>CM060086.1:230500-418668 GCA_030522485.1 Stenchaetothrips biformis
TTTTCGGGCGTATTCTTCCACATTCTGGGTTTCAGCCGCAAATCCAACCACAAAAGGCCGGCCCTGCGTTAATGCGGCAACGCCCGCGACGATATCGGGATTTTTAATGAGCTGCAGGGTGACATTATCATCGTCATCCTGTTTCTTGATTTTCTCATCCGCAATGTCGGCTGCCCGGTAGTCTGCCACGGCTGCGCTTGCAATGAAAATATGTTGTTTATTTATCTCGTCCATCACCGCAGACTGCATCTCCCGTGCCGACGTCACATCCACCCGCTTAACGCCCACGGGCGTTGCTAAGCTAACCGGGCCACTAATCAGTGTGACGCTGGCACCGCGTCTGGCGGCCGCGGCCGCAATGGCAAAGCCCATTTTTCCTGAGCTGTGGTTGCTGATGTAGCGCACGGGATCGAGGGCTTCACGAGTCGGGCCGGCGGTAATCATAATGTTGAGATGTTGCAGATCGTTGACGGGGCTGGCCCACTGAACCGCATGGTCAACGATAGCCAGCGGGTCGAGCATGCGGCCCGGCCCGACATCGCCGCATGCCTGGCTGCCGCTGTCAGGCCCCCAGATGAATACGCCGCGGGCCTGCAGCGTCGTCAGGTTCGTTTGCGTGATGGCTGCGCGGTACATCTGTTGATTCATCGCCGGCACAATCGCGACAGGCGACGCGGTAGCCAACACGGCAGTTGTCACTAAATCGTTCGCCATACCGGCTGTCACGCGCGCGATTAAATCCGCGGATGCGGGCGCCAGCAGAATCAGATCGGCCCATTTGGCCAGTTCAATATGGCCCATGGCGGCCTCGGCTGCCGGGTCGAGCAGATCGTCCATTACCGGGTAGCCCGATACGGCCTGGAGGCTGAGGGGCGTAATAAACGCTTTTGCTGCATGAGTCATCATCACGCGTACATCGGCACCACGATCGCGCAGACGGCGCACCAGCTCGGGGGTTTTATAGGCTGCGATGCCACCGCTTACGCCTAAAAGCACTTTTTTACCGGCTAATCCCATCATGCAGTTGACCTCGTTTTCAGTTGCCGTACAGCCACGGCGGAATGGGCGAATTTTATCACAAAACCTTGCCGTCACCTGTTCAAAGGCTGCGTTTGCGAGAAGTGCCGAAGAATCACATTTGCTCACTGGTCACGTGTTGACTGACAGAAGATGATACAGGGGGCGACAGGGAGAGCAGCAATGAATCATTTTCTACCACGGGAAAAACTCAAGCTACTGGGCGCAGATGCATTAAGCGATGCAGAACTGCTGGCCATCTTTTTACGTACGGGTTCAAGAGGCGTACCGGTGATGAAGCTGGCGCAGCAGATGTTGCAAGAGCTGGGGTCGCTTTACAACATCGTGAACGCCAGTGCGGAGGATTTCAAAGGAATCAAAGGGGCGGGGGAAATTAAGTTAATTCAGCTACGTGCCGTGGCTGAGCTGGCTAAACGGTTTTTCGCCAGCCAGTTGGCCCGTGAAAATACCCTCGACAGTCCGCTTGCGACACGCCAGTATCTGCAAACGCTGTTAGCCGATCAGGAACGTGAGATTTTTATCGTGATGTTTCTGGATAATCAACACCGGGTGATAACCGCCCGGCAAATGTTCTCAGGCTCGATTAACAGTGTGGAAGTGCATCCGCGCGAAATTGTGCGCGAGGCGCTTAAAATTAACGCCGCAGCGTTAATCATCGCACATAATCATCCGTCAGGAAGAGCCGAGCCGAGCCAGGCTGACCGCGACATTACCGTTAAAATCTGCGAAGCGTGTCGGCTGGTAAATATTCGCGTGCTCGATCATTTAGTGATTGGACGGGGTGAATCGGTCTCATTTACCGAGCGGGGATGGCTCTGAGCCTGAAAATCTGGTCCAGGTGGCGGATTTTTACACGATCATTCGGGATCTTTATCTGTTCGGGACTTGAGCACTTGGGCCGAGCGGCGTATACTACGCCACCTTTGAGAATCTCGGGTTTGGCGGTTAGGCCAGCTTAGCGGGTTCCATGGAACTCGCCTGGCGGGCTGTAAGCCTGACGAGGCGGCCAAAACCTAATTTTTAAAGCTCGAGCTGATTTGATTTTTGGAGAATAGACATGTCACGAGTCTGCCAGGTAACTGGAAAGCGTCCGGTGACCGGTAACAACCGTTCCCACGCAATGAACGCGACGAAACGCCGTTTCCTTCCGAACCTGCACTCACACCGTTTTTGGGTTGAGAGCGAGAAGCGCTTCGTTACTCTGCGTGTATCTGTAAAAGGTATGCGTATTATTGATAAAAAGGGCATTGATACGGTGTTAGCCGACATGCGTGCCCGTGGTGAGAAGTACTAAGAGTACTAAGGAACTGAATCATGGCTAAAGGTATTCGTGAGAAGATCAAGCTGGTTTCCTCTGCTGGTACAGGTCACTTCTATACCACCACGAAGAACAAACGTACTAAACCAGAGAAACTTGAACTGAAAAAGTTCGATCCGGTTGTACGTCAGCATGTGATCTACAAAGAAGCCAAAATTAAGTAATTTTGGTTTTCTGCAAAAAACCCGGCTCAGGCCGGGTTTTTTGTTTGTGTAATGCGCAGGGGAGAGGTTATGCCTGAGTTGCCAGAGGTAGAAACCAGCCGACGCGGCATTGAGCCACATCTGGTTGGTCAGACAATTCTTCACGCAGTCGTGCGCAACGCGCGTTTGCGTTGGCCAGTGTCACAAGAAATCCTGGCGTTAAGCGATCAGCCTGTGCTGAGCGTTCAACGTCGTGCCAAATACCTTTTACTCGAATTGCCGCACGGCTGGATTATTATCCACCTGGGTATGTCAGGCAGTTTACGTGTCCTTTCTGAAGAGTTGCCCGCAGCCAAACACGATCATGTCGACCTGGTCATGAGCAACGGTAAAGTCCTGCGCTATACCGATCCCCGGCGTTTTGGCGCCTGGCTGTGGAGCAGTGACCTGGCCGGCAGTAGCGTACTGGCACACCTTGGCCCAGAGCCGCTGAGTGAAGCATTCAGTGGCGACTATCTTTTTGAAAAATCCCGCGGAAAGCGAACGGTGATTAAGCAGTGGCTAATGGACAATAAAATTGTCGTTGGCGTGGGTAACATCTATGCGAGTGAATCACTGTTTACGGCAGGGATCATTCCTGATCGACCCGCAATGAGCCTTTCCCATGAAGATGCGGCGATATTAGCGAATACCATCAAAGCGGTACTGCTGCGCTCAATCGAGCAGGGCGGAACAACATTACGCGACTTTTTACAAAGTGATGGCAAACCGGGCTATTTTGCACAAGAGCTACAGGTTTATGGTCGCGCGGGAGAGCCCTGCAGGGCATGTGGCACACCGATTGTCAGTGGCAAGCATGGGCAACGCAGTACTTACTGGTGCCCCAACTGTCAACACTAAGGCAGTTTTGCCAGCAGAGCCTGGTGGACAGGCGCGGGCAGGAAGGCCGAGACGTCGCCGCCGTGCCGCGCCACTTCTTTCACCAGAGTAGAAGAGATAAAGGAAAAGTTTTCCGATGGCATCAAAAACACGCTTTCCAGCGTCGGCAGCAAATGCCGGTTCATACGCGCCAGCTGTGTCTCATATTCAAAATCCGACACGGCACGCAATCCGCGCACCAGAATGTTTGCCTGCTGAGTGCGGGCAAAATTGGCCATCAGATCGCTGAAACCTGTCACCTCAACGTTCGCCAGATGCGCGGTCGCCTGACGCGCCAGCGCAACTCTTTCATCAAGCGTGAATAAGGGCTTTTTGCTCGGGCTGGCGGCAATGGCTACGACCAGCCGGTCAAACATCTGCGCAGCACGCGTCACAATATCGATGTGGCCTAATGTGATGGGATCGAAGGTGCCTGGATAAATAGCTTTCGTGGTCATGTGCGCCCTTTCGCCGAAGCATGAGTCAGCGCCCATAGCGCTGCATATTTGTTGAAGGTGTACTGGGCATTGACGACCGCCAGCAGCCAACCCTGTTTACCATCGAGAAAGCCGGCACGCAGCAGCAGCGTTTTCGCGAAGGCGCCGAGCGCATGACTGAAGACCGAAAACAGGCTGCAGGTTTTTCCGCGCTGAAATCGTTCCTGTGCCCAGGCCTCCGCATAGGCCAGCTGCTTACGCTGGAAAGCCATCAGGTTACGACAGGTCAGGTGTTGTAAAT
The DNA here is from genome assembly GCA_030522485.1 of Stenchaetothrips biformis. Lineage (NCBI taxonomy): Eukaryota > Metazoa > Arthropoda > Insecta > Thysanoptera > Thripidae > Stenchaetothrips > Stenchaetothrips biformis. Next base: position 234,656 of record CM060086.1, read on the forward strand.
CGCCTTTGAGGGCCTGCACGGAGGCGCCTTCGGTATTGAGTGACTCGTGCACGCTGTTATCGTTATAGCTTAACGTACGTGGGTAAAGGCGCATCACTCGATCAGGGTACCAGCCGCTGTGGCGCATGAATCGCCCCAAAAAAAGATTACTGCGGCTCAAGCTGTAAACGGTGTCGCCCGGGGGCGCCTCGAGCACCCGCTCAATGGCTTGACGTAACTCTGGCGTGACCCGCTCATCGGCGTCGATCATCAAAATCATGTCGCAACTGGCAAAACTCTGCGCCCGCTGGCGCTGCTTGCCGTAGCCCTGCCATTCCGTCGCCTGAAAAACCTGCGCGCCTGCTGCCCGGGCCAGTGCCATCGTGTCGTCCGCGCTGCCAGAATCCAGCACGATAATCTCATCGGCCCAGCTCACTGATGCAAGACAGTCAGGCAGCAGCTCTGCTTCATTTTTGGCAATCATCACGACTGAAAGGCGTTGGCGAGGGGATGTCATTAATGGGCTCTTGGCGGCAGATGTGGTTCAAGTAACTGAAGCAAACGCTGAAGGGCGCCCTGGTTTTGATGCAGCACTTCTACGGCATGGCGTCCGTAGTAGCGACGATAATCATCGTCCTGCAGCAGGTTCGTCACCTCTTTTGCAAGCGATGCGACATCAGTAACGGTAATCAGCCCCTGTGCCTGTTGCAGCTTGCTACAAATATCCTTGAAGTTCCAGGTATGGGGGCCCATAAGCACCGGAATAGCATGAGCGGCGGGTTCGAGCGGGTTATGACCACCGCGCTCAACCAGGCTGCCGCCAACAAAGGCCAGATCGGCAATGCCATACAGCAACATCAGTTCACCCATTGAGTCACCAATCACAACCTGCGTTGAGCCGGATGGGATTTCACCGCTGCTGCGCAGGGTAAAACTAAAGTTGCGCTTTTGCGTCAGCTCTCGGGCATCGTTAAAACGCTCCGGGTGACGCGGCACCAGAATCAGCAGCAAATCTGGAAAGGTTTGTAATAAGCGACGGTGCGTATCCAGCAGGATAGCTTCTTCACCCTCATGCGTGCTGGTGGCAATCCAGACAGGGCGACGGGGCGCCCATTGCCGGCGCAGCGTTACGGCTCTTGCGGCCAGCTCGGGCGTAACAGAGATATCAAACTTCAGGCTGCCGGTAACCGACAGATGCGAGCGCTTCAGGCCGAGTTGCACAAACCGCTCACCGTCCTCGGCGTTTTGTGCGGCGATCAGCGTGATACTTTGTAAGAGATTACGCATGAACTTGCCAAGCTTGCGATAGCCTTTAGCCGATCGTTCCGAAAGTCGGGCATTAGCAATCACCAGAGGAATATGGCGCTGGTGCAGGATACGAATGATGTTAGGCCACAGCTCGGTTTCCATAATGATCACAAGGCGGGGATTGACCGTATCAAGAAAGCGATTGATGGCGTTGGGGAGATCGTAAGGCAAATAAACATGATGCACATCTTTGCCAAAAGCAGACAACGCACGTTCAGAACCGGTTGGCGTCATGGTTGTGACGGTGATAGGTAGCGTTGGATAGCGATGACGTAGCGCGCGCACCAACGGCACTGCCGCCAGGGTTTCGCCCACGGAAACGGAGTGTAAAACGATGCCTTCAGGCTTCACTTTTCCGGCGCAATAGCCATAACGCTCTGCCCAGCGTTTACGGTAGGCAGGAGCTTTACGACCGCGCAGCCACAGGCGCAGCCAAATAAGTGGCTGAATGAGATAAAGCAATGCGGTGTAAATGGTCGTCATAGTTACCGTTATGACACGTTGGCGTCAAAAAAGCAGATTAAAGTCAGAATACAGCATCTTATCAGAAACAGCATAATCACTCATCCCACATCATGCGTGGCGACTCAGGACCTGTTGATAGAGCCTGTTCAATGAATGTGCCAGGTTCTGCGGCGTGTAAGGTTCAATCCTGCGTCTTGCTGCTTCGCCCATTCTGCCGTCAACGGTTAAAGCAGAAAGGGCATTGATGGCCTGATTGAGTCCTTTTACATCCAGCGCATCACGAACAAACCCTTCCTGACCTTCGCGAATAAATTCAGCGCCGCCACACCCGGTGCTGGTGATCACCGGCAACCCGCAGGCCATGGCTTCCAGCACCACGTTGGGAAAAGGATCGTAAAGAGTGGGCAGAAGCAACCCATCAGCAGCATGGTAATAGGGCTGCACATCCTGCTGTACGCCGACAAAGCGAAGCCGCTCACTGCAGTGAAGCTGACTGGCTAACTGCTGATAACGTTTTGCCTGTTTGTCCTGGCCGACCACGATCAGATAGCGGTTACTTTTGGCCAGCGCTTCAATGGCGGCTTTGAGGCCCTTACGTTCAAATCCCGAACCCACATAGATCAGAACAGTCGCGTTAGCGGGCAGGTTCAGCTGTGTCCGAACCGCATGGCGGGCGGCCTCTGTCGCAGGTTGAAAGCGCGTTGAATCAATGGCGTTGTGAATGACATGTATTTTGTCAGCCTGCAGCGCAAAGCAGCGCAGGATGTCTTTTTTTACCATCTCAGAATTACATATCACCGCTTTCAAAGCGGGGGAGTTGAACATATCGGCTTCTGCCTGCAGAACATAGCGATGATATGGACTGAGGCTGGCGCTAAGGCGCTGCAGGGGCGAAACAATACGTGCCCGTTGTTCAAGCCAGACACGATGAACGCCATCGCCAGCCCGAAAGATGTCACAACCTGCGATACGCTCATGGCTTTGCACAATATCGAACTTTTCACGTTCCCAGCAGGCCCGCGCCGCATGGGCAAAACCGCGTTCACGTGAAACCCGTCCCAGCTTCCCGGGATTGCAGATATGCAGGTGCCAGTCCGGGTTGGGCTTGCCTTCCCAGCTTCGGGTGATGATATTGAGGTCCAGTTTTTCGCTACCCAGGGCTTCCAGCGCGCGTGAAATAAAGCGTTCGGCCCCGCCATCAGGGCGATATTTCTGCCGGACTATCGCCAGGCGTAACTTACTCATTTAGATAGCTCCTTGCTGCGGTAACGACGTCCTCAACCGGGATAACGGACAAGTAACGTTGTTCGGTACGAGTATCAATGGAATCCGGAGAAGGAAGGGGGCCATAGTCGCCAGCCCAGATGACCCGATTGTTGTCACCCCAGGGGCGCCAGTGCTGCAGTTTTGTCGGACCGAAAAGCGCAATGCAGGGCGTGTCGAGCGCGGCGGCCATGTGCATCGGGGCTGAGTCAACGCCAATAAAGAGCTGAGCGCGAGCAATAAGTGCAGCCAGTTGTGGCAGAGAGAGTTTGCCTGCCAGCGAGATAACATGCGGAGACTGGCACTGCGCCAGAATCCGCTCAACCATCGCCAGCTCACTATCATCCGGTCCTGCTGTCAGGATGACTTTGCGGTCGGCTTGAGCCAACTGATCGATAGTGGCGGCAACCTTGTCTTCTTCCCAACATTTAAACTGCCAGCGGGATGTAGGCTGCAACACGATATAAGGGGGCTTCACCTGCTGCTGAAGCAGCATATTCTGCACTTTTAACGCATCCTCCGGGCTGAAGTGCATAGAGACTCTGGCAACGTCGGCTGAAATCTGCAACGGTGACAGAGCGGAAAGATTCTGTTCAACCGTATGTAAGCGCTCATGATTTTCTGTGGTAACCAAATGATTGTGGCACCAGCGCCAGAAGGCGTTATCACGCTTTTTAAACGCGAATCCAATGCGTACCGGCGCGCCAGACAGGCCGGTGAGAATGGCACTGCGCCACTGATCGGCAAGGTTAATCACCAAATCGTAATGACAGGCTCGCACTGCGGAGACCAGTGCAACTTCATGGCGAAAAGTCTGCCAGCCACCTTCCTTTTTCCAGTTTCGATCGATGATGTGCAGATGACGGACAGATGGATGGGCTTCCAGCATGGGCCGGGTTTCTTTGTAGAGCAGGACATCAATGCTGGCCTGCGGGTAATGCTGATGCAAAGCATTGATGACAGGCGTAGTCAGCAGCATGTCGCCGTGATGACGTAGTTTGATTAACAGAATTTTTTGGGGTGCAAACTGGACTGGAATCGGGCTTGTCATACTCAAATGCTCTCAGAATTCAGTGAGCCGATTGTAGGGCAAACCCTTTTGAGGTTAAAGCAAGTGACGCCGCTTATTTCCTGCGCCAGTAATAAATTCGACCCAGCCATAGCAGCAGGTGATACCACTGTTTTATCCCGCGCGCATTACGCAGCATACGCGTGTGTGTCTGGGTCGCGAAGATATCGGCAATCATCGCCTGTCGCGCTGATTCGTCCGGCTCGCGTCGGATACTGTGGCAGACGCTCAGGGCTTCGTAAGTAATCTGATAGTGGAATGCCGGGTAGATTTTGACTTTATGGCGATAGCGGCTGTTGATTGACTCCAGCATTTGCGCAATTTTCAGATAGTGACGCTGATATTCAACGTTACGCAGGCCGGTCCGCTTGCGATTGCTGATTGAAGCATCGTGCAAATAGTAGCGGTAAAGCTGTTTCTCGGTATAACGCGCGCGTTTTACATTCAGCATGAACTCTGTTGTCCAGGGAATATCCTGATGGTGCAGGCCAGGTTCAAAATTTAGCTTAAGTTTTTCAATCAGTTCGCGTCGGTAAATACCGAGCCAGACAACATGTTTATAGCGATGCGTCTTTAGCGCCTTGTTGAGCCACTCAGGGCCGCTAAGGACGGACGTGCTTGAGAGTCGTTCAGGCGGTATTAACGGCTGGGTTTCATTGCTGGCCTGGAAAAACCATTCGGCATTGCATTGCGCCACATCGAGATCGTCTGCCTCTGCCATATCGACCAGCGTCTGATACATCTCTGGCTTCATGGTGTCATCAGCATCCGGAAAGGTGACGTACTTACCGGATGCAACAGCCAGCCCGGCATTTCGTGCACGTGATACGCCGCCATTAGGTTGGTGAATGACCCGGATGTGAGGATAACGTTGTGCGTAGTCATCCGCTCTCTCACACGAGCCGTCAGTCGATCCATCATCGACAAGGATGATTTCCAGAGATGTCAGCGTCTGAGCCAGCAAAGACTGAATAAACGTCTCGAACATGCCACCAGCGTTAAACATTGGTGTGATTATCGATAGTAAAGGCGAATTTTGTGACACAGCAGCACAACTTAAAGTGAAAAGAAGACGGGATTACGCCGACATTATTACGAATGCCGATAGAACTTTTTGTGCATTTAGAGTCAAACATTGATGTGTAGCAGAAATTTATTTTTTTGCAACTTTATGGCGTATGTACGCTGCAGTCCGGTCAGGTGCGTTTAACCAGGTACAGTATGAAAAATATTCTCGTCATCAGGCGCGACAACATTGGTGATATGGTGTGTACCACACCGTTACTGGAAGGCATAAAGACGGCCTTCCCTGAAGCTAAGCTGACACTATTGGTCAATAAAGTTGCGCAGGACGTGGTGCTGCATAACCCACATATTGACGCGCTGCATGTGTATAAAAAAGCCAAACATCGCAGTAAGAATGAAAGCGCAGTGGGCGTTTACTGGCACCGTTTAAAAATCTTTTGGGCTTTACGCAAGACGCACTTCGATGCGGCTGTACTGGCCAATCCTGTCCCCTGTAAATACAGCCTTCGCCTCGCGCGTATGGCGGGCGCAAAACATATCATTGGCGCAGGTGAAAAAGGCGATGGTCTGACAAAATGTTTCGACAAGGGCGATTTTTCAGGCCAGCATCAGGTTGAACAAACGTTTAGTTATCTCACCGCCTTGACGTCGTTACGTCTTGTCGTTCCTGATGTGAGAATTTATTTAACGAATACAGAAAAAAAAGAAGCAGAACAACGTATCAAGGTTTTTTTTCCTCGGGGACAAAGTTTTTATGGCATTCACATCAGTAGTCGTTCGGCCAAGCGTCGCTGGTCGTTGGAAAGCTATGCGCAATTGATCGAAAAATTTTTGGATGAATCGGATGCACACATTTTAATTTTTTGGTCACCTCAGGGAACGCTGGATCCCAACGATCCTGGCGATCAAGCTCGCGTAGAGGCATTGTTAACTAAAGTAAATTCAGAACGCGTTGCTGCATATCCAACAGCAACGATTCGTGAACTTATGGCAGGCTTTAACTGTTGTGAACAAATACTGTGCAGTGATGGTGGACAAATGCACATCGCAGCAGCACTGCATAAAAAGCAGGTGGTGTTTTTCGGCGATACGGATGCTGCACTTTGGCACCCATGGTCGGGAAAACATGAAATTCTTCAGACTGACTCTGGGGAGTGCACGGATATCAGTGTCGACCAGGCTTGGCTGGCCTGGCAACGACTTGAGTCCATCTAACGAAAAACGGCTGGATAACATGTTTTGTCCAGCTCAGGATTTAAACCCCTCAGGGTGACTTAATTGCCAGCGCCAGGCATCTTTTACCATATCGTCCAGATTGCGCCTTGCCTGCCAGCCAAGCTGTTGTTTTGCCAGCGAAGGATCTGACCAACACTCACCAATATCGCCGTCTCGTCTGGAAACAATCTCATGTGGTACTGGTCGCCCGATAACTTTTTCAAACGCACGCAGGATATCCTGAACAGAATAGCCGATACCGGTGCCGAGATTGTATATGCTTACACCTTGTCGGCAGTTAACCGCATCGAGTGCTTTGAGGTGGCCTTCAGCAACATCCATTACGTGAATATAGTCCCGAACTCCGGTTCCGTCTTTGGTGGGGTAATCATTGCCGTAGATCAATAGTTTTTCCAGCTTACCGACGGCGACCTGTGTAAGATAAGGTACGAGGTTTGCCGGAACACCATTGGGATTTTCGCCAATCATACCGGATGGATGTGCCCCCACCGGATTAAAATAACGCAAAATAATCACAGAGAAATCGGGACAGGCTCGCGAGTAATCCTGCAATATCTGTTCATTCATTAATTTAGTTGTGCCATACGGATTAGTCGTGCCACCGATGCGTGCATCCTCTCGCAAAGGTATACATTCTGGTTGGCCGTAAACGGTGGCAGATGAGCTGAATATTAAATTATTAACGCCCGCCCGGCGCATTTCCGCCACAAGAACCATCGTGCTTTTTAAATTATTGTCGTAGTATTCCAGCGGTTTACACACCGACTCACCAACGGACTTTAGCGCGGCAAAGTGAATAACCGATGAGATAGCATGACGAGAAAAAATGGCTCTGACCTGATCTACATCGCGTACATCGGCTTGATAAAAAGCCAGCGATTTACCACTAAGGGCTTCCACACGATTAATTGACTCTGAAGATGCATTGCAAAGATTGTCTATGACGACAACTTCGTGACCTGCCTCCAGAAGGGTCAGCACAGTATGTGAACCGATATAACCGGCGCCGCCGGTAACCAGGATAGCCATATCGTTCCTTGTTATTTCGAGTCGCTATTTTTATCGGCCATCAGGCTGAGATAACGTTCGATGATAAGATTGATGTCAAATTTAGCATACATTGCAGGCGTAATGTCAGGCGGAGACTGCCAGCCATGGCGGATTTTAGTGGCTAATGAAGAGGCATCAAGTGCAGACTGATAGCTGGCCAGTTCACCCACCATGATTTCTTTCACCCCTCCAGGACAAGCGGTGCTGACAACAGGTGTCTCACAAACCAGTGATTCGATCAATACTGTAGGCAAGCCCTCACTGTCCGAACTCAACACAAATAAACGCGCATCTTTTAGTACGGGTATAGGATTGGACATAAACCCGCCCAACACCACCTTATCCTGCAGGTTAAGTCTGACAATAAGCGCGTTAAGTTGTTCCGTAACCGACTTCTCTCCCTGACCGAGGATAATGAGTTTGGTGGGAATGTCAGCCATAGCAAATGCTTCAAGAAGACGGTCCTGTCGCTTAACCTGATGAAGACGGCCAATATGCAGAATGTAGTTTTCACCTGCAAAGGGATTATGTCCCATCGAACGTTGTTTGATTTTATCAAAATCAAAAGGGTTATAAATGGTCAATCTCTTGGCAGGCCTGACGCCCACATTATTGATCATGTCCTCCCCTACCGCTTCAGAAACTGTCACAATATTGCGTTGGTGATAGGTGCGTTGAATTTTGTATTTTTTTAAATAACGAGAAAACGCATTTTTATTACCAAGGTACGAACGGGAAAAAATACCATGGATACAGTGCCAGACATTACATTCCTGTAACAGGCGAGACCTGACAACAATACGATCGGTTTTATGCAAGCTTGAAATGACCAGCGCGGGTGGCCCTTTTTCAGCAAAAAGTAGTTCAAGCCTGTCATCAAGCTGGCGTGCCCGGCGTGAGAGTTCAGTTAACTTGCGAAGCGGACCTGTACCATTATCGTGACACACTCGGTAGTCAATATTGCCGGGAATGGTGTAGTCTAGTTTCTTACTAAGCGATATCAGTGTGACCGGATAACCGCGATGCGCGATGCCCTCAGCCAGGGTTAACGTCACGTTTTCAGCGCCACCACCCGGTAAGCCATCAATGATAAAAAGAATATGTCTTGTCATGATAATGCCTGCCCGAGTCCTAAAATTGTTATCAAAATCTTAATCTAGTATCTATGTTATTGCTATAATTAAAGTTTTTACAATTCATGGTAACTAAATGAATTTGCGCAGATGAGGTCTGGTGCGTAACATAGCTATTCATTTTTTTGGGATTAAAGCCATTATGTCAAGACTTGCATTTCTCATTACTATCGATACTGAAGGCGATAATCTTTGGGAGAATCATGACAGCATCACTACACGAAATGCGATTTTCCTGCCGCGATTTCAGTCTTTATGCGAGAAATATGGCTTTAAACCTACCTGGTTGACTAACTATGAAATGGCCGTCGATCCTGTCTACGTCGAATTTGCAAAGGATGTTATTGCGCGTGGCCAGGGTGAAGTTGGGATGCATCTCCATGCGTGGAATAGTCCACCTCTGCATGACCTCACCGGCGACGACTGGCGGCATAAGCCTTACTTAATCGAATATCCTCATGCAGTCATCAGGGAGAAAGTTAAGTACATGACTCAGCTTCTTGAGGATACCTTTCAAACTAAAATGCTCAGCCATCGCGCCGGGCGCTGGGCATTTAACGAATATTATGCCAGTTTGTTGACGGAATTCGGTTATCAGGTTGATTGCTCAGTAACACCTCGTGTTAACTGGAGCAGGTCGATGGGCAACCCAGCCGGGAAGGGGGGCAGTGACTACGTTAACTTTCCACGTCGTGCTTATCTTATTGATCCTGATGACATTGCTAAAAGTGGCCAATCGACATTGCTCGAGGTTCCTATGAGCATTCAATATAAATATTCGCCTGTTATCAACAGCATCAAAATGGGCGTGAAAAAGCTGCGTGGCAAGCATCCTGTTTCATCCGTGAACTGGTTAAGGCCAGCAGGTGGCAATCTCGAACAGATGAAAAAAGTCGTCAATCAGTCTATCGCCGAAGGCGCAGACTATGTTGAGTTTATGCTCCATTCTTCAGAGTTCATGCCAGGGGGGAGCCCCACGTTCAAAAATGAAAAAGATATTGAACAACTTTATGCTGATTTAGAGCAATTATTTAGCTGGCTACAGCATCAAACGACAGGTATGACCTTGGCGGATTATTATGCAACGTTTAAGGGTGAATAATGCGTAAGCGCTGGAAATTTGAATTAATAAATCTTTATTTACGCACAGTTACCCGACGTAACGGCATGGTAGGCTCCAGAGCTGAATTTTTATCAGATAATCAACCAAACGACTTCAAAAATATTGTCATTTATTCTACGACAGCGCTGGGAGATTTCATGATGAATACACCAGCGATAGGAGCCCTGCGGCAACGTTTTCCCGATGCCTGGATCACACTTGTAGCGCATCCTAAATTTCGTGATTTTTTAACGGGTGGAAACGACTGGGATGACGTCGTCTACTGGAATAGCAAAGTTAAACAGGTGCCTGCTCTTGTAAAAGCGCTTCAGAAAAAGGGCCGTCCAGAATTGGCCGTGATTCTTCATTCACATGCGCCCTATGACTATACGAGTGCTGTTTTAGCTGGTGCCAGTTATATCTTCCGCGATAACTATCATGATGATGAATCTCTAATTGATCGCTGGTTGACTAACTATACCGTGGGTTATAAAGGGCATCTTATACAGCGCAAACTGGAGCTTATTGCGCCACTGGGGTGTGATACTTCAGCCGTTGAAATGCGGTTGCCTCATTTGCCGCCAAAATGTTCCACGACACGAGAGAGAAAAAAATTAGGCTTTCAGTTAGGTGCATCTTCCCCTGAACGTTGCTGGCCCATCGACTCTTTCGCCGCTGTGGCTAAACGCGCACTCTCCCATAATGAAGATCTTGATATTGTTTTAATCGGTGGTCCAGGAGAAGTGGTTTTAGGACAGCAGTTTATGGCACAATTGAGCCCTCAATTGCATCATCGTGTGGTCAATACGATTGGTAAAACTTCACTGCCACAACTTGTTGAAACAATAAATCAGTTTGATGCTTTACTGACCGGCGATACTGGACCTTTTCATGTCGCGATCGCACTGAAAGTACCAACACTCAGTCTGTTTGCAACGGCTCAGCCTGTGTTTAGTGGGCCTTATCAAGATCTGAATATCCACCATGCCATCCTGGGCGTCCAGTCTGCCCTGAAGGCCGAGACATTAGGTGATGGTGCGATGAAGTCCATTTCTGTAGATCAGGTTATGGATACATTTGAAGATTATTTCGATGTCTTAAAGCCTTTATGACAACATCGAACGCAATAAATAGTAGGGAATAATGTTATGAAGGTGATTCATATTATCAACCTGGATAAAATGGGTGGGGCTGAAAAAATCTTTTTGAAATTTATTAGCGAGAGCAATTTACAAAATAAAATATTTTGCATAAGTAACAATGTAGACCCGAGCATCAAGCAATCTTTGGTCGGTCATGACATTCAATTTGTAAATAAGATTTTCCCTTTTGCTAAAATAAAATTCCCTCCTTTTTTAAGACCAGTTGTCCTAAAAAAACGAATTAAAAGAGAAGGAGCGGATGTGTTGGTGGTATGGGATCTTATACCTCGTTTATCAGGTAAGCCGTGTGACGTTAAAACCGTTTATTATGACCATGGTTCGTCATGGGTATTCGATAATAATCAACGCACGCGTGAATTTATAAATTATATTGATGCCGCTATTGCTCCCAGCAAAGCATCGAAAGCGATGATGCAGATGCGATTATCGATAAGTGTGCCTGTAAAAATTATTCCCAATACATTACCTGTCCCCAAAGCCAATATGAGGCTCAAAACACCTCCGTCAAAGCATGAGTTAATTCTGGGGACTGCTTCGCGACTGGCTGGTGTAAAAGGGATTGCTGTCTCTGTGCTTATGGTGGCTGAGCTACTCAAACGCGATATCAATGCCCGTCTTTTGATTGCCGGAAAAGGGCCAGAAGAAACGCATTTGAGAGCTTTGGTCAAAGAAAGAGGACTAGAAAAACATGTCAGCTTCCTTGGCTATCAGGAGGATTTAGGTGATTTTTATGATTCTATTCACCTCTATATGAGTCTGTCTGTTGCAGAAAGTTTTGGTTTGTCCTGTCTTGATGCACAGTTGCATAAAGTCCCCTGTATTTATTCTGTCGTTGACGGACAACCAGAAGTGAATGTACATGAGGTAACAGGAATAGGTATCAAACCGACGCTGAGCATACAAGACTTTATTAGCCAGACAGGCTACCCTGCTGATGTTGAAAGAAAGTTTGTATATGATCCTGTAAATAACAAAATTACCGAACCCATGATCGTTTCTTATCTTGATGGTGCAGATGCTATTGAAGAAATATTACAAAAAGGAAACTATTTGCGTTTTCTGGAGGAGATTGAGAAAAGGAATATGATCCTGTCTGACAGAAATGATATGATTAAGAACATCGAAGATTTTCTTACCCAGGTAAAAATGAAATGACGGTAAAATTTAAAGTGCCAGCAATAGTCCTCGCACTAAGTTGTGTATCTTTTTCAACTGCATTGAATGCGTCAACAGTCTGTCGCAATGCACTTTTTATGGCATTCATAATATCATTTTTTGATATTTTTTTGAACAGACGGAATTTAAAGACAGATAGGTTCTTTTATTTTTCGCTAACGAGTGCCTTCCTCGCTTTAGGACTTATCTTGCATGCTAAGTTTTTCCATTCAATTTTAATGTTTTCAGTTGATGAAAACTATTATTACGTAGCGATTCGCATATTGATGGCGAGCGTTATCATTTTCTACCTTGCGCAACAGAAAGAATATATCTCAAAGAATGGTTTTTTGTTTTCCAAGGTTCTGATTATTGTGGGTTTTTTATATGTTTCCGTGCAAGGGATTCTCATTCATTACCAAAACCCGGGTGTCCGGCTGGAAATCAAAACTGTTGCGACTACTGTAGCCTATGTCTATGCTATTCAGGCTTTTGCGGCTATATATGTCACTTCGACTTTAAAAACAAAGTTTTCATTTTTATTGAAAGTCTTAGTCATTCTTCTTGGGTTTTATGTGCTGTTACTTACTGAGACGCGGTCTGTTATACTAACCTACCCAATATTGGTTTTTATTTTTTTGGCTCAGTCAAAACTTATTAACAGGAACATTATCTTACTGATGGTTGCAATTATTGCGATCACTTTTTTTATTAATCATAAGCCGTTTTACAATGCTTTCGAAAGAATTGTCTCTACATCAAATGAGATTAAAGATTATAACGCTAATAATGGAAATACTTCTCTTGGTGCGAGATTTAGTTTATGGAAAGCAGGACTGTATGCTTTTGCAAAACACCCAATGGGTCAAAGTGCAGATCAGCGTTATATTGAGGTTAAAAATTATATTGATCAATATGAACATAAAAACCCTGAAGCATTACGTGCAATAGATTTTCATATGCATAATGAATTCATTGATAGCCTTAGCTTAAGGGGTATTTGGGGCGCTTTGCTACTGGCATCATTCTTTTGTTCACTGGCCTATATTTTCATAAAAAATAATGAAAGTATTGCCGGCGCCATTTTGCTCTTAACGCCTAGTTTTATTTATGGCCTGACTGACACGTTATTTATTGATTTACGCTGTGCAATAGTGCTTATGCTGGGGGTACCTGTCTATCTGTTAATTAAAAGACAGGCATAGAAGACAAAACGAGCAGATTGACTCTGCTCGTTTTTTATTTGTCGAGTAACGGACCGAGCGCGTTTGACACCTTCTCTGGGGTAATACTGTTAAGATTGTTATCAGTGGATTTGAGTACGAACTGATTTTGCCCATAACCCCCAATCAAACCCGGATCGGTGGGGCCGTATAACGTGATATTGGGCCTGTCCAGCGCGGCGGTCAGATGGCTCAGGCCTGTATCTACCGACACTACGGCATCTGCGCCTGCCAACTGCTGTGCTACGGCTTCAAGAGAAAGCTTAGGCAAGACTTCTACGTGCTCAAAACCTTCAGCCAGACGCAGCGCACGCTGATGTTCATGTTCAGCGCCCCACGGCAGCTTTACACGCAAGCCCGCTGGCCGGACACGTTCAATCAACGCTCGCCAGTGAGCTTCTGGCCAGTGCTTGTTATCACGGGTAGTGGCATGAAGAAAGACCAGATAAGGGCTCTCATGCTGTGATAAGGGCTTCAGAAAATGGTCGGCAATTGCATAATCCCCCTGAGACGGAGGTTTATCGTAACCCAGACTTTTAGCAAACAGCTCCCGCGTCCTCTCGACTGCATGTTGTTGCTTGCTGATTTCGTGTTTTTTGTCGTACCACCAGCTGGCGAAAGGTTCTCGCGCGCTGCGGCTGTCCAGGCCGTGTTTAACGCCTTTAGCCAGACGAGTCACAAGCGCGGCACTCTTAATCAGCCCCTGAGCGTCGATCACGATGTCGTAGTCACGAGACTGAAGCTCACGCTTGAAACGCACGCGCTCTTCACGCTGCTGGCTGCCAAACCAGTGTTTACGCCAGCGTCTAATAGCGACAGGCAGAACCTTATCCACCGCCGGATGCCAGGTCGGGATTTGTGCAAAATTTTCTTCCACTACCCAGTCAAAGCGTATTCCGGGCAGGGCATGCATGGCATCGGTGAGTGCTGGCAGCGTATGCAGTACGTCTCCCATGGAGGAGGTTTTGACGATCAGGACGTGCATGTCCCCTCCTGGACTTCGCGCAACAACGTGCTCAATGTTTCATGAACCTGTTCGGGCTGAATATCGATAAGACTTTGGTGATAGCCCTGCCCGGCATCGCCTTTACGTACACGATGATAGCCGCTAATTAAACGGAGAATACGTGCCCGGTCAGACAGGGGCGGCGTAAAGTCAGGGCTGCTGGGACCATATAAGGCGACAAGCGGTCGGTTTAATGCTGCGGCAATATGCATCAGGCCTGAATCATTACTGACCACTGCGTGGCACTGAGCCAGCAGAATAACAGCCTGTTCCAGTTGCGTTTCGCCAGCCAGATTACGGCAATGTACACGGCTCGCTTCCGGTAGCGAAGACAGGATTTCTTCACCGGTGGCACGATCTTTTGCCGAGCCAAACAGCAGAACCTGATAACCCTCACTGATTAACTGCTGGGCAAGCGTCGCATAGTGAAAATGGGGCCAGCGTTTTGCCGGCCCAAACTCTGCACCGGGACAAAAACCAATCGTCGGCCGCGCCGGAGTCAGCTGAAACTGCGCGGACGTCTCACTTTTTTCCTGTTCACTGACCTGGAGCTGAGGCGTTAATAAGGGTTGCGGCAGTTCCCGCGCAGAGCGGACTGGCGAGTCATAGGCCAGCGCCACATAGCGCTCAACCATCAGCGGAAACGCGGCTTTATCCAATACCCGACAATCGTTTAACAGGCCGTAACGCATTTCTCCACGCCAGCCAATACGGCGCTTGATCCCGGCAAAAAAGGGAACCAGCGCTGATTTAAAAGAGTTGGGTAAAACATAAGCGCGGTCATAATGGACGGCCTGGAGCGATTTGCCCAGTCGACGGCGCTCCCCAAGCGCTAACGCGCCATGACCCAGCGGCATCGCCAGCGCCTGATTCACTTCAGGCATCCGTGAAAGTAAAGGACGGCACCACGCAGGTGCCATCACATCAATCACTGCGTCAGGATGTTCGGCCTTGAGGGTACGATAGAGACTTTGCGACATCATCATATCGCCGACCCACGACGGGCCGATCACCAGAATTTTCATTACCGGTATCTATTCCTTTAGACGTTGCGATTTAACCAAACCATATATTCAGAAACGCCTTGTGCCACGGTCTTAAACGGTTTGTCGTAACCCGCTGCGCGTAATTTAGACAGGTCGGCCTGCGTATAAGCCTGGTAGCGGCCTTTCAGCTTGTCAGGGAAAGGAATGTACTCAATCTGGCCTTTCTGGTGAAAATTAAGCACCGCATCTGCCACTTCCTGGAAGGATTCGGCGCGGCCTGTTCCACAGTTATAGATGCCGGAAATCCCATTCTCCCAGCACCACAGATTCACCGACACCACATCATCGACATGAATAAAATCACGTTTAAAGCCGTCGCTGCCTTCAAACAGCTTTGGATTTTCATCATTGCTAATCTGCGTGTTTAAATGAAACGCCACGCTTGCCATGCTGCCTTTATGACTTTCACGCGGGCCGTAAACGTTAAAGTAGCGAAAGCCGCATACCGGCGAGGAGGCTTCAGGCAGGATCTGACGCACGTAGTGGTCGAACAGCATTTTTGAATAGCCGTAGACATTCAGTGGCTGTTCGTACTGGCGCTCTTCAATGAAATTCTCGTTGCGTCCACCATAGGTGGCGGCAGAAGAAGCGTAAAGGAACGGAATTTCACGCTCAAGACAGAAGTGCAGCAGATCTTTAGAGTACTGATAGTTATTATCCATCATGTACTTACCGTCCCACTCGGTGGTGGCTGAGCAGGCACCTTCGTGAAAAACGGCTTCAATCGGACCAAGATCTTCACCTGACATGATATAGGTCAGGAATTCTTCTTTATCCATGTAATCAGCGATATCCAGATCGGCCAGATTCACGAACTTGGTGCCATCTTTAAGGTTATCCACGACCAGAATGTCGTTGTGACCGCGATCGTTCAGCGTTTTGACAATATTGCTGCCGATCATTCCTGCGCCACCGGTTACGATAATCATACTGTTACCTTCAAAGTTTTGAGTTGAAACGGGACATTTCACACGTAATGCCTACATCATAACATTTCATCCCGCTCCGGACAGCCAGATGACTCTGTAAGGTCCTGCACATCCAACATAATGACGTGAACTATGCTGCAAAATTAACATTCTCCTGGTCGATTAAGCGTAGAAAGGCGATATGTTCAGTAATATTTGCCAGATTTCCACCTTATCAGGAGCAGGATAATGCCAGCGCATTTTTACCAACATATCCGACAGCAACTCGACGCCGCCCAGCGTGAAGGTTTATTCAAAAAAGAACGTATTATCACCTCCGCTCAGCAGGCTGAAATTAAGGTCGGGCCCGATCGTCCCGTGATTAACTTTTGCGCGAATAACTACCTGGGTTTGGCCAACCACCCAGCCTTAATTCAGGCAGCCAAAGAGGGCATGGATTCGCACGGTTTTGGCATGGCATCCGTGCGTTTTATCTGCGGTACTCAGGATATACACAAACAGCTGGAAAAAAAGCTCGCCGATTTTCTGGGCATGGAGGACGCCATTCTTTACTCCTCCTGTTTTGACGCCAACGGCGGGCTGTTTGAAACCTTACTGGGCGCGGAAGATGCCATCATCTCTGATGCACTCAATCATGCATCGATCATTGATGGTGTACGCCTGTGTAAAGCACAGCGCTATCGTTACGCTAACAATGATATGGCGCAACTGCGCGACCGCCTGAAGGAAGCTAGGGATAACGGGGCGAAGACCATTATGATTGCCACGGACGGCGTGTTCTCAATGGACGGCGTGATCGCCAATCTGAACGCCATTTGCGATCTTGCAGACGACTATTCCGCCCTTGTCATGGTCGATGATTCCCATGCGGTTGGCTTTGTCGGAAGTACCGGTCGCGGAACGCATGAGTATTGCGACGTCATGGGCCGGGTCGACATTATCACCGGCACTCTGGGCAAGGCGCTGGGCGGCGCATCAGGCGGTTACACTGCAGCCAAAGCTGAGGTGGTGGAATGGCTGCGTCAGCGCTCACGGCCTTATCTGTTCTCTAACTCGCTGGCACCGGCTATTGTCGCGGCGTCTCTTCGCGTACTGGATTTATTAAGCGAAGGCGACGGTTTGCGTCAGCGCCTGTGGGACAACGCCCGTTTCTTCCGCGAAAAAATGACATCGGCAGGTTTTACGCTGGCCGGCGCCGATCATGCGATCATTCCAGTCATGCTGGGAGAAGCCAGCGTCGCGCAGGAATTTGCTCAGTTGTTACAGCAGGAGGGCATCTATGTCACCGGGTTTTTCTATCCGGTTGTGCCAAAAGGTCAGGCACGCATCCGAACCCAAATTTCAGCAGCACACAGCCAGCAGCAACTTGAAACGGCGGTGGCAGCTTTCACGCGCATTGGTAAACAACTTGGCGTCATTGCCTGAGGATTAACCATGAAAGCACTGGCTAAGTTGAAAAAAGAGCAGGGCATCTGGATGGTGACTGATGCGCCGGTTCCCGAACCGGGTCACAACGATCTGCTGATAAAAATTCGTAAAACCGCCATCTGTGGGACAGACGTACATATTTACAACTGGGACGACTGGTCGCGTAAAACCATCCCGGTACCCATGATTGTCGGCCACGAATATGTCGGTGAAGTGGTGGCTATTGGTCAGGAGGTTAAAGGGTTTAACATTGGCGATCGGGTTTCGGGTGAGGGGCATATCACCTGTGGGCACTGCCGAAACTGCCGCGCAGGCCGTACCCATCTCTGTCGAAATACCCAAGGCGTTGGCGTTAACCGACAGGGATGCTTTGCAGAGTATCTGGTTATTCCCGCCTTTAATGCATTTAAAATTCCCGACAATATTTCCGACGATCTGGCAGCGATTTTTGACCCGTTTGGCAACGCGGTACATACCGCCTTATCCTTCGACCTGGTTGGTGAAGACGTACTCATTTCCGGTGCCGGCCCTATTGGTATTATGGCGGCTGCGGTGTGCCGCCATGTGGGTGCGCGGAATGTCGTGATTACGGACATTAATGACTACCGGCTTGAACTGGCCCGCAAGATGGGCGTGACCTGCGCGGTCAATGTCGCCAGGCAAGATCTGCGTGAAGTCATGCATGCGCTGGACATGAAAGAAGGCTTTGACGTGGGATTAGAAATGTCAGGTGCACCGCCCGCTTTCCGAACCTTGCTTGAGGTGATGAATCACGGTGGGCGGTTGGCCTTACTGGGCATTCCTCCGGGAGAAATGGCTATTGACTGGAACCTGGTGATCTTTAAAGGGCTGTTTATCAAGGGCATATACGGGCGTGAGATGTTTGAAACCTGGTACAAGATGGCCGCGCTGATTCAGTCAGGTTTGGATCTCACCCCGATTATCACTCACCGTTACCCGATTGATGACTTCCAGCAGGGTTTTGATGAAATGCGCTCGGGGCATTCAGGAAAGGTGATTCTGAGCTGGGAGTGATTGCGTCCACAAGTGTTATCCCTACAGACGGCAGGATCATGTTTGTCTAATTAGCGTTACCGTTCTGCACCGGGTTTTGCCTGGTGCAGCCGGTTTCAGAAGAGCTCATCAATTTGGTGATACAGTGGGCTTTCTGTGATGCTCTTAACAATCACGCTCAGTGCGCGCGTAGCAGGCACCGGTGCCAGCGGCTGCTTCACTTTACACTCACCCGGTGGCAGGAAGCCTTGCGATGGCTTGTCAGGTGATGTGGTTTTAGCCGGCGATGTGTTGCCGTTGTGCAGCGGCGCATTTAATAACTGCCCCGGCGTCACCAGCGTGATATCTGCAGGCAAAGTGGGCAACATTTGTTGCAGCACCCGCACGGTATTGGGATGCGGATGACCGATCGCAATCGCGTAGCCATCACGCTGGGCCAGCTTGACTGCCCGGCTGAACTGCTGTCGGATCGCATTGATGTCCTGACTGTCATCTAAAAATACGCGACGCTTTAGCACCCTGACGTGCGTTCCCTGTGCAGCCTGCAGTGACTGACTGTTACCAATCGTCATGCTGTCGAGAAAGTACAGATTGTATTGATTCAGCGCCTGCATGACTTTTTGCATACCCTGCAGGCTCGATGTCATTTTGCTGCCCATATGGTTATTCAGCCCCACGGCATAGGGGACATTGTTGACCGCACTACGGATGATGCGATCGATTTCCGCGCGGCTCATTTCAGGCGTTAAGGTGTTTTTCTCAAGCGGTTGCTTACTTAACGGCGCCATAGGCAGGTGAATCAGAACTTCACGGCCGCCCTGATGCGCTTTGATGGCCATCTGACGTGCATAGGGCGCATCAGGAAGCACCGCGACAGAGATCGCCTGCGGCATTTGCAGCACTTTATTTTCTTCCGTAGGTCGATAGCCGAAATCATCAATGACAATGGCGAGCTTAGCGGCCAGGGACGCGAAACTGAGCAACAGTCCGCACAGCAAGGCGGTAATCTGGTAACGATGAACTAACACTTATTTTCCCAACCACGGAACTGGATTGACCGCTTTACCCTGACGCCGGATTTCAAAATAGAGCGAAGGCGTGCCGCGACCACCGCTGGTGCCCACCAGCGCGATGGGCTGACCGGCCTTCACCTGGGCACCTACGCTGACGAGGGCGCTTTGGTTATAGCCATACAGGCTCATATCCCCTTTACCATGCTCGATAACTACGACCAGACCATAGCCCTGCAACCAGTCAGCCATCAACACACGACCATCGGCAATGGCTTTGACCTCAGTGCCTTCCGGAGCCGCAATGACCAGGCCTTTCCAGCGTAATTCGCCTTGCAGTTCCTCTCCGAACCGATGTTCGACGCGTCCGCGCACCGGCCAGATATCCTGACCGTTGGGCCGTCCCAGTCCGCCCGTTCGCGCCATCAGCTCGCGCTCGCTTTGTGTGGGCTGATAACTGGAGCCTTTCGCTTTCGCCTGCACCTGACGCTGACGCACTTTTTCTGCCTCACGAGCCTCACGGGCGGCGCGTTCACGCGCTTCTCGCTCGGCACGAGCGATTTTATCTTGCAGGCGGCTTTCGTTCTGGCGCATCTCAACCAGGTCAGCCTGGTCCTTCTGCAGGGCGCTCTCCAGGGACGTGAGCGTTTTTTTACGCGCGGCGCTGGCTTGCTGGAGTTTGTCTTGTTGTTCTTGCTGCTGGGTTAACAGCGTTTTCTGCTGCTGTTGCTTTTGTTCCAGCGACGCGCGCTGTTGGGCTAATTCCTGACGGGTGGTTTGCAGGGCGGTGATATTTTCCTGACGTGCGGTGTTCAGATAGCCAAAGTAGGCGAGGATACGTTCGCTACGCTGGCTTTCTTCACCGCCTAACAGAAGTTGCAAACCTTTGTGCTGCCCCTGGCGAAAGGCGGCGTCCAGCTGTTCTGCAAGCAGCTTTTCCTGCTGGGCCTGCTGCTTTTCAAGACGGGAAACCGAGGCGGTGACCTGGGTAATCTCACCGTTCAGGGCCGAAAGGCTGTTACGGGTTTCCCGTAGCTGTCGACTTGCCTGAGCAATGATCTTTTCCTGACTTTGCAGCTGATTAAGTAACTGGCTGCGCTGAACCTTTTGGGCTTTTACGCTTTTTTCTTTTTCGGCAATTTCTTGCTGGATAGATTTCAGCTGGGCTTTGTTGTCATCCGCCGATAAGCCGGGAGGAGGAAACAACAATATGCCCGCATAAAGCAGGCTAAAAGACAGGGCGGACAAGCGTGTAAACAACGGCAGGGGACGACCGTTGTAACGAGTCCATGTTGGTAGAACGGTTGTCTTTCCCTTCATAGGCCGATGATTATTCCACGATGAACAGTTGCTTACCAGCATTGCCGACCGGCTTTTGCTTTCGGAGTGCGATCCATTTTTATCAGGACAAGGGACAAGCGCCACGACATTTTTGCCATTCAGCCAATTTTTTTGGAAAATGACGCACAAATCGTCACTCTGTCCGCTTAGCGTCTGTACATGCGAAGTGGCGCAGGTATACTCAGAAGCCTTGTTTTAGCTTATTAGCCCGGTCTGGAGTCGTTACCCCTCATGCAAGAAATTATGCAGTTTGCAAGCAATCACCCCATCCTGAGTCTGGCATGGGTCGTCTTACTCGTACTGGTGATTGTGACTACCGTTAAAGGAATGTTCTCTAAAGTAAAAACTATCAGTCGAGGCGAAGCAACCCGACTCATTAACAAAGAGGACGCGGTAGTGGTAGACGTGCGTTCGCGTGATGATTACCGCAAGGGGCACATTTCGGGCGCGATAAATGTGGCTGCAGCAGATATCAAGAAAGGCAGTTTAGGCGAGTTGGAAAAGCATAAAGCGCAGCCCATAATTGTTGTATGCGCAACCGGACAAAGCGCGGCAGATCCTGCTGCCCATCTGAGCGCGGCTGGATTTACCCAGGTTGCCGTTCTGAAAGACGGTATCAGTGGTTGGAGCGGCGAAAATCTGCCGTTGGTTCGCGGTAAATAATCATCCTGAGGTCCCTATGGCAAATGTTGAAATTTACATCAAAGCAACCTGTCCTTATTGCCACCGGGCAAAAGCGCTGCTGAGTCAAAAAGGCGTGGCATTTCAGGAGATTCCCATCGATGGGGACATGGCAAAACGCGAAGAGATGATTAAGCGCAGTGGCCGGACTACCGTGCCGCAGATCTTTATCGACGGTCAGCATATTGGCGGTTGCGATGATCTGATGGCGCTCAACGATCGTGCAGGTTTAGATCCGTTACTTCAGGCGTAATTACGCCAGACATATTAACTTACAGGACTTAGTCACATGTCAGAACATAACACCAACGAAATGCAATTTCAGATTCAGCGCGTTTACACGAAAGACATTTCTTTTGAAGCGCCGAACGCGCCACAAGTGTTTCAGAAAGAGTGGGAACCAGACGTTAAGCTGGATCTGGACACGGCTTCTTCGCAGCTGGCTGATGAAGTGTATGAAGTGGTGCTGCGTGTGACTGTAACCGCGACCGTTGGCGAAGATACCGCTTTCCTGTGTGAAGTGCAGCAGGCGGGCATTTTCACCATCGGCGGTATCGACGGCACTCAGATGGCGCATTGCCTGGGCGCTTACTGCCCGAATATTCTGTTCCCTTATGCCCGTGAATGCATCACCAGTCTGGTTTCTCGTGGTACGTTCCCGCAGCTTAACCTCGCGCCGGTGAACTTTGATGCGCTGTTTATGAACTATCTGCAGCAGCAGCAAGGCGAAGAAGGTGCCGCGCAACATCAGGATGCCTGATGACTACTCACGCTTCGATTAGCGTCATCGGTGCCGGTTCGTACGGCACCGCTTTGGCGATTACGCTGGCCCGTAATGGCCATCCCGTGTTGTTGTGGGGGCATAATCCCGCCCACATGGCACAGCTGCAGTCAGACCGCTGCAATCTCGCTTTCCTGCCTGATGTTCCCTTTCCCGATAACCTGACGATTGAACCCGATCTCGCCAGGGTCATTGCGGCCAGCCGCGATCTACTGGTGGTCGTACCCAGCCACGTCTTTGGCGAAGTGCTGACCCAGATCAAACCTGGCTTACGTGAGGACTCGCGTATCGTCTGGGCGACGAAAGGGCTGGAAAAAGAAACCGGTCGTTTGCTGCAGGACGTCGCCCGGGAAATCCTGGGTGAGGCCATTCCGCTGGCGGTGATATCTGGCCCAACCTTCGCGAAAGAACTGGCCGCGGGTTTACCTACGGCGATTGCGCTGGCGGCAACCGATACGCAGTTTGCGGATGATCTGCAAACGCGGTTGCACTGCGGCAAAAGTTTCCGCGTGTATAACAATCCCGATTTTATCGGCGTTCAGCTGGGTGGCGCGGTTAAAAACGTGATCGCGATTGGTGCTGGGATGTCGGATGGTATCGGATTTGGCGCGAATGCACGAACGGCATTAATCACTCGTGGACTGGCAGAGATGAGCCGTCTTGGCGCGGCGTTGGGTGCCGATCCTACGACGTTTATGGGGATGGCTGGCCTGGGCGATTTGGTGCTGACCTGTACCGATAATCAGTCGCGTAACCGCCGCTTTGGCATGATGTTGGGGCAGGGTGAAGAGGTCGATGGCGCACAACGCATTATCGGACAAGTTGTAGAAGGTTACAGAAACACGAAAGAAGTCAAAGCGCTGGCTGCACGCGTCGGGGTTGAAATGCCCATTACGGAGCAGATTTATCAGGTGCTCTATTGCGGAAAACCGGCACGAGATGCAGCATTAAGCCTGCTGGGGCGTTCGAGGAAGGACGAAAACAGCACAAACTAAAGCAGGAAGCCAGGCATCATCACCTGCAGCGCCGGTCAAGGCGCTTTTTTTATCGGGAGAAAACAGCATGTCGTCTGATGAGTTAGAACTGGTCTGGGACAATATCAAGGCGGAAGCACGCGCGCTGGCAGACTGCGAGCCAATGCTGGCCAGCTTTTACCATGCGACATTGCTGAAGCATGAGAATCTTGGCAGTGCTCTGAGCTATATGCTGGCCAATAAGCTGGCGAATCCGATCATGCCTGCTATCGCTATTCGTGAAGTGGTAGAAGAAGCATACCGTGAAGATCCCTCAATGATTGCGTCTGCAGCTTGTGATATTCAGGCGGTTCGCCTGCGCGATCCTGCGGTTGATAAATATTCCACGCCGCTGCTTTATCTGAAAGGCTTTCATGCGCTTCAGGCGCATCGTATCGGGCACTGGCTGTGGAATGAAGGCCGACGCGCCCTGGCCGTTTATCTGCAAAACGAAGTCTCAGTCTCCTTTGCGGTTGATATTCATCCGGCTGCCAAAATTGGTCATGGGATCATGCTGGATCATGCCACCGGGATTGTGATCGGTGAAACCGCCGTTGTGGAAAATGATGTATCAATCCTGCAGTCAGTAACGCTTGGCGGCACCGGAAAAACCAGCGGCGACCGTCATCCGAAAATTCGTGAAGGGGTAATGATCGGCGCGGGTGCGAAAATCCTCGGTAATATCGAGGTAGGCCGTGGTGCCAAGATTGGTGCCGGCTCCGTGGTGTTGCAATCTATCCCTCCACATACCACCGCCGCCGGGGTTCCTGCGCGCATCGTCGGTAAACCCGGCAGTGAAAAGCCGTCAATGGATATGGATCAACACTTTAACGGTAACGGTGCAGGCTTCCAGTTTGGCGATGGTATTTAAGATTTAATCAGTGCGCCAGCATAGTCGAGTTGGCGCCACGCTTCGTAGACCACTACCGATACCGCGTTGGACAGGTTCATGCTACGGCTTTCCGCCATCATCGGAATGCGGATTTTTTGCGCTGGGGGTAGAGCCTGTAATATCTCTGCGGGTAACCCGCGGCTTTCCGGTCCAAACAGCAAATAATCCCCAGACTGATAGTTGACCGCACTGTGTGCGGGCGTGCCTTTGGTGGTCAGCGCAAACAGGCGCTCAGGCTGCTCAGTAGCGATGAAAGCCTGATAGTCAGCATGAAATCTGATGGCGGTAAACTCGTGATAATCCAGCCCGGCGCGACGCAGGCGCTTATCGTCCCAGGCAAAGCCCAGTGGCTCAATCAGGTGGAGCTGAAAACCGGTATTGGCGCACAGGCGAATAATATTGCCGGTGTTAGGTGGGATTTCTGGTTCAAATAATACGATGTTAAGCATATGGCCCCCGATAACGAGGGCCGAAGCATAGCAAATTATTGCCTTGCAGAGGAGTAAAGTGGTAGCCAGATAGTGAGGCGCAGTCCACCCAGCGGGCTGTCATCCGCTTTGACCCACCCGCGATGTTGCTGTATTGCCGTTTCCACAATCGCCAGCCCCAGGCCAGTTCCGCCGGATTCCCTGTCCCGCGCTTCATCAGTGCGGTAGAAAGGACGAAATATCTGCTCGCGATCCTCCGGGCTGACGCCAGGACCGTCATCGTCAACGTGCACGGTAATACCCGAGATATCCACGGAAAAACTGACGCTGATATGCGTGTGCGAGTAGCGCAACGCATTACGGACGATGTTCTCCAGTGCGCTTTCCAGCGCATGTGGATTGCCATAGAGCGGCCAGGGGCCTGGAGGATAGGGAATCTCCAGCGTCTTGCCCATTTGTTCCGCTTCAAACCTGGCGTCTTCCAACACGTCATTCCAGAGCTGGTTTGCCTTCATGGCTTCGCTGACCAGCGCGTTCTTATGCTGGGTTCTCGACAGCACCAACAGGTCATTAATCATGCCGTCAAGCCGCTGAGCTTCCATCTCGATGCGCTCCAGCTCTTTGCCTTCACCGTGACGGCGACGCAACAGGGCGGTAGCCAGCTGAAGTCTCGTCAGCGGCGTACGTAATTCGTGGCTGATGTCGGAAAGCAAGCGTTGCTGACCGTTCATCATGCGCTCCAGCGCACTCACCATTTGATTAAAGCTGGAGCCGGCGGCCAGAAACTCCTGCGGGCCCGATTCCAGTTCAGGATGTTGACGCAGGTTGCCGCTGGCCACTTCATCCGCAGCATATTTGAGTTTACGCGCAGGACGCGCCAGGCTCCACGCCAGCCAGAGCAGAAGCGGTGAGCTAATCAGCATGGTAACGATAAGCAGTAGCAAAGGCCGGTCAAACAGCAGGTTGATAAAGTCCAGTTGAGAACTACTGGCAGGGCGAATCAGGTAAAGTTGATAGTTATCCTCCCCATCCCGAACGGCGAAAGGGCCCACCATTTCGACGCGACCGTACTTTTTCTTCTGTGGATGATCGGCATTGTCTGACTGACCGATAAAGTTACGGATAACCTGCATTTCATTATGCTGCGCGCCAATTACCCGGCCTTCGCTGGTGACTAACAGCAAGCGCTGACCGGGCGGTGCCCATTTCTCAATCGCGCGAAATAAGCGCCGCCACCACATCAAATCGTTAGGGGGATCGCGCATTAACTCCGCTTCAACGTGCTGCTCTATCATCGTTCCCTGACGCTGCTCACTTTCCATCAGCGACGTCATCTGACGTGAATCAAGCTTGGGTACCATGAGCACCAGCATCAATACCAGCGCCAGCGTCAGCCAGAAAATAGCAAAGATGCGGGTAGTCAAACTTCCTATCATGATGCAGAAACCATCAGATAGCCGCGGCCACGTAAGGTCTTAAACCATGGATGCCCGTCACGGCGGTCAGGGAGCTTACGGCGCAGGTTAGAGATGTGCATGTCAATGGCGCGGTCAAAAGGCGTAAGGCGCTTGCCTAGCACTTCCTGGCTAAGGTGCTCGCGAGAGACAACCTGCCCAAGATGCTGTGCCAGAAGATAAAGCAAGGTGAATTCCGTTCCGGTGAGATCCAGCGTCTCGCTGTCGAAACTGGCTTCCTGACGGCCCGGATTCAGCCGCAGGCAGTCAACTTCCAGCGTGGGTGAACTGTTATCGTGCTGCTGCTGCTGTTCACTCCAGTTTGAGCGACGCAGAATGGCGCGAATACGCGCGACAAGCTCACGATCGTTAAAGGGTTTAGGCAAATAGTCATCGGCACCCAGTTCAAGGCCCAGCACGCGATCCAGTTCGCTTCCGCGTGCGGTAAGCATAATGACGGGCGTCTGATACTGCTGGCGTAATTCTTTCAGGGTGTCGATACCGTTTTTCTTCGGCATCATGACATCCAGTAAAAGCAGATCAATTGAGTTATCAAGCAGGTTCAACGCTTGTTCACCATCGCTGGCGACCACGACTTCAAACCCTTCCATTTCCAACAGCTCTTTCAAAAGCGAAGTTAATTCGCGGTCATCATCTACCAACAGGATTTTATTCATTTTTGTAGCCCTCCGCAGGCAAAATAGCGTGTTCCCATGATACCAATCCATCGATTTACGTACTTTTACACCCCCTGACGGATGTTTGCAGCTATCGCCGTACACTGGCTATCGTTGAATCGCAAAACAGAACGAACTGGAGTAAACGATGCGCAAATTAACCGCCGTCGTTATTGCCTCAGCGATGGTTCTCTGTAACGCCAGCGCAAGAGCAGCAGAGCCGATGGCGCCTGATGATGTGCATCACGGCGAATTTACGACAGGCAGTATGACGCAAAATTCGCAAAGTCACATGTTCGACGGCATTGAGTTGACGGAACATCAGCGGCAGCAGATGCGTGACCTTATGCAGCAAGCCCGACACGATCGTCCGGCAACGAATATTGATGATATCGCAGCCATGCATGATTTGGTGACTGCAGATAATTTTAACGAAGCGGCCATCCGCAGCAAGGCAGAAGCTATTGCCAGAGTTCAGGTAGAGCAGCAGGTTGAGATGGCGCGCGTTCGTAATCAGATGTACCACCTGTTAACGCCGGAGCAGCAGGCCGCGTTACAAAAGAATTATGAGCGGCGTTTAAATTCATTACGCAAGCTTTCGAATCTGCAGCCAGCATCATCGCTGCAACCCGTGAGTCGTACCAGTAGTAACCAGTAGTAAATA
Organism: Stenchaetothrips biformis; assembly: GCA_030522485.1. Taxonomy (NCBI): domain Eukaryota; kingdom Metazoa; phylum Arthropoda; class Insecta; order Thysanoptera; family Thripidae; genus Stenchaetothrips; species Stenchaetothrips biformis. Next base: position 262,192 of record CM060086.1, read on the forward strand.
GTATCCCTGTTTTCCTTGCCATAGACACATCCCTGTCTTCCCCCTCATGATGAGGGGGTTTTTTTTATCAGGTACGTATTCAAAAATCCTTTCAAATCAAGGCCGCTAAAAAACCCTTTTAAGCATCTGTAAGCCGCCTTAAGCGGCATCAGTGTAGACAATATGTAGACAATATGTAGACAATATTTGCTATACATTTAGGCCTCCTTCAGGCGTATTACGCGTAATCGCATCCATCAAATCGTCAGGTGCAAGATGAGCATCAGCAGCCGTTTGCTTAATGCTGGCATGGCCTAAAATCGCCTGTAACGAGATGAGGTTTCTGCCGTTCATCACGACCAACGGCTGAACGTATGCCGCAAGATATGCATAGGTTGATGCCTGGGTATATCTGGCTTCGCCAGTTTCATTAATGTGCAGAATTGTTCTGGCTCACTTTGAACCAAGAATCCCTTTTCATCTCATGATGTTTTTATCTGCGATTTATCATTTACGATGAATTTACAATTAATCGGGTAGTTAAAAAAAGAGAAAACACCGTTGGTTTTATTCCTGTTTTTCAGGTGGCTGTTTTTCTTGCCCGTTTTTCGATCTAAGATATTTCACTTTTCTTTCATATTTTAAATACATGATAAGTAAAACTTATTTAAGTTTTTGCTTTATTTTTATTTATATTTCAATCAGCTGCAAATATCCCGCTCCGCTTGCACGCTAATTGCGCAGTTCTACACTTAAGTTGTCTCAGCATGGAAGCCGATGTACTTACGAAATTAACGGAGAGCAGTAACCACATCATGTAGTCCGAATTAACCTATTAACGGAGTAAATTATGGCAGAGCATCGTGGTGGTTCAGGTAATTTCGCAGACAACCCGCAAAAAGCGTCTGAAGCCGGTAAAAAAGGTGGTAAGAGCAGCGGCAATGGCGGCGGCGGTAATTTTAAAAATAACCCCGAAAAAGCCTCCGAAGCGGGCAAGAAAGGCGGCAAAAAGTAACGGCTGCTAAGCACTGAACCAAATCTGCACGTTGATTTGGCGCTTACCCAGGTAGGCAATCCGCCCCGTCTCTCTATGAGGACGGGGCGGAGTACTTTTATCCTTTTAGAAATGCCATTTCATCCCGCTTCTTCGCCGTTCAGACAGTCAGGCGAGACGCCTTCTGTAGTGTTAAACTTAGCCTTTCTCTCATACTGCGTTACGTTTTCAGTAATATGTCTATGGAGTTCGGCATGCAGGCTTCGTACGGAAAGTTAATCCAGTCTGCGGCAGTCGCGGCGACGCTGCTGGCTTCCGTCTTATTGGTTGTGAAGATTTTTGCCTGGTGGTACACCGGGTCGGTGAGCCTGCTAGCCGCGCTGGTCGATTCCCTGGTAGATATTGCCGCCTCGCTGACCAACCTGCTGGTGGTGCGTTATTCCTTACAGCCCGCCGATGACGATCATACATTTGGTCATGGTAAAGCAGAGTCGCTGGCCGCGCTGGCCCAAAGCATGTTCATTTCGGGTTCAGCCCTTTTCCTCTTTCTTACGGGTATTCAACATCTTGCTTCCCCTAACGAACTGCGCTCGCCGGGCATTGGCATTGTTGTCACCGTCGTAGCGCTGGTTTCGACATTAGTACTGGTCACCTTCCAGCGCTGGGTCGTGCGTAAAACCCGGAGTCAGGCCATTCGCGCAGATATGCTGCACTATCAGTCAGATGTGTTTATGAACGGGGCTATTCTGGTGGCGCTGATATTAAGCAGCTACGGTTTCACGCGCGCTGATGCACTGTTTGCGTTAGGGGTTGGCGTCTATATTCTGTTTAGTGCGCTGCGGATGGGCCATGAAGCCGTTCAGTCTTTACTGGACAGAGCTTTACCCGATGAAGAGCGGCAACAAATTATTGCGATTTCCCTCAACTGGCCGGGGGTGCAGGGCGTACACGATGTGCGTACGCGTCAGTCCGGCCCGACAAAGTTTATCCAGCTTCACGTTGAGCTCGAAGATCAGTTACCCCTCGTCCAGGCTCATCGTATTGCCGATCAGGTCGAGAAAGCGCTGCGAAAAGCGTTTCCCGGTTCTGACGTGATTATTCATCAGGATCCCTGTTCTGTGGTACCGTTTGAAAAGCAGGATTCTTTTAACTTTTAACCTACATGAATTAAATTAATAAAATGGAAACGGCACGTTTTTAACATTGCTGCAAAAAAATAGTGAAAAGTTGTCTGACCTGAATCAATTCAGCCGCAGGCCTTTGATATACTATCTGCCATTATATGTTGCGCTCATCACAATAGTGTTTATCAGCGTTGAACAGGCCGGATTAACCCTTAGCTTTGAACAATCCAGAGGTTGTCATGATCAAAAAAATTGGTGTACTGACCAGCGGCGGTGACGCCCCAGGCATGAACGCAGCCATTCGCGGCGTGGTTCGCTCCGCGTTAAGTGAAGGGCTGGAAGTTTTTGGTATCTATGACGGCTATCAGGGTTTGTACGAAGATCGCATGATCAATCTCGATCGTTACAGCGTATCTGACATGATCAATCGCGGCGGCACTTTTTTGGGTTCAGCGCGTTTTCCTGAGTTTCGTAACGATGATGTCCGTCAGGTGGCCATTGAAAACCTGAAAAAGCGCGGTATTGATGCGTTAGTCGTCATTGGCGGAGACGGTTCCTATATGGGCGCCAAGCGACTGACTGAGATGGGTTTCCCCTGTATCGGCCTGCCAGGCACGATCGATAACGATGTTGCCGGCACCGATTACACCATTGGCTACTTTACCGCACTGGAGACGGTGGTTGAGGCGATTGACCGCCTGCGTGATACCTCTTCATCACACCAGCGCATCTCCATCGTTGAAGTGATGGGCCGTTACTGTGGTGATTTGACCCTGGCTGCCGCTATCGCGGGTGGATGCGAGTTTATCGTGTTGCCAGAAATTCCCTATACCCGTGAAGAGCTGGTGGCAGAAATTAAGGCCGGCATCGCGAAAGGTAAAAAGCATGCGATTGTTGCTATCACTGAACATATCTGTGATATCGACGATCTGGCACGGTTTATCGAGACCGAAACGAAGCGCGAAACGCGCGCGACGGTACTTGGCCACATTCAGCGTGGCGGTGCGCCGTGCGCTTATGATCGTATTCTTGCATCCCGCATGGGCGCGTATTCCATTGAACTGCTCATGCAGGGCTACGGTGGCCGCTGTGTGGGTATCCAGAACGACAAAATGGTGCACCATGACATCATTGATGCGATCGAGAACATGAAGCGTCCATTCAAGCGTGACTGGATGGATACCGCGAAGCAGCTTTACTGATTTCACTGCATTAACGGGCATGCTCATCAGGCATGCCCTTATACCTTCCGTATATTCCCCATAGTTATAACCGCTTATTTTTAATTCTTTTAGCTCTGAAAACGTTTATGTCACGCTTACCCCATAATGAACTGGGAGAGTGCGCAATGAATAAATGGGCCATCGGTATTAGCTTGTTACTGGCATCAGGCAGTGTTTTGGCGAAGGATATTCAGCTGTTAAACGTTTCTTACGATCCCACCCGTGAGCTGTATGAGCAGTACAACAAGGCCTTCAGTGCTCACTATAAACAGGAAACGGGCGATAATGTGGTGATCCGTCAGTCGCATGGTGGTTCAGGCAAGCAGGCCACATCAGTGATAAACGGCATTCGTGCTGATGTCGTGACGCTGGCGCTGCAGTCTGATATTGATGCGATTGCTGAACGTGGCCGTATTGATAAAAACTGGATTAAGCGTCTGCCGGATAACTCGGCACCTTATACTTCCACGATTGTGTTCCTGGTCCGTAAGGGCAATCCCAAAGGGATCCATGACTGGAACGATCTGATCAAACCTGGCGTTTCCGTCATCACGCCAAATCCAAAAACCTCAGGTGGTGCACGCTGGAATTACCTGGCAGCCTGGGGCTGGGCGTTGGATCACAATAACGGCGATCAGGCCAAAGCGCTAAGCTATGTCAAAGCCCTGTTTAAAAATGTTGAAGTGCAGGATTCTGGTGCGCGCGGTGCGACCAACACCTTCGTTGAGCGCGGCATTGGTGATGTTCTGATCGCCTGGGAAAATGAGGCGTACCTGGCCGTGAATAAGCTGGGCAAAGACAAATTTGAGATCGTGACCCCAAGCGAGTCTATTCTGGCAGAGCCGACGGTTTCCGTGGTGGATAAAGTGGTTGATGAGAAGGGAACGCGCCCAGTGGCTGAGGCCTATCTGAAGTATCTCTATTCGACCGAGGGACAGACCATTGCAGCCGAGAATTACTATCGTCCGCGCAATGCCGAGGTTGCGAAGAAGTTTGCCAGCACCTTTGCCCCTGTAAAATTGTTTACTGTGGACGAGAAATTCGGCGGTTGGGCTAAGGCACAAAAAATCCACTTTGCGGATGGCGGCACCTATGACCAGGTCATGAAGCCGTAACGATCGCCTGACACAATCTAAACCAGCGGAAACGCTGGTTTTTTTATGCGTGACATTCCGGCGCTGTCAGGCGAGGATGCTGACTGATTCAGTATGGAGAGGGTAACTATGCAGGCGAATCGTCGGGCCTTCATCATCATTGCGTTTCTGCTGGTGCTTGTCGTGGCAGGAATGGGGATAGCTTCCCTTCATGTTAAAGGCAATGCCGATGCGCTTTGGCAGATCGTCAGCGAAAAGTGCGTACCCAATCAGCAGAATAACGGGCAACCCGCGCCTTGCCTGCGAGTCGATCTGCAGCAGCGTTATACACTGCTAAAAGACCGTAACGGCCCCTTGCAATACCTGTTAATTCCCGTTGATAAGATAACCGGCATTGAAAGCCCGCGGTTGCTCAGCACAGCCACACCCAATTTTTTCAGCTTTGCCTGGCAGGACAGAAGCGTAGTGGCGCAGAAATTCGGTTCGCCCATTAAAGACACTGTGCTGTCACTGGCGATCAATTCCGAATACGGGCGTACCCAAAACCAGCTACACATTCATATTTCCTGCTTACGGCCCGATGTCCGTCAGCAACTGGATGAACTGGCACCAACTCTCAATGCGCAGTGGAAAGCTGTTACCTTTCTGAACCATCACTATATTGTGCGGGTGCTCAGTCAGGCGGAACTGGATCAACAGAGTGTCTTTATCCGGTTAGCGTCTGAAGTCCCGGATGCTAAGAATGCGATGGGGAAATACGGCATGGCACTGGCAAGCTTACCCGATGGTCGTCTGGTGCTGATGGCGGTAGCGCGCAACTGGCTTTTGCTGAATAAGGGATCGGCAGAGGAGGTGCAGGATCACGACTGCGCCCTGCTACAACCCATAAAAAAAGCGGCCTGAACAGGCCGCTTAGGCAGTGCTAAACCGTAGGTTAGCCTTGTTTAGCCGCGGCTGCAGCTTTGACGATAACAGCGAACGCATCGGCTTTCAGCGACGCGCCGCCAACCAGGGCCCCGTCGATGTCCGGCTGAGTAAACAGCTCGGCAGCGTTTTTATCGTTAACTGAGCCGCCGTACTGAATAATCACTTGCTCAGCGATAGCCGCATCTTTTTTGGCAATGTGGTCACGAATAAATTTGTGAACGGCCTGCGCCTGGGCTGGCGTCGCGGATTTTCCGGTACCGATCGCCCAAACGGGTTCATAAGCGATGACCGCATCTTTGAACGCTTCTGCACCCTGCGTGGTCAGCACCGCATCAAGCTGGCGTGCACACACTTCTTCGGTTTTGCCCGCTTCGTTTTCCGCTTCGGTTTCACCGATGCACAGAACCGGCACCAGGCCAGCGGCTTTCAACACGGCATATTTTTTCGCAATGAACTCGTCACTTTCTTTGTGATAAGTGCGACGTTCTGAGTGACCAATGATGATGTATTTCGCGCCGATATCTTTCAGCATTTCAGCGGACACTTCGCCGGTAAATGCGCCAGAGAGGTTTACATCAACGTTTTGAGCACCCAGAGCGATGTGGCTACCGGAGATGGCGTGTTTAGCCTGATCAAGATAGAGCGCGGGCGGTGCAATAGCGACGCCACAACCCTCAACGCCCGACAGTTCTTTGCGCAGACCGTCGATCAGTTCGGCTGTCATATGCTTGCTGCCATTCAACTTCCAGTTACCCATAACCAGTGGATGTCGCATTCTATCCTCCGCATAACGCGATACATGAAATGGCGCTGCCCCGGGGCAACGTTGTCTGCCAGACAGTATAGAGATCAAATAACGTCGTGGCTTTGCTTTTCGTCATTTTTGCCCCGTCCATCAGGGCGCAGCCAGCGCAAGTTTTACCGGCTCAATGGCAAAGGTTAATCCTTTATCCCCGTTATCAGACACCACAAAACGCAGTGCGCCTTCAACGTGCTCGTAGTATCGTGAGCCTTTGCCTGCTTTAAGTAATGTTTCCAGCTTTTTACGCCCTTCTTCTGGCGTGAGTCCCGGCACAAAAAAACGTAATATTGCGGTCATATAATCCATGGCTCTGGCCTGGGACGCACTTTGATCCGGGCCCGGAACCGGTAGCCAGGTGACCTGCAGCGTTTTAATTTTACCTGTGCCAGGCTCAAGCGCGGTCGAGGAGTAAAGCGTTTCGTTAATCTTGGTGGCTGCCCGCGTCAGATCGGTTTTCTCATCGCGGGCGTCAATGGCGCGATACTCCAGCAGCGGCAGTTGAGGATTCGCGAGATTATACTTTTCACGAAACTGGCCGATAGTCATATCCAGCGTGGGCGCGCCTGTTAACAGATAGGGCGCGGTAGGCATATGTTCGGCCTTGTCGAGTGGCGGCGGATCGGCAGCAAATACCGGAACCGTCAGCGCAAGACTCAGCAACAGTGCGCCTGGCAAATTCTTCATTTTGTCGGCCCTGACCAATAAACTCGGAATCAAATTAGAACGGTTTTTACCTCTAAGGTCAAAAGCGTGCAGGTAAAATTTTGTCTGGGGAGCATGCATGATATTACAGCAATGGTTTTTTTCATTTCGTGGTCGCGTCGGGCGCCGTGATTTCTGGCTCTGGCAGGCAATCTGGTTGCTGTTAACCAGCGTCCTGTTCTTTTTAGCCGGTAACGATCTGGTGGATACCCAAATGGCTGCGTTTGGCATCGTGTGTTTATTGTGGCCGGCCAGCGCCATCGTGGTGAAGCGCCTGCACGATCGCGATCGCCGCGGCTACTGGGCGCTGTTACTGATCGCTGCCTGGTTGTTGATGGCAGGTAACTGGAGCATGACTGGCGATGTCCTGCAGTGGGTTATTGGCCGCGCGCTGCCTTTTATCATTCTGGCAGGACTGATGCTGGACTTAGGCCTGTTTCGTGGCACCGCTGGCGATAACCGCTTTGGTGCCGCACCGGTGCCTTTACGTCTGAAGTGAGCGACTTACCAGTAATTCTCGCTGGTGATATGACCGGGCTTGCGCTTAAGGTGCTTGCGCATGCCGCGTGTCTCTTTCAACAGCTGCTGCGTATCTCGTACCATTTGTGGATTCCCGCAGACCATCACATGGCTGGTTTCTGCATCAATATTCAATCCGGCCGCCCGCTCCAGCTCGCCACTTTCGATTAATGCCGGAACACGTCCGGTTAATGAGCCCATACTTTCTTCACGACTGACGACCGTGATCACCTGCAGTTTGCCGTTATAGATCTGCTGGAGTTGCTGCATTAGCGGTAAAAAGCTGAGGTCGGCTGCGTAACGTGCGGCATGGACCAAAACGATATGTTTAAAGCGATCCAGGCCTTCACCCTGCTGCAAAATGGACAAATAAGGCCCCACTGCCGTACCGGTTGCCAGCATCCATAAGGTCTGACATTCCGGTACTTCATCCAGAATAAAAAAGCCTGCAGCATCTTTGGTAATCATGACCTGCTCACCGGGGCGCAGCGCCTGCAGATGTGGACTCAATTTGCCGTCGGGTACGGTGACTAAGTAAAACTCGAGCAGGTCGTCATTGGGCGCGTTGACGTAAGAGTAAGCACGTTGCACACGTTCACCTTCGATCTCCAGTGCCAGCTTGGCGTACTGCCCGGCACTAAACGGAGCGACAGGGGCCTCAACCCGCAAGCTAAACAGCGCGTCAGTCCAGTTTTTCACTTCCTTTACTTGAGCATTGATCCACTCGGCCATGGTTACTCCTTCAGCGTTGAATCGTCTGGCGAATAAACATCTTCTCTACTGCACTGGCAGATTACCAGTCCGTCAGGCTGCAAAGGCTCTAATCGACAAACTGTAATATTTAGTTTACATCCTGGTTGCAATTATTGACGTGAAGTGCCCCGCCACTTTTTATGAATCACTCGCTTTGTCATGAAATCCTGATATTTTCCTGCCACAACGGGTTTCAGCCGTTATTTGTGCTGTTTAATCGTCCCTGTTCATACAGACCTTTCGTTAAAAGATGATGAAGAAAATAGAAAATCGTCCGTTGCTGATCATGCTCATTGCACTGGTCGCAGTCGGGCAGATGGCTCAGACCATCTATGTGCCTGCCATGGCGGCAATGGCGGATGCACTTCAGGTGCGAAATGGCATGATGCAGCATGTCATGGCGGCCTATTTAATCACCTACGGCGGATCGCAGCTGATCTACGGTCCGCTCTCTGACAGCGTGGGGCGCCGTCCGGTGATCCTGGCGGGGATGGCGATCTTTATGATCGGCGCGATTGCCGCCATGATGGCCTCGTCGCTGGATATGCTGGTAACGGGTAGTGCGATTCAGGGCGCGGGCACCGGCGTGGCCGGTGTAATGGCGCGAACCATGCCGCGCGATCTTTATCACGGTCATGCCCTACGCCAGGCGAACAGCTGGCTTAATATGGGCGTGCTTGCCAGTCCTTTAGTGGCACCGGTGATTGGCGCACTGTTAACGCAGCTGTTTGGCTGGCATGCCTGTTTTGCTTTTCTGCTGTTGCTGTGTTTGATGGTAACGGTCGCCATGGCGCGCTGGCTGCCGGAGACGCGCCCGAACAGTGCCGAAGTCACGCCCTTCTTAAAACGCTACATCCGGCTGTTACGTGATGCGAATTTCGTCCGTTATCTGGTGCTGCTGATTGGCGCACTGGCCGGCATTGCCGTCTTTGAGGCCAGCTGTGGCGTGCTGCTCGGTGGCGTTCTGGGCCTGAACAGTTTCACCGTCAGTATTTTGTTTATCTTACCTATTCCAGCGGCCTTCTTTGGTGCCTGGTTCGCCGGGCGTGAGCAGCGCTCCTGGCATAGTCTGATGTGGTTTGGCGTCAACAGTTGCCTGCTGGCGGCGGTGTTGATGTGGATACCTGCCTGGTTTGGCATCATGACAATCTGGACGTTATTGATACCGGCGTCGCTGTTTTTCTTTGGCGCGGGAATGCTGTTTCCCCTGGCCACATCCGGTGCGATGGAGCCCTATGCCTGGCTCGCAGGAAGTGCGGGCGCACTGATTGGGGGTTTACAGAATTTGGGTTCGGGGCTGGTGGCGTCCCTCTCGGCGTTGATGCCTCAGCGCGATCAGTTCAGCCTTGGCCTGCTGATGGTTATCACGGCTCTGGTGATGTTGCTGTGCTGGCTGCCGCTTTCGCGACAGCCTGCAGGCGAAAATCAGGCTGTTACAGGATAAAGGGATGCAAAACCGGATCTTTGCGGTCCAGGTAATGCACAGACTGGATGCGGCGAATCGTGCGTGATTTGCCGCGAATTAACAGGGTTTCACTGGTGGCCATATTGCCCTGACGTGTGATGCCCTTTAGCAGATCACCACTGGTGATACCGGTGGCGGCAAAGATCACGTTGTCGTTTCGCGCCATCGCCTGTAGGGGCAGAACTTTTCCTGCCTCAATCCCCATGCCAGCGCAGCGTTTCAGCTCATATTCCCCAATCCGGCGGTTCTCTTCGCTGTCACCTTTTACGTGATGTCGTGCCAGTAATCTGCCCTGCATATCACCGTCCAGCGCACGAATTACAGCGGCTGATACCACGCCTTCAGGCGCGCCGCCAATACCGTACATCACGTCAACTTCGCTGTCGGGCATACAGGTAAGAATAGAGGCCGCCACATCGCCATCAGGGAACGCGAACAGTCTTACGCCCAGCTGTTTAAGCTGCTCGATAACGGCGTCATGACGCGGCTTTGACAGAATGGACACGGTGAGTTGTGACAACGGCTTATTCATGGCGATGGCGATATTACGCAGGTTAATCTCAAGCGGGAGATCCAGATTGATATGGCCCCGCGCCGCCGGACCGACAATAAGCTTCTCCATATACATGTCAGGCGCATGAAGAAAACTGCCTTTGTCACCGACGGCCATCACGGCAAGCGCATTGGCCTGTCCCATGGCCGTCATGCGGGTACCTTCAATAGGATCGACGGCAATGTCCACCGCGTCGCCCTGACCCGTGCCCACTTTTTCGCCGATGTAGAGCATAGGGGCTTCGTCAATTTCCCCTTCGCCGATCACTATCTGTCCATCGATCTGAATGGTATTTAAGACATGACGCATGGCATGAACGGCGGCGCCGTCCGCCGCGTTTTTATCGCCGCGCCCTAACCATTTATAACCAGCCAGTGCGGCAGCCTCAGTTACGCGGGAAAATTCAATGGCAAGTTCTCGTTTCATTGCATGTACCTGACAAAAAACAGGCTGGCAGTGTAGCGGAGGGAGAGGGCGGGGAAAAGGCCCGTGACGGAGGACGTCACGGGCGCAGTGCGGATTACTCTTGTTCTTCCCACGCTTGCGCGCGCGCGACAGCTTTCTTCCAGCCTGCATAACGGACGTTACGCTCGGTGGTTTCCAGTGTTGGACGGAATTCGCGCTCAATCACGGCTTTGGCACGGACTTCTTCCAGATCCTGCCAGAAGCCTACCGCCAGACCTGCCAGGTATGCGGCACCCAGCGCAGTGACTTCACGTACTTCAGGTCGCTCAACGCGTGTGCCAAGAATGTCTGACTGGAACTGCATCAGGAAGTTGTTAGCCACTGCTCCGCCGTCCACACGCAGAGCCTGCAGGCGCGTGTTGGCATCATTCTGCATGGCTTCCAGGACATCACGTGTTTGATAAGCGATGGACTCCAGCGTTGCACGGATGATGTGGTTCGCATTAGCACCACGTGTCAGGCCGAACAGCGCGCCACGTGCATAGGGATCCCAGTAAGGTGCACCCAGGCCAGTAAAGGCAGGCACCATATATACACCGTTAGAATCTTTCACTTTCATCGCGAAGTATTCTGAGTCAGCCGAATCGCTGATCAGCTTCATCTCATCGCGTAACCACTGAATGGCCGCGCCGCCGATAAAGACCGCCCCTTCCAGCGCATAGTTGACTTCACCACGTGGCCCGCAGGCAATAGTGGTCAGCAGGCCGTGCGTTGAGGTAACGGCTTCGGTACCGGTGTTCATCAGCATAAAGCAGCCTGTGCCGTAGGTGTTTTTCGCCATTCCCGGCTGAACGCACAGCTGACCATACAGCGCAGCCTGCTGGTCGCCTGCGATACCCGCGATAGGAATACGCGTACCGCCTTTACCACCAATGTTTGTCTGACCATAAACTTCAGACGAAGATTTCACTTCTGGCAGCATCTCACGCGGGATATCCAGGATTTCCAGCATGCGCTCATCCCACTCAAGCTTGTGAATGTTGAACAGCATGGTACGTGAGGCGTTAGTGTAATCGGTGATGTGCACGCGTCCCTGGGTCATTTTCCACACCAGCCAGGTGTCGACTGTACCAAACAGCAGTTCGCCACGTTTTGCACGCTCGCGCGCACCTTCTACGTTATCCAGGATCCACTTAACTTTGGTGCCAGAAAAGTAAGGGTTAATCACCAAACCGGTGGTGTGCTGGATGTACTCTTCCAGGCCCTCTTTCTTCAGCTTATTACAGTAGTCAGCAGTACGGGGATCCTGCCAGACGATGGCGTTATAGACCGGCTTACCGGTTTCTTTATCCCAGACGATCGCGGTTTCACGCTGGTTAGTAATCCCAATCGCCGCGATTTCATCGGAGCGAATATCGGCATGTGCCAGCACTTCAACCAGCGTAGAACTCTGTGATGCCCAGATATCCATTGGGTCATGCTCTACCCAGCCCGCTTTAGGATAGATTTGGGTAAATTCGCGTTGCGATACCGCCACAATGTTAGCGTCGTGATCCAGCACCACAGCACGTGAACTGGTTGTGCCCTGATCGAGAGCGACGATGTATTTTTTATCGGTGGTAGTCATAAATTCATTCCTGATGATAAAAAGTGGAACTTACGCTTTACGTTCATGCGCGGACGCAATCGGTTTGTCACTGATCGGTGGGGAAATCACCGCACCGGGTAAATGGCGGCCAATCAGGGCGCGATAACCAAAGGCTCCCAGGCAAGCACCGACCAGTGGGCCAAAAATTGGCACAAGGAAATACGGAATCTGATGACCGCCAGTGAAGGCAACGCTGCCCCAGCCAGCCAGCCACTCGAACACTTTCGGTCCGAAGTCACGTGCCGGGTTCAGAGCAAAGCCGGTCAGTGGGCCCATAGAGCCACCAATAACGGCAACCAGCAGGCCAATCAGCAGCGGTGCCATCGGGCCACGCGGGACGCCATTGCCATCGTCGGTCAGTGCCATAATCACGGACATCAGGACTGCAGTAATCACCATTTCAACCAGGAAGGCCTGACCTACGCTAATTTGCGGATTCGGGTAGGTCGAAAAAATGCCCGCCAGGCTCAGGCTTTCAACTGAACCCCGTACCATGTTATGACTTTGTTCGAAATTGATAAACAAGCTGTAGTAAAGTCCGTAGACCAGCGCCGCGCCACAGAAAGCACCGGCGACCTGAGACAGAATATAAGGGAGGACTTTGCGGCCTTCGAAATTAGCGAACAGGCAGAGTGCGACAGTCACTGCCGGGTTGAGATGGGCACCTGACACACCTGCGCTGAGGTAGACCGCCATAGAAACGGCCAGCCCCCAGACGATACAGATTTCCCATTGGCCAAAAGTGGCACCAGCCAGCTTAAGCGCGGCAACGCAACCCGCGCCAAAAAACAGGATCAAACCGGTACCCAGAAATTCGGCAATACACTGACCTTTGAGTGTGGTTGTAGTCTGACTCATGATAGTTGTTCCTGAAGCGAGGTTAAATTTTATCAGTTTTTGTTCTCATTCCGTGAGTCACCCATCTTTGATGTAGGGCTGTTGTTAATTTATCGTTAACGAGCATAAACGAGAAATAGCGAAATCGATTTTTGTGTAGTGTGTCAAAAAAATGCGCGTTTTCGCGTGTTTTGATTTTCCTTAAGCGCCATTCGGGCCGTTTTCATCCGCCTTTACCAGCTTCGCTACGCAAACAGGTGGGAAAGGAACATTTTAGGGTTAGGCTGAAAAATGTTACTGAGGGCGGTCTGCAGGCCCGCGTTGCTGGACTTGCGTGATGAGGCTACATACAATCGGGACAACGTTGCTGGTAAACGCCTTATGTGCGAAAGCTGGCATCATCAACGCCTTGCAGGATTTTAGGAGAGGTCAGAAAGATGTCATTTGAAGTGTTTGAGAAACTGGAAGCAAAAGTACAGCAGGCGATTGATACTATCACCCTGCTGCAAATGGAAATTGAAGAGCTGAAAGAGCAGAACAACAACCTGCGTCACGACGCGCAGAATGCTGCTGGCAACCATGAAGCACTGATGCGCGAAAATCAGCATCTGAAAGAGGAGCAGCATGTCTGGCAAGAACGCCTGCGTGCGCTGTTGGGAAAAATGGAAGAGGTATAAGCCTCAACTAATGCGAAAAACGGGTGCCTGGCACCCGTTTTCGTTTGCTGACATTATTCAATGTCGAGTGGATCTTCCGATAAAATCATACCGGTGTTATCCGCATAGAGATGGTCGCCAGAGAAGAAGGTGACGCCGCCGAAATTTACGCGCACATCGCTTTCACCAATGCCTTCACCGGCCGCGCCTGCCGGAATCGCGGCGATAGCCTGAATGCCGATTTCCAGTTCTTCCAGTTCGTCCACCTGACGTACCGAACCGTAAACCACGATGCCTTCCCACTCATTCTGCGCTGCCAGTCGGGCAAGCTGCGCATCAACCAAAGCGCGGCGTACTGAGCCACCGCCATCAATCAGCAACACGCGGCCACGACCGTTCTCTTCCAGCAGATCGTAAAGCAGCCCGTTGTCTTCAAAACATTTCACTGTGGTTATCTGACCGCCGAATGAGGTCCGCCCACCGAAATTTGAAAAAAGCGGTTCAACAACGTTCACTTCTTCGTGGTAGATGTCGCAGAGTTCAGAAGTATCGTATTTCATAAGGGTTTCGTCTGTTTGCCACAGGAGCGCTAAGTATATCGCTTAATGCCAATTGTTGGCAAAATCATCAGCGGTAAAAAACCGGTACCGCATCAAGCGCATGCAGAAAAAAGCCCAGCCAAACTGGCCGGGCTTTGATACAGCACATAGACAGATGAACCTTACAGGATGAAGCGGCTCAGGTCTTCGTCTGCAACCAGCTCATCCAGATGTTTACCCACATATTCGGCATCAATGGTGACGGATTCACCGCTCCGATCGCTGGCATCATAGGAAATATCTTCCATCAGACGTTCCAGCACGGTATGCAAGCGACGCGCACCGATGTTTTCAGTGGTTTCGTTGACCTGCCATGCGGCTTCCGCGATGCGACGAATACCATCGTCAGTAAAGTGAATGTTCACGCCTTCGGTATTCATCAGCGCTTTGTACTGCACTGTGACTGAAGCATTAGGTTCGGTCAGGATGCGCTCGAAATCATTCACCGTCAGGGCCTGGAGTTCAACACGGATCGGTAAACGACCCTGCAGCTCAGGAATCAAATCGGACGGGCTGGCAACCTGGAACGCACCTGAGGCGATAAACAGAATATGGTCAGTCTTGACCATGCCGTGCTTGGTCGACACGGTGCAGCCTTCTACCAGTGGCAGCAGGTCGCGCTGAACGCCTTCACGTGAGACGTCCGGGCCGCCGGCGTTTTGTCCGCCGCGCTTACAGATTTTATCTATCTCATCGATGAACACGATGCCGTGCTGTTCTACCGCATCAATGGCATCCTGCTTCAGCTCTTCCGGATTCACCAGCTTGGCGGCTTCTTCTTCAATCAACAGCTTAAAGGCTTCTTTGATTTTCAGCTTGCGCGGTTTCTGTTTCTGCCCGCCCAGGTTCTGGAACATGGACTGCAGCTGGCTGGTCATCTCTTCCATGCCCGGCGGCGCCATGATTTCAACGCCAGGGCCTGTTGCGGCTAAATCGATCTCAATTTCTTTATCGTCGAGCTGGCCTTCACGCAGCTTCTTGCGGAAAGACTGACGTGCAGATGAAGGCTCGCTGGTTTGTTCCGGCTGTCCCCAGTTATTTTTCGCCGGTGGGATAAGCACATCAAGAATGCGCTCTTCCGCCATTTCTTCTGCGCGATATTTGTTCTTCTCAATGGCCTGGCTGCGCACCATTTTGATCGCGGAGTCCGTCAGGTCACGAATAATGGAGTCGACTTCTTTACCGACATAGCCTACTTCGGTGAACTTGGTGGCTTCAACTTTGATGAACGGCGCGTTGGCCAGTTTTGCCAGACGGCGAGCAATTTCTGTTTTACCCACACCGGTTGGGCCGATCATGAGAATATTTTTAGGTGTCACTTCGTGACGCAGCTCTTCGTCAAGCTGCATACGGCGCCAGCGGTTACGCAGGGCAATAGCCACGGCGCGCTTAGCGCTGTCCTGGCCAATAATAAAGCGGTTCAGCTCGCTGACGATTTCGCGTGGAGTCATCTCAGACATGTTTAAATCCTTACGACTTGGACGTTAATTCTTCGAAATTAACGTTGTGGTTGGTATAGATGCAAATATCGCCAGCGATATTCAGCGATTTCTCAACGATGTCGCGCGCACTCAATTCAGAATTTTCTAACAGGGCGCGGGCAGCGGCCTGGGCATAGGGGCCGCCAGAACCGATAGCAATAAGGTCGTTTTCGGGTTGGATGACGTCACCATTACCGCTGATGATCAGCGATGCCGATTCGTCCGCCACCGCCAGCAGCGCTTCCAGGCGGCGTAACATTCTGTCGGTGCGCCAGTCTTTCGCCAGCTCAACGGCCGCTTTCACCAAATGGCCCTGATGCATTTCAAGTTTGCGTTCGAAGAGTTCAAACAGGGTAAAGGCATCTGCAGTGCCGCCAGCAAAGCCAGCAATCACTTTATCGTTGTAAAGACGACGCACTTTTTTGACGTTGCCTTTCATTACGGTATTACCGAGCGTAGCCTGGCCATCGCCGCCAATCACTACCTGGCCGTTGCGTCGAACACTTACTATTGTTGTCACGGGCAGACCCCTTTTACTGTCGGAAAAAAGCTCCGCGCCCAGGGCGCGGAGGATCATGCAGACAGATATGGGGCAGGTTTGACGGGTTTCAACCCCCAACGGCGAGCGGAATGCAGCCGGAATGTCCTGAAGCGCGCAGACGTTTCAGCGTGCTGTCTGCGCTGGCGCGGTCTTTAAAAGGCCCTACCACGACACGATTCCATCCACCGCCGGAGGTCAGACGGCTTTCAAACCCTTCAAACGCCAGTGCGGCGCGTACTGATTCAGCCTGCTCTGTTCCCTTAAACGAGCCACACTGCACCATCCAGCGTTGCGAGGCTGCTTTTTCCGCCGGTTTTGCTTTGGCGGTATCCTGCGTTTTAGGCTGAGCAGTAGGTTCACGCGTAACAGGCGCGGGTTGTGTCTGCTGCACACTCTGCTGTTGCTGAGTATGCGGCTCCTGACGCTGCTGCTGTAGTTGTTGCTGGCGTTGCTGTTGCTGTTGTGCCTGCTGCTGACGTTGCTGCGACTGCAATTGCTGTTGCTGGAGCTGTTGCTGTCGCTGAAGTTGCTGCACCTGCTGCTGATGCTGCAGCGTTTGCTGGCGTTGAGCTGGCGTCTGCTCGTTCCACGGCACTTCATTTAATTGGGTGGGTTGCTGACGCATATCCGCCTGCATTTGCTCAAGCAGCTGGCGTTGCTCATCGGTCAGTTGTGTATGCGACTGCACTTCGCCACCGGAGGTAGGCTCGCTTGGGGTCGGCACAGTGACCTGACGGTTTTCCAGCTCTTTGATGTATTTCCAGCGTTCTTCAGGCTTTGGCGGTAAGCCATTACCGTTGGCTTTATGATCCGTAATAACCGGCACGTCTTCTTTCTTGTGGTGCGCCAGGAACCATAAACCACCGGCAAAGGTCACCAATACAGCAACCGCCAGTACAATCATTAATTTAGAGGTGCCTGAACCGCTTTTTGTTTTTTTGCCACGGCTTGGGCTTTTCTTGCGACGCGTCCCTGTTGAACGCCCGCGGCCTACATAATCTTTTTGTGCCACTCTCGTCCTGATACCCTTGAAAATATGATGCCACGTAGGCGAATCCGTTGTTACCACACGCCCGGCAAGGAGCCCGCCATGTTACTTAAGGGCCGGAACTTTGACCAGCAATGATAGCCCTAAGAATCCCCTGAAAATAGCGGAAATTTTTACCTATCTTTCATCCTTTTTTGCCAAAGTTGTGCTACCACGTACCACCAGTTCAGCATCCAGCAGCGTTGAACCGTTATGAGTGCAATTACCCTGTAGTTCATTCAGTAACAGCCGCACGGCTTCACAACCTATCTCAAAACAGGGCTGTTTTACCGTGGTGAGCGGCGGCTCGCAGTAGCGCGAGAGTTCGATATCGTCGAACCCCACAACCGACAGCTCTTCCGGTATGCGCAGGCCCAGCCGTTTTGCCTGGCTGATAGCGCCGATGGCCATGATATCGCTATGACAAAACAGGGCTCGTGGCGGCTGTGGTAAAGCCAATAGCTGATTTATGGCATCAACGCCGGATTCAAAGGTGAAGTCACCCCGAACGATATACGTGGGATCCACGTTGATGCCGCTGCGACGTAAAGCCTGCACATAACCCTGCAGGCGATACTGGCACAGCGCAACGTCTTCCGGTCCGGTCAGGCAGGCAATGCGTTTATGACCCAACTGCAGCAGGTGATTGACCGCGACAAACGAGGCCGTCAGGTTATCGATATTGACGGTGGGTAACGACATTTCTGGCGAGAACTCAATCGCCATCACCATCGGCGGAAGATTGCGCTGCTCTTCAGGACTCACATCAAAGGGTAACTGTGCGCCCAGCAGCACGATGCCATCGATCTGCCGGGTCAGCATCAGGTTTAAAAACGTCCACTCCTGCGGTTTTTGGTGTGCGCAGTCGCCGATAAGCACCAGATAACCAGCCTTTGAGGCGGCGACTTCAACACCGCGGATAATTTCACTGAAGAAAGGATCGCAGATATTGGGGACGATCAGCAGCAGCGTCTGCGTGTCATTGCGTCTGGCATGGCGGGACAGACTCTGGGCGGCATAGCCGACGTCAGCCACGGCCTGTTCGACTTTCTGACGCGTGGCCGAAGAGACTTTTTCCGGGTTCATGAGTGCACGCGACACGGTAGCGGTTGAGACGCCGGCTTTTTCTGCGACGTCTTTCATCGTGGCGGCAGCCGACGGTTGATTCTGATCCAACACATGCTCCTGATGCGTAATCGCGCATTCAACGTTCGTATTGTCTGAGGTAAAAACAGGCCAGGCACCATTGTTATCGATTGCGATGCCGGGCCGTTACTTAATTTGCATAAAAATTGTGACTTATGCGACGTTTTTCGATCCCTCTCACAACCTGCCCGGGCCTAGCTTTCGGTAGGATCCACGTCCAGCGTCCACTTCACCTTGCGCGAGGCCGGTAAAGTGCCCGTCAGTGGTAACGAACTACTCAGCAGCTGTTGCAGACGTTTGCGTGAAGGATGCTGCACCAGCAACTGCCAGCGCCAGCGACCGCTCCGCTTTGGCTGCAGGGCAGGCAGTGGCCCCATGAACCACATTGCCGTGTCGTTAAGCGGGCTGGCTTCCAGCATATTACGCAGCTGTTGCAGAAATTCTGCAGCCTGATGGTTATCCATGTCCTCCGCACGAAACAGCGCATGATGTGTCCACGGCGGGAGAAAAACCGACTGGCGCTCCAACAGCGTTTGCTGGGCAAAAGCGAAGTAGCCTTGGTGGAGCAGCGTTTGCAGAAGCGGATGCTCAGGATGGTGTGTTTGCAGCAAGACTTCGCCTTGCTTACCGGCCCGACCGGCGCGGCCGGCAACCTGAGTATAAAGTTGAGCGAAGCGTTCTGCGGCGCGGAAGTCAGCGGAAAACAAGGCACCGTCGACGTCCAGCAGTGACACCAGCGTCACATCAGGAAAATGATGCCCTTTTGCCAGCATCTGGGTTCCCACAAGAATACGCGCGCCGCCGCGATGGACATCCGCCAGATGCTGCTCCAGCGCGCCTTTGCGGCTGGTGGTATCCCGGTCGATGCGCGAGACCGGCACACCGGGAAATAACGTGCCCAACTGCTGCTCAAGCTGTTCCGTCCCTACGCCCACCGGTAACAGGTGAGTTGAACCACATTGTGGACACTGGTTGGGCAGCGGCCGCTGGCTGTCACAATGGTGGCAGCGCAACTGACGATGATGTTGATGCAGAGTGTAATAGCGATCGCAGCGCTGGCATTCGGCAATCCAGCCGCAGTCGTGGCAGATCAGCGCAGGTGAAAAACCACGGCGGTTCAGGAACAGCAGCACCTGGTTATCTGCTTTCAGATGCTGGCGCATTTTGAAGATCAGGGCAGGCGCCAGGCCGCCTGTCAGCTGTACACCTTTTAAATCGATTAGCTGCTGCAGAGCGGGTTTAGCGTTACCGGCTCGTTTCATCAGGTCGAGCTGACGGTATTTGCCGTTACGCACGTTGTGCAGGCTTTCCAGCGCCGGTGTCGCGGAACCCATGATGACAGGAATATTCTCTTCATGGGCGCGAAACACAGCCAGATCGCGAGCCTGATAGCGCCAGCCTTCCTGCTGCTTATAAGAACTGTCGTGCTCTTCATCGATAATAATGACGCCCGGACGCGCCATCGGGGTAAACAGGGCCGAGCGCGTGCCGATGATGATGGCATTCTCTCCTCTGCGCGCCCGTAGCCAGACAGAAAGGCGTTCGCTGTCATTCAGCGCTGAGTGCAGCACATCAACCGGCGCATCAAAACGTTCGCGAAAACGGGCAATGGTTTGTGGCGTCAGGCCGATTTCCGGCACCAGCACCAGGGCCTGTTTTCCTCTGGCCAGGACGTTTTCCAGCACGCTGAGATAAACTTCAGTTTTGCCTGAGCCGGTAATTCCCGCCAGTAGCCAGGACGCATAATGCTCATCTTCACTGCGTATCGCTCCAACTGCCGTCGCCTGATCGGTATTCAGGCGCAAGCGTTCACCTTTGACCGTGAAGCTGCTGCGCCAGTCATGCCTGTGTGGCTGATGCTCATGTAATTCGCATAACCCTTTGGCACGCAGCGCCTGCATGGCGGCATCGGTGAGATCGTGCTCAGTGACTTCATGACGATAAAGCGGCCGCTGTCGCAGCGTTGCAAGCCCTTGCTGCTGTTTGGGGGCCCGCTTCAGGCTCTCGGGAGCAGTAGCCCGGCCCTGCTCGGTAATTTCCCAACGCCATAAGGGATTATCCTGGGCAGGTTTACCTTGTCTGAGCAGCACCGGTAGCGCATGGCTCAGTACCTCGCCGAGCGGTGAATGATAGTAGTTCGCCGCCCAGTGGAGAATGCGCCACAGAGACGGGGGAAACAGCGACTCGCTGTCCAGCACCGATATCACCTGTTTGAGCTGGGTTGCGGGCAGGTCGCTGGTGTCAGGTAATGCCACCACGATACCGGTCATTTTTCGGTTACCAAAAGGCACGATCACCCGACCGCCAATGACCGGCTGCACGCCGACAGGAGGCAGGTAGTCAAACAGGCGAGGAAGGGGAACGGGCAGGGCAACCTGAACAACGGGCATAACAGTCTCTTTCCGGTTCATCTAGCAGGGCGGTTAGTGTACACGCTGACGCACACGGCGTGTATCTCAGGCGACATTTGCAGCATTAAACATTAGCCTGTATAATATGCCGCCTTCGGTAAGAAAGACCTTGCCGGAGTTCACCATTAATGTTCAATCGCGTGTGGTGCTGCGCAGGTTCACGTCCTGGCGCGGAGAGCGACACGGCCTTATATGAGGTTTCCCATGAAACAAGGTATTCACCCAAAATACGAAGCAGTTACCATCAACTGTACTTGCGGTAACGTGATTCACACTCGCTCTACGCTGACTCACGAACTGAACCTGGACGTTTGTGGTAAGTGCCACCCGTTCTACACCGGTAAGCAGCGTGAAGTTGCCACTGGTGGCCGCGTTGACCGCTTCAACAAGCGTTTCAGCGTGCCAGGCACCAAAAAATAAGAAACGGCATTCGAACATCTGTTCGGCGGCAAGAAAAACCCAGCTCAGGCTGGGTTTTTTTATGTCTGAAATCAGTATTCCCAGGTATCCGGGTCGATGCCCATGTCACGCATAATTTTTTTCGCGGCTTCCGGTATTTCGTCGTTACGTTCTTTACGCAGGTCGACATCATTAGGTAACGGTTGTCCGGTAAAAGCATGCAAGAAGGCTTCGCACAGGAGTTCACTGTTTGTCGCGTGACGCAGGTTGTTAACCTGACGACGTGTCCGTTCGTCTGTCAGAATTTTCAGCACGCTTAACGGAATTGATACCGTGATTTTTTTAACCTGTTCGCTCTTTTTGCCGTGCTCAGCGTACGGGCTGATATATTCGCCGTTCCATTCAGCCATGGGATACCTTAATCAATAAAAGTTAAAAGTTACGAAATCAGCCGATTATGCCTGATTTTCTTCTACCTGACCCCTTCTCTGGCGGGTTTCTTCGTTCAACGCACAGTGCTAATGGAGTTGAACGCCAGGTATGGGCGCATAATTTTAGCGGTTATTGCGACGATGCTCAATCTATACGCAAAGACATTTGGATGTCCAGATGTATTGACGTCTAAAAGCAAGATGATATCCTGTTGGCAACTTATTTCATACCTCAGGAACAGTTAGCCCTATGACGCGTAAACAGGCAACCATCGCAGTGCGCAGCGGTTTGAATGACGACGAGCAATACGGCTGCGTTGTCCCGCCCATCCATCTTTCCAGCACCTATAACTTCCATGATTTCAATGAGCCCCGAGCGCATGACTATTCCCGTCGTGGTAACCCCACGCGAGATGTGGTGCAGCGTGCCCTGGCAGAGCTGGAAGGCGGAGCGGGCGCGGTGCTGACCAATACCGGCATGTCCGCGATTCATCTGGTGACAACCGTGTTCCTGAAGCCTGGCGATCTGCTGGTTGCGCCGCACGACTGTTATGGCGGCAGCTATCGGCTGTTCGACAGTCTGAGTAAGCGGGGCGCTTACCGGGTGAAGTTTGTCGATCAGGGTGATAAAGCTGCGCTTCAGGCGGCACTGGATGAGAAGCCTAAACTGGTGCTGGTTGAAAGCCCCAGTAACCCGCTATTGCGCGTGGTGGATATCGCCGCCATTTGCGCAGCGTCGCGTGCGGCGGGCGCCGTCAGCGTCGTGGACAACACCTTTATGAGTCCGGCACTGCAAAATCCTCTGGCACTGGGTGCGGATCTGGTCATTCACTCCTGTACCAAATACCTGAATGGCCACTCTGACGTGGTAGCCGGTGCCGTGATTGCTAAAGATCCGCAGGCGGCGACCGATTTAGCCTGGTGGGCCAATAATATTGGGGTCACCGGCTCCGCTTTTGACAGCTATCTGCTGCTGCGCGGAATGCGCACGCTGGGCCCACGTATGGCCGCTGCGCAACGTAATGCGTTAGCCATTGTTGATTATCTCAAGCAACAGCCGCTGGTGAAAACGTTGTATCATCCTTCACTGCCGGAAAACGCGGGGCATGAATTCGCTGCACGCCAGCAGCGTGGATTCGGTGCCATGCTCAGTTTTGAGCTGGACGGCGATGAAGCCCGGTTGCGCCGTTTTCTTAAAGCGCTTGAGTTGTTCACGTTGGCGGAGTCGTTGGGCGGCGTTGAAAGCTTGATTTCACACACGGCGACCATGACCCATGCAGGTATGTCTGCAGAGGCCCGGGCCGCAGCAGGCATCTCTGAAACATTGCTACGTATTTCAGTAGGTATTGAAGACCACGAAGATTTAATTGCCGATTTGGATAATGCATTCCGGATCGCAGCCGAGGATTGATGATGACGAGTTCAGCTGGCGCAGGAACGCCAAACAACAGACAGCTCCACAAGTTTGGTGGCAGCAGCCTTGCAGATGCACGCTGCTACCAGCGTGTCGCCAGCATTATGGCGGATTACAGCCAGCCAGGTGACATGATGGTCGTATCGGCCGCGGGCTCGACGACCAATCAGCTGATTAGCTGGCTGAAGCTGAGCCAGAGCGACCGGCTGTCCGCACATCAGGTGCAGCAGACATTACGTCGCTATCAGAGTGAGCTCATCAGTGCACTGTTACCTGCCGAAATAGCCGAACCCTTAATTACTGCCTTTATTCGCGACCTCGAAAAACTGGCGGCGTTACTGGATGGTGACGTTACAGAAGCGGTCTATGCGGAAGTGGTGGGCCATGGTGAGATCTGGTCTGCACGTTTAATGTCAGCGGTGCTGAACCAGCAGGATCTTCATGCCTGCTGGCTGGATGCACGCGATTTTCTGCGCGCGGAACGGGCCGCCCAGCCGCAGGTAGATGAAGGCAAATCCTGGCCGTTGTTACAAACGCTGCTGGCCCAGCATCCGCATAAACGCATCGTGGTAACCGGCTTTATCTGCGGCAATGACGCGGGCGAAACGGTACTGCTGGGGCGTAATGGTTCTGACTACTCTGCCACGCAGATTGGTGCGCTGGCAGGCGTGGGACGTGTGACGATCTGGAGCGATGTGGCGGGCGTTTACAGTGCTGATCCCCGCAAAGTCTCTGATGCCTGTCTGCTGCCCTTACTGCGCCTGGATGAGGCCAGTGAGCTGGCGCGTCTGGCAGCCCCGGTACTGCATACCCGCACTTTACAGCCGGTCTCGGGCAGCGATATTGATTTGCAGTTACGCTGCAGCTATCAGCCGGAACAGGGCTCTACCCGTATCGAGCGCGTCCTCGCGTCCGGTACGGGCGCCCGCATCGTCACCAGCCACGACGACGTGTGCCTGGTAGAGATCCAACTTCCTGAGCAGCACGATTTTACGCTGTTTCAAAAAGAGATCGACCAGCTGCTGACGCGCGCGCAGATGCGTCCGCTGGCGATGGGCATTCATCCCGATCGTCAGCTGCTGCAACTGTGCTACACCTCTGAAGTGGTGAACAGTGCCTTTACTATATTGCAGGACGCCGGCTTTCCTGGACATTTGCAGTTACGTGAAGGTTTAGCGCTGGTCGCGCTGGTTGGCGCTGGCGTCACGCGCAACCCGTTGCACACGCACCGTTTCTGGCAGCAGCTAAAAGATCAGCCGGTCGAATTTATCAGCCAGTCGCCAGAGCACATTAGCGTGGTTGCGGTGCTGCGCGTTGGCCCTACTCAGCATCTCATTCAGGGGTTGCACAGTTCCCTGTTTCGGGCAGAAAAGCGCATTGGCCTGATGCTGTTTGGCAAGGGCAACATCGGTTCTCGCTGGCTGGAGTTGTTTGCCCGCGAGCAGGAAACGTTGTCGGCGCGTACCGGTTTCGAGTTTGTGCTAGCGGGCGTGGTGGACAGCCAACGCAGCCTGCTGAGCTATGAAGGTCTGGACGCCAGTCGCGCACTGGCATTCTTTGACGATGAAGCGGAAGCGCGTGATGAAGAGTCGCTGTTTCTGTGGATGCGCGCGCACCCTTACGATGATCTGGTTGTGCTGGATGTGACGGCCAGTAAGCCGCTGGCACAGCAGTATCTGGATTTTGCCAGCCATGGGTTTCATGTCATCAGCGCCAATAAAGTGGCGGGAGCATCGGATACACAAACCTGGCGCGAGATTCGGGATGCCTTTGAAAAAACCGGTCGCCACTGGTTGTATAACGCCACCGTGGGTGCAGGTCTGCCAGTAAACCATACGGTGCGCGATTTACGTGAAAGCGGCGACACGATTTTGTCGATCAGCGGTATTTTCTCCGGAACGCTGTCCTGGCTGTTTCTGCAATTTGATGGCACGGTGCCCTTTACCGAGCTGGTGGATCAGGCGTGGCAGCAGGGATTGACGGAACCGGATCCTCGCGTCGATCTGTCGGGTCAGGACGTGATGCGCAAACTGGTGATTCTGGCACGTGAAGCAGGCTATGACATCGAGCCGGATCAGGTGCGCGTGGAGTCGCTGGTGCCGCAGAGTTGCGAAGATGAATCAATAGATCACTTTTTCGAAAATGGCGACGAGCTTAATGAGCAGATGCTGCAACGGCTTGAAGCCGCGCAGGAGATGGGGCTGGTGCTGCGCTATGTTGCGCGCTTCGATGCAAACGGCAAAGCACGTGTTGGCGTCGAAGCGGTACGTCCGGAGCATCCTCTGGCCGCCTTACTGCCTTGTGACAACGTGTTTGCCATCGACAGCCGTTGGTATCGCGATAATCCGCTGGTGATCCGCGGACCGGGTGCAGGCCGGGACGTTACCGCCGGCGCTATCCAGTCTGATATCAATCGCCTTGCCCGACTTCTCTGACGTTGCTTTTCTCCAGGCGCTTCGGCGCCTGTCCTGCCCTAACATCCTCATGTATAAAGCCCTTTCACATCGACTGAATATTTGTCACTTCCTGGAATGATTTATCCGTTGACGCTTGTGGGGAAATGGTTCATTTTGAGTGTCTGGACGTCTAAACGTATAGATGTTTACAGGTTAACAGATAACCGATGTGGGCGGAGGTAGCAGGATGAGTTTCTTTCATGCCAATCAGCGCGAGGCGCTCAATCAGAACCTGGCAGAGCTAAACGGGCGAATTAATGTCTCTTTTGAGTTTTTCCCGCCGCGCACCAGTGAAATGGAAGAAACGCTGTGGAATTCCATTCATCGCCTGAGCAGCCTGAAACCCAGTTTTGTCTCTGTAACCTACGGGGCGAACTCGGGTGAGCGTGACCGCACACACAGCATTATCAAAGGTATTAAAGAACGAACGGGGCTTGAAGCTGCGCCGCATCTGACCTGTATTGACGCTACCCGGGATGAGCTGCAAGCCATTGCACAGGATTACTGGAATAACGGGATTCGCCATATCGTGGCGCTGCGTGGCGATCTGCCACCCAATAGCGGTAAGCCGGAAATGTACGGCAGCGATCTGGTTGCGCTGCTTAAAGAGGTCGGTGATTTCGATATCACCGTCGCAGCCTATCCGGAAGTCCACCCCGAAGCAAAAAGTGCCCAGGCTGACCTGATCAATCTGAAACGTAAAATTGATGCTGGCGCTAACCGTGCCATTACCCAGTTCTTCTTTGATGTTGAAAGCTATCTGCGTTTTCGTGATCGCTGCGTTTCCACCGGTATTGATGTTGAAATCGTGCCGGGCATTTTGCCCGTCTCTAACTTCAAACAATTGCAGCGCTTCGCCACCATGACTAACGTGCGTGTGCCGGGCTGGATGAATGCGATGTTTGCAGGACTGGATGAGGATCCTGAAACGCGCAAAATGGTGGGGGCGAACATCGCCATGGACATGGTGAAAATCCTGTCGCGTGAGGGCGTAAAGGATTTCCATTTCTACACTCTGAACCGGGCAGAAATGAGCTATGCCATTTGTCATACGTTAGGTGTGCGCCCGGGAATTGCCGCCTGAAGAGGGCCATAAAAAAAACCGACGTGTCCGCGTCGGTTCTTAATGTCTCATCCATTGCATATACAGGGCTGACAGCAGCCTGATGTGCCACGCATTAAAAATGTGTCCAGCCTTCATGGGTCAAGGATTGAGACGGTTTCACCAGCGTGGGTGTTTTGAGCGTCGGTACGCTTTGCACCTGCTGTGTCGCGTTATTAAAACGAAAGACGGAGACCGCCTGCAGCAGCTGTCGTGCCTGTTCCCGGAGGCTGTTCGCGGCCGAGGCGGATTCTTCCACTAATGCGGCGTTTTGCTGTGTGGCGCTGTCCATCTCGGTTACCGCGATGCCCACCTGTTCCACGCCTCTGGCCTGCTCGGCGCTGGCTGAGGTAATTTCCTCAACGGTATCACTCAGGTGACCCACGGCCGTGACGATGCTCTGCATCGTCGCGGTGGCATGTGCAACCAGTTCGTCACCTTGCCCCACGCTGCGGGCGTTGGCGTCAATTAACTGGCGAATTTCACCTGCGGCCGTGCTGCTACGTTGCGCCAGAGTTCTGACCTCGCTGGCAACCACCGCAAAACCTTTACCGTGTTCGCCCGCACGCGCGGCTTCTACTGCTGCGTTCAGCGCGAGAATATTGGTCTGGAAGGCAATACTGTCGATGACGGCGGTGATGTCGGCGATTTTCCCTGAGCTGTCTTTAATGGTGCGCATCGTGCTGGTAATCGCTGCCGTGGCATCATTGCCTTCGTTGGCG
The DNA here is from genome assembly GCA_030522485.1 of Stenchaetothrips biformis. Taxonomy (NCBI): domain Eukaryota; kingdom Metazoa; phylum Arthropoda; class Insecta; order Thysanoptera; family Thripidae; genus Stenchaetothrips; species Stenchaetothrips biformis. The sequence continues at coordinate 289,602 of CM060086.1, forward strand.
ACATTACGCACATTGACCGCAAGCTGACTGGCCTGCTGCGCATTGCTGGCGTTATTTTTTACCGTCATGCCAAGCTGCGTCATGGTGGCTGCCGTCTGCTCCAGCGCGCTGGCCTGCTCTTCGGTTCTCTGTGACAGGTCGGCATTTCCCTGCGCTATCTGACTACTGGCAGAGGCGACGCTTTCCGCATTGGATCGCACCAGGCTGACCGTTTGAACCAGTGCCTCCTGCATCTCCCGTATTGCCACCAGCAGTTTGCCGGTTTCATCGGTGTGAGTGACCTGCACAGGCTCGCTGAGGTCACCTTTTGCCACGCGCTGTGCGGCAATCAGGGCCTGATTAAGGGGTCGGGTAATGCTGCGCGTAATAAGCCAGGCAGACAATCCCGCCAGAAATAGCGCAACGGCACCGGCGCCCGCCAGTAAGCGCAACGCATTGGTTCGATCGCTATGGGAAGTTTGCTCTGCAACCTGCATCCGCGCTTCCTGGTGATCTTTTAATGCCTGAAGGGAGGCGATATAGCCCGTTTGAATGCTATCTCCCGAGGCCTGTAACAGCTGGTCGGCCTCCTCTTTTTTACCTTGCTGAGCAAGTGCAACGACCTTATCCATTAGCGGCAGAAAAAGCGCCGCGTGAGACTGGATGTTGGAAAAAAGTTGTCTGCCAGTGACGGAGGCAACCTCTTTATCCAGTACCTGCATCAGGCTGTCGGCCTGGCTTCTGACCTGCTGATAGCTGTTAACCGCTTTTTCTGTTTTTGCCGGATCCGGCTGGAGTACCGCAATGCGCGCCAGACGACTCATATCTTGCGCATAAAATGACAGCACGGCCGATTCGGATGCCTTGGCGTAAAGGCCCCCGGCGATCTCACTGTTAGCGTCGGCCAGAGAACGTGTTTTGGTAATACCGATCAGGACCATGAAAATGACAAGCATGCCCATGAAGCCAAAAGCCGCCACGAGCCGTATTCCTATTCTGATGTTATTCATACTGTTACCCTGATGTTAATGAGAAGCACGAAGGCCTCACTGCCTTCTGTCAGTGTGGTGTGTGAATCAGTGTGTGGCTTTTTATCGATCAATCCGGGTGATTTTTGACCCGTATAAAGAGTAACGACCACAAAGGCATAAGGTTTATAGGCTAACTGTAATCAAACTGTAATAATTTCTGAGGTAACGCACTTGACCAGATGAAAGGGTCTTAAGGACGCTGAGGGTGAAGGGGTAAAACACCAGATAAAACAGCAGGCAGTCATCAGAGGGTGCGTAGTTGAGGTGGGCAAACTCACCCGAGCGCGGGTGGGTTAAGGACGGCCGCACAGGCTGCGCGGACCGTCCTGACTAGAATGGACTTAACCCGTGTTACGCATGCCAGCGGCAACACCGGCAATCGTCACCATCAGCGCCTGTTCGACGCGCGCATCCGGTTCGTCACCGCGGGCTTCCTGAGCACGTGAACGGTGAAGCAGTTCAGCCTGCAGTACGTTCAGAGGATCGGTATACACATTGCGCAGGGCAATGGATTCGGCAATCCACGGCTGATCCGCCATCAGGTGTGAATCGTTGGCGATGGTCAGCACGGCTTTGATATCGGCATCCAGCTGGTCACGCAGCTGTTGACCTAATGGCCACAAGGATTTATCCACTAGCCGCTGGTCGTAATATTCCGCCAGCCACAGGTCTGCTTTGGAGAACACCATCTCCAGCATACCGAGGCGGGTTGAGAAAAACGGCCAGTCACGACACATCGCTTCAAGCTGATCCTGATGGCCTGCCAGCATCGCCTGCTGCAGCGCCGCACCTGCACCCAGCCATGCCGGGAGCATTAGACGGTTTTGGGTCCAGGCGAAGATCCAGGGAATGGCGCGCAGGGATTCCACACCGCCGGTAGGACGGCGTTTGGCCGGGCGTGAACCCAGTGGCAGCTTGCCCAGTTCCTGCTCTGGGGTGGCTGAACGGAAGTAGGGCACAAAGTCAGCGTTTTCGCGCACGTAGCCCCGATACATGGCACAGGAATCCGCAGAAAGCTGATTCATAATACTGCGCCATTCCGGTTTAGGTTCCGGCGGTGGCATCAGGTTAGCTTCCAGTATCGCGCCGGTATAGAGCGACAGGCTGGCAATAGTCACTTCCGGTAAACCGTATTTAAAGCGGATCATTTCGCCCTGCTCGGTAACGCGCAGGCCGCCCTTCAGGCTGCCTGGCGGCTGAGACAGCAGCGCAGCATGTGCCGGCGCGCCGCCGCGACCGATAGTACCGCCACGTCCGTGGAACAAGGTCAGTGACACTCCGGCTTTTTCGCAGGTTTTAATCAGCGCATCCTGCGCCTGATACTGCGCCCAACTGGCCGCCATGACCCCGGCATCTTTCGCCGAGTCGGAATAGCCAATCATGACCATCTGTTTGCCCTGAATAAAGCCGCGATACCAGTCAATGTTGAGCAGCTTGCTCATCACATCGTTGGCATTGTTGAGGTCATCAAGCGTTTCAAACAGCGGTGCAACCGGCATCGCAAAAGGTATACCGGCTTCTTTCAGTAACAGGTGGACGGCCAGCACATCCGACGGCGTTTTTGCCATCGAAATCACATAGGCGGCGATAGAGCCCTGAGGCGCTTCTGCTACCACTTTGCAGGTTTCCAGCACTTCGCGGGTTTCATCGCTCGGTTCCCAGCTGCGCGGCAGTAATGGGCGCTTAGAGTTCAGCTCGCGGATGAGGAACGCTTGCTTGTCGGCTTCTGACCAGCTCTCATAATCGCCCAGCCCCAGGTAGCGGGTAATCTCTGCAATGGCTTCGGTGTGACGGGTGCTTTCCTGACGAACATCAATGCGGACCAGCGGTACGCCAAAGCATTTCACGCGGCGCAGCGTATCCAGCAGTTGGCCGTTGGCAATGATGCTCATGCCACACTGCTGCAGGGATTGATAGATCGCATACAGCGGGTCCCAAAGCTGAGCGTTAGAGACCAGTAGGTCAGCCGGACGTGGTAAACGTTCGCCTTTGAGGCGGCGTTCCAGATAAGCCTGCGTGCTCATTAGCTGGCTGCGCAGACGCTTCAAAATCACGCGATAAGGTTCGAGCGCTTCAGGGTCACCACTGAGATCGGCCACTTCCTGGCTGCATTCAGACATCGACAGTTCTGAAATCAGTACGCCAATGTCACGCAGGAACAGGTCGGTGGCTTTCCAGCGGCTGAGTTGCATGACGTGGCGGGTGATGGAGGCCGTGACATTGGGGTTGCCGTCACGGTCACCGCCCATCCAGGAGGTAAACTGCACCGGAACGAAATCGACCGGCAGCTTAATGCCAAACGTCTCTTCTACCTGTTCATTCAGCTCACGCAGAAAAGCAGGTACGCCTTCCCACAGGCTGTTTTCAACGACGGCAAAGCCCCATTTGGCTTCATCCACGGGCGTAGGGCGGTATTTACGGATCTCATCCGTATGCCAGGCCTGAGCGACCAGTTGGCGCAGGCGGCGCATAATCTGGTTACGCTCGTAGTCAGAAATATCGCTGTGATCGAGCTGTTCAAGACAGCTGTTTACTTCGCCCAGTTTATGAATCAGCGTACGACGCGTAATTTCTGTGGGATGGGCGGTCAACACCAGTTCCAGCGACAGGGATTCAATCGCCGCGTGAATAGCACTTTCACTAAGATTGTTTTGTTTGAGCGTTTCGAAGGTCTTTTTTAACAACTCGGGATGATTCGCGCCATCGCCGCTACGGGAAATGGTTTGATACTGTTCAGCCACGTTAGTGAGGTTCAGGAACTGACTGAAAGCACGTGCGACGGGCAACAACTCGTCATTTGACAGATTCTGCAGCGTATTCAGCAACGCCTTACGATGCGTGTCATTGCCAGCACGGGATGATTTAGACAGCTTACGGATGGTTTCCACCTGGTCCAGGATGTTCTCTCCCAGCGCATCCTTAATCGTATCCCCGAGCAGTTTGCCGAGCATACTGACATTACTTCGCATTGCGGAATATTGTTCGTTCATGTGACCCTGACACCCTTATCGTCTTGATAAACCTCTATACCCGGTCTTTTCAGGCAGCACAAAAGCCAGCAACGTTGTCCTCTCGGTACTGCCCGAGGTTCTTCAGTTGCTGCCTGGCGCAAGCTGAATAAAGTGGGATGATTGCCCCGTAGGTATAACATCGTCTTTTATCTAGCCACGTAATCATCCGTTCGTCAATTGACTTAAAGTGAAGGAAACATGCAGCTAACTGCTGGAAATTCATGGAATTTGATAGGGGAGAAGCGGGATAAGTTATTCTTATTATCAAATCCCACAGAATGGCGGGGCATTTTGCTGTTATTTCAGTGAAATGCCCCGATTAATGATAATTAGTGACAGAAATGCTGCACAACCTGGCTTATCAGCGCACGGGTAGGCTTAATAAATGCGGTATCGATAAACTCGTCTGGCTGGTGCGCCTGATTGATCGATCCTGGGCCCAGTACCAGGGTTGGGCAGAGTTGCTGAATAAAAGGCGCTTCAGTGCAGTAATTCACCACTTCCGTCTGAATCCCCAGTAGCGTTTCTACCACTTTAACCAGTTCATGATCGGCGGGGCACTCGTAGCCGGGAATCGGTGGATGCAGTTCTTCAATGGTGATCCGTCCCGGCCAGCGTTCGCTTACCGGTGCCAGTGCTTCATTTAGCAGCCCGTCGAGATCGCTCAGCGTGAGGCCCGGCAGGGGCCGGATATCCATATGCAATTCGCAGCAGGCACAGATACGGTTTGCCGCATCGCCGCCGTGAATATGACCAAAGTTCATGGTCGGATAGGGGATGGCAAAGCCATCGTGGTGGTAACGTGATTTGAGTGTGTTACGCAACTGCATGAGTTCGGTAATCGACTCATGCATCAGCTCAATGGCATTAACGCCGCGTCCGGGATCGCTGGAGTGGCCCGATTGTCCCTGAATGCGAATCGCATTAGATATATGGCCTTTGTGCGCCCGCACCGGCTTTAGCGAGGTCGGTTCGCCAATAATGGCGCAGTCGGGGCGAAGCTGGGTGGACTCTGCAAAATATTTCGCCCCTGCCATCGTGGTTTCTTCATCGGCTGTCGCCAAAATATACAGTGGCTTACTCAGGGTTGTCACATCCACATCACGTAGCGTGTCCAGAATAAACGCAAAGAAGCCTTTCATATCGGCGGTGCCCAGACCGTACAGCTTGTTGTCATGTTCGGTCAGGGTAAAGGGATCGCGAGTCCAGCGACCGTCATCGAACGGAACGGTATCGGTATGCCCGGCAAGCAGCAGGCCGCCCGCGCCGTTTCCGGTGCGCGCCAGCATATTAAATTTATGACGCGTTCCGGGGACGGGCTGTACTTCCACAGCAAAACCCAGGTCGCGGAACCAGCCAGCCAGTAAATTGATTAAAGTTTCATTGCTCTGATCGAGTGCGGCATCGGTTGCGCTGATTGACGGTGTTGCGATCAACTGGCGGTATAGTTCGATAAAAGGCGGTAATTTTGTCTTCACTGTTGACGGTCCTTGAGTTAGGATGTATCAATATTCATGCATTAATAGTGAATAAAAATACATTAACGTCGTGTGCATGTGAACCTTAAATCGCTGCAAACGACATCGTGGGCAACGGGGCAAGGCCGCGACCCGGAACGTGTGACTGTAATAAAGGTATACAGCCTGATGTTGAATACGCTGATCGTTGGTGCCAGTGGTTACGCTGGCGTAGAGCTTGCCACCTTCCTTAATCGCCATCCACATATCAACATAACCGCTTTGGCGGTATCTGCGCAAAGTCCCGATGCGGGCAAGCGCCTGTCCGATCTGCATCCACAGCTGAAAGGCGTGGTGGATTTGCCGCTGCAGCCGTTGAGTGATGCCGCCGAATGGGCAGGCAAAGTGGATGTGGTGTTTCTGGCGACCGCCCACGAAGTTAGCCATGACCTGGCCCCTGAATTTCTTAAAGCCGGTTGTGTGGTGTTCGATCTGTCAGGCGCGTTTCGCGTCAACGATGACGATTTTTACACCCAGTTTTATGGCTTTACGCATCAGCACGGTGACTGGCTGGATAAAGCCGTTTACGGTCTTGCTGAGTTCCAGCAGGAAAAAATTAAAGAAGCACAGCTGGTGGCCGTACCGGGCTGCTATCCCACCGCCTCCCAGCTGGCGTTGAAGCCCTTGCTGGATGCGGGTTTGCTGAATGACGCGCAGTGGCCGGTCATTAATGCCACCAGCGGCGTGAGTGGGGCGGGGCGCAAAGCGAATGTCGGCACCAGCTTCTGCGAAGTCAGCCTGCAACCTTACGGTATTTTTAATCATCGTCATCATCCTGAGATTGTGGCGCACCTGGGAACGCCGGTGATTTTCACCCCGCACCTGGGCAGTTTTCCGCGTGGGATTCTGGCGACCGTTACCTGCCGCCTGAAGGCCGGCGTAAGCCGTGATGATGTTGCTGAAGCTTTTCATAATGCCTACCACGATAAGCCGCTGGTACGCGTGTACGACCAGGGCGTGCCGGCTCTGAAAGCAGTTGTCGGGCTACCCTATTGCGATATCGGGTTCGCCGTTCAGGGCGAACACCTGATTGTGGTGGCTGCAGAAGATAACCTGCTTAAAGGCGCGGCCTCCCAGGCGGTGCAGTGCCTTAATATTCGTTTCGGTTTCCCTGAAACGCAGTCACTGATTTAACGGACGAGTAAACCATGACCAATCCATTGATTATCAAGCTGGGCGGTGTGCTGTTAGACAGCGAAGAAGCGCTGGCCCGTTTATTTGACGCGCTGCTGGCCTATCGCTCCGCGCATCAGCGCCCGTTGATCGTCGTTCACGGCGGCGGCTGCCTTGTCGATGAACTGATGAAAAAACTGGCGCTGCCGGTGCAGAAAAAGAACGGCTTACGCGTCACGCCTGCCGACCAGATCGACATTATTACCGGCGCACTGGCGGGTACCGCGAACAAAACCCTGCTGGCCTGGGCGAAAAAATATGGCATTCATGCGGTAGGCCTTTGCCTGGGCGATGCAGGCCTGGTTAATGTCACGCAGTTGGATGAAGCACTGGGTCATGTGGGCCACGCCACGCCGGGTAATCCCGCGTTGGTCAATACATTGCTTGCGGCGGGTTATATGCCTGTTGTCAGCTCAATTGGCATTACCGATGACGGCCAGTTAATGAACGTCAATGCGGATCAGGCCGCCACGGCGCTGGCATCAACGCTGGGTGCTGATTTAGTCTTGTTATCGGATGTCAGTGGCATTCTCGATGGCAAAGGCCAGCGCATTGCAGAGATGACGGCTGACAAAGCTGAACAGTTGATTGCGCAGGGCATCATCACCGATGGCATGATTGTTAAAGTGAACGCAGCGCTGGATGCTGCGCGCACGCTGGGCCGCCCGGTTGATATCGCCAGCTGGCGTCATGCCGAGCAACTGCCCGACCTTTTTAACGGTGTGTCCATTGGCACCCGGATTCTCGCTTAACGACTCAGATTCAAGGATTACGAAATGCAAACGCAAAACATCAAAAAAATCGTTCTGGCTTACTCTGGTGGTCTGGATACTTCCGCCATTATTCCATGGTTGAAAGAAAACTATGGCGGCTGTGAAGTGGTCGCGTTTGTGGCGGATATCGGTCAGGAACGTAGCGATCTGGAAGGCGTTGAGAAGAAAGCGCTGCAGTCAGGTGCATCAGAATGTCACGTTGTTGATCTGCGTGAAGAATTTATCAGCGACTACGTTTATCCGGTGCTGCAGACCGGGGCCCTGTATGAAGGGACGTATCTGCTGGGTACCTCAATGGCGCGTCCTATCATCGCTAAAGCGCAGGTTGAGCTGGCGCTGAAAGTCGGTGCTGATGCCCTGTGCCACGGTGCGACCGGTAAAGGCAATGACCAGGTACGTTTTGAAACCACTTACACCGCGCTGGCACCCCAGCTGAAAGTGGTTGCGCCATGGCGCGAATGGAACCTGCGTTCACGTGAAGCGCTGCTGGATTATCTGAAAGAGCGCAATATCCCAACCACCGCTTCGCTGGAAAAAATCTACAGCCGTGATGAAAACGCCTGGCATATTTCCACCGAAGGCGGCGTGCTGGAAAGCCCGTCTAATGCGCCGAATAAAGATTGCTGGGTCTGGACCGTTGATCCGCTGGAAGCCCCGGATCAGCCTGAAGACGTGACGGTAACCGTTGAAAAAGGGCGCGTTGTCGCGGTAAACGGCGAGAAACTGAGCCCGTTCCAGTGTCTGGAAAAGCTGAACGTGCTGGGTGCTAAACACGGCGTAGGTCGTATCGATATCGTTGAAAACCGTCTGGTGGGCATTAAATCACGCGGCTGTTACGAAACGCCCGGCGGCACCATCATGGTTAACGCACTGCGTGCGGTTGAACAACTGGTTCTGGATCGCGACAGCTTCAAATGGCGTGAGCAGCTGGGCCATGAAATGTCCTATGTGGTTTACGATGGTCGCTGGTTTGCACCGCTGCGTAAGTCTATCCAGGCGGCGGCAGAGTCGCTGGCAGAAGACGTCAACGGTGAAGTGGTCCTGCAACTCTACAAAGGCCAGGCCACGGCGACGCAGAAGCGTTCAGCCAACAGCCTGTATTCCGAAGAGTTCGCGACCTTCGGCGAAGACGAGGTTTACGATCATCGTCATGCCGGCGGCTTTATCCGTCTGTTCTCACTCTCTTCACGCATCCGTGCATTGAACGAGCAGAAAAAGTAATCGCAGGCGAGGATCGCCTCGCCTCTCAGTATGACATCAGGGGCGGCTTTCAGGCCGCCCCTGGTTTAACGACTTGAAGGAGATTCACATGGCACTTTGGGGTGGACGCTTTACCCAGGCAGCAGATCAACGTTTCAAACAGTTCAACGACTCGCTGCGTTTTGATTACCGCCTGGCTGAGCAGGACATCATTGGCTCAGTGGCCTGGTCCAAAGCGCTGGTGACGGTAAATGTTCTGACCGGTGATGAGCAGCAGCAGCTGGAAGCCGCATTGAATGCATTGCTGGAAGAGGTTCGTGCCAATCCTGAGCAAATTCTGCAAAGTGATGCCGAAGATATTCACAGCTGGGTTGAAGGTCAGTTGATCGAGAAAGTCGGTGCGCTGGGCAAAAAACTGCACACCGGCCGTAGCCGTAATGACCAGGTAGCGACCGACCTGAAACTCTGGTGTAAGGCGCAGGTTGCCGTACTGCTGGACGCCACACGTGAGCTGCAGCAGGCGCTGGTCGCCACCGCCGAAGTGAACCAGGATGCGGTGATGCCAGGCTATACGCATTTGCAGCGGGCGCAGCCGGTAACCTTTGCGCATTGGTGCCTCGCCTATGTTGAAATGCTGGCGCGCGATGAAAGCCGTTTGCAGGATACGTTGAAGCGTCTTGATGTTAGCCCACTGGGTTGTGGCGCGCTGGCAGGAACGGCGTACGACATCGATCGTGAGCAGCTGGCTGGCTGGTTAGGCTTTGCTTCTGCCACGCGTAACAGCCTGGACACCGTGTCCGATCGTGACCATGTTCTGGAACTGCTCTCGGATGCGTCAATCGGTATGGTACATCTGTCGCGCTTTGCTGAAGACATGATTTTCTTTAACACTGGCGAAGCCGGCTTTATCGAACTCTCAGATAAAGTCACCTCGGGTTCATCCCTGATGCCACAGAAGAAAAACCCGGATGCACTGGAGCTGATTCGCGGCAAGTGTGGCCGTGTACAGGGCGCGTTAACCGGAATGATGATGACGCTAAAAGGTCTGCCGCTCGCCTACAACAAAGACATGCAGGAAGACAAAGAAGGGCTGTTCGACGCGCTGGATACCTGGCTGGACTGCCTGCATATGTCGGTTCTTGTCCTGGATGGCCTGCAGGTAAAACGTCCTCGCTGCCAGGAAGCGGCAGAGCAGGGCTACGCGAACTCAACCGAGCTGGCTGACTACCTCGTTGCTAAAGGCGTGCCGTTCCGTGAGGCGCACCACATTGTCGGTGAAACAGTCGTTGAAGCGATAAAACAGGGCGTGGCGCTGGAAGCGCTGACGCTGGCGCAGTTAAAGCAGTTCAGTAGTGTGATAGAGGACGATGTCTATCCTGTTCTGGCCCTAAAATCCTGTCTGGATAAGCGCAATGCGCAGGGTGGGGTTTCGCCCGGTCAGGTTGCCCGTGCTATCGCGGATGCCAAAACACGCTTAGCGTAAACAGCAGGCAAAAAAAAGCGGGCATCAGATGCCCGCCAACCTCTAGCTTCAGAAACTACTTTTATTTTAGGCACATCATCAGAGCCACGGCGCTCCCGGCCGATGCTCAGATTCGTTACGTTCACCCTCTACGCGTTCTAGGGAAGCCTGACAGTGCTTCTCGTCTTTTTTAGGCGAAGGGCTCGCGACTGTTGAAAACAGGGGCGACACCGTTTCCAACGTTCAGAAAACATTTCCCTGGGTGGCAATGAATCTGAATTGATGTGGGCATTATTCCCATCCGCTCTTGATAGGGCCAATCGTTGGTTGCTATTCTATCTATCGCCACGAGCTATCGTGGAATGGAGGGTAATAATGAATATCCGTGATCTTGAATATCTGGTTTCGCTTGCTGAACATCGTCATTTCCGACGTGCTGCGGATGCCTGCCATGTCAGTCAGCCCACGTTGAGCGGACAGATCCGTAAATTAGAAGACGAATTAGGTGTCATGCTGCTGGAGCGTACCAGCCGCAAAGTGCTGTTTACTCAGGCCGGCCTGTTGCTGGTCGACCAGGCGCGTACCGTTCTGCGTGAAGTCAAAGTGCTGAAAGAGATGGCCAGTCAGCAAGGCGAAGCGATGTCAGGGCCACTGCATATTGGGCTTATCCCCACGACCGGCCCTTATTTGCTGCCGCAGATCATTCCAATGCTGCATCAGACCTTTCCAAAGCTGGAAATGTATCTGCATGAAGCGCAGACGCAGCAACTGCTGGCGCAGCTCGACAGCGGCAAACTGGACTGTGCGATTCTGGCGTTGGTGAAAGAAAGCGAAGCCTTTATCGAGGTCCCGCTGTTTGATGAGCCGATGAAGCTGGCCGTTTATGAAGATCACCCATGGCGCGATCGTGACCGTGTGCCGATGTCCGATCTGGCGGGCGAAAAGCTGCTCATGCTGGAAGACGGTCATTGCCTGCGCGATCAGGCGATGGGCTTTTGCTTTGAAGCAGGTGCAGACGAAGACACGCATTTCCGCGCGACCAGCCTGGAAACCTTGCGCAATATGGTTGCGGCGGGAAGCGGGATCACGTTACTGCCTGCACTGGCCGTACCGGATCAGCGTATTCGTGACGGCGTTTGTTATCTCCCGTGCTACAAACCGGTTCCCCAACGCACTATCGCACTGGTATACCGCCCCGGTTCACCCCTGCGCAGTCGTTATGAACAACTGGCAGAGGCAATCCGAACGCACATGCAGGGCTATTTCGATACGACGTTAAAACAGGCGGTTTAGGCCGTTTAACGCTGCAACACGATAGGCTTCGGCCATGGTGGGATAGTTAAAGGTGGTATTCACAAAGTACTCGATTGTGTTGCCACCATTTTTTTGCTCCATAATCGCCTGACCGATATGGATGATCTCCGCCGCGCGCTCGCCAAAACAATGAATGCCTAAGATTTCTTTGGTTTCGCGATGGAATAGGATCTTCAGGCTACCCACATTCATTCCAACGATTTGCGCACGCGCCAGATGTTTGAACTGAGCACGACCCACTTCGTATGGCACTTTCATTGCCGTCAGCTGCTGCTCGGTTTTCCCCACAGAACTGATTTCCGGAATGGTATAGATCCCGGTCGGGATGTCTTCTATCAGATGCGCTGAGGCTTCACCTTTCATAATGGCCTGCGCGGCAATACGACCCTGGTCGTAAGCAGCGGATGCCAGACTTGGATAACCAATCACGTCGCCTACCGCATAAATGTGCGGCTGAGCTGTCTGATACATGCTGTTCACTTTCAACAGGCCACGTCCGTCTGCTTCCAGACCGACATTTTCCAGCGACAGCGAATCAGTGTTACCGGTACGACCATTCGCATACAGCAGGCAATCCGCTTTTACTTTCTTGCCGGATTTAAGGTGCATGATCACGCCGTCATCTACGCCTTCAATTTTCTCAAACTCTTCATTATGACGAATCACCACGCCGCTGTTCCAGAAGTGATAGGACAGCGAGTCGGACATCTCCTGGTCAAGAAATGCCAGCAGCCGGTCACGGGTGTTAATCAAATCAACTTTGACGTTAAGTCCACGGAAAATAGAAGCATATTCACAGCCAATGACGCCGGCGCCATAGATGATCACGTGGCCAGGTTCATGGTGCAGGTTGAGAATAGAATCGGAGTCGTAAATGCGTGGATGGGTAAAGTCGACATCGTGGGGATGATAAGGGCGTGAACCGCAGGCGATGATAAACTTCTCGGCGGTTAGTTTTTCGCGCGTACCGTCATGATGTTCTACCTCGACCGTGTTGGCATCAACAAAATGGGCATCGCCCTGAAAGAGTTCGCAGCGGTTACGCTCGTAAAAACCCTGACGCATTGCCGTTTGCTGGTTGATCACGTTTTCCGTGTGGTTAAGGATATCGGCAAAGGATGAACGAAGCAGTCGGGTGTGGTCGCTGTAAAGGGGATTTTGATTGAATTCGATGATGCGGCTAACAGCGTGACGGAGGGCTTTTGAAGGGATGGTTCCCCAGTGAGTACAGCCGCCGCCGATGTTGTGATAGCGTTCGATAACCGCGATGCGTGCGCCTTGCTTGACCAGTCCCATCGCCGCACCTTCGCCGCCGGGTCCTGAACCAATCACTATAACATCGTAATCGTAAGACTTTTGCATACCGATACGTCCTATTATTTATACATTTTTACAACGAGATTCTAACATCTCACCGCGCACTTCTGAATTCTAACAGCGATTTTCATCACGTTTTGCCTTTCAGTGGTGTTTAACAAGCCGTCACAAAGTTTGCCCGGCTGTACGCTGAATATTTTGTTATAGTGCTGTTTCAGAACCTCACAAGGCAGAGAGAATGGGTGTCAGAGCGCAACAAAAAGAACGTACACGGCGTACACTCATCGAAGCTGCATTCAGTCAGCTCAGCGCCGAGCGCAGTTTTGCCAGCCTGAGCCTACGTGAAGTTGCCAGGGAAGCCGGCATTGCGCCCACGTCTTTTTATCGGCATTTCAAAGATGTTGATGAGTTAGGTCTGACGATGGTTGACGAAAGTGGACTGATGTTGCGCCAGCTGATGCGCCAGGCACGTCAGCGTATCGCAAAAGGTGGCAGCATTATTAAAACCTCTATCGCCACTTTCATGGAGTTCATCGAGAATAACCCTAACGCGTTTCGCTTGTTGTTGCGCGAGCGTTCAGGAACTTCCGCGGCCTTTCGCGCTGCTGTTGCACGTGAAATTCAACATTTCATTGCTGAACTGGCTGACTATCTTGAGGTCGAAAATCGCATGCCGCGCAGCTTCACCGAAGCGCAGGCTGAAGCGATGGTGACGATTGTTTTTAGCGCGGGTGCTGAAGCCCTGGACATTGATATTGGGCAGCGACGTAAGCTGGAAGATCGTCTGGTATTACAGTTACGCATGATCGCCAAAGGCGCTTATTACTGGTATCGCCGGGAACAAGAACGCCTGGCGGTAACCCTGGATAAACCTGAAGAGATATGAATAAGGACCCTGCCATGACCCACCCAAGCTCCCGTGATAAAGGCACGATGTTGCTGGCTTTTATTACCGGCCTTGCTATGAACGGCTCGTTCTCCGTGTTGTTTAGTGCTTTTGTTCCTTTTTCTATTTTTCCACTGATTGCGTTGGGGCTGTCGGCCTGGTGCCTGCATCAGCGTTATCTGAACAAAAACATGCCGGATGGCGTTCCCGGCCTTGCTGCCGCCTTTTTCCTGCTGGGCATTTTGGTTTACAGCGCGCTGGTCAGGGCAGAGTACCCGGATATTGGCTCTAATTTCATCCCGACTATTTTAATGGTTGGGCTGGTGTTCTGGATTGCCCTACGTTACAAGCGCAACCGCAATCGGTAATTAAAAAACGGGAACCTTCAGGTTCCCGTTTTTTTACGCTTTACGCGTCAGCAGCACGCCGCATTCCATGTGGTGGGTGTACGGGAACTGGTCAAACAGCGCCAGCCGCGTCACGTCGTGCGTTTGCGCCAGTATCAGCAGATTGTCGCACAGGGTTTGCGGATTGCAGGAAATATAGAGAATGGCAGGATAAGCCTGCACCATCTTAACGGTTTCCTCATCCAGCCCGCTGCGCGGCGGATCGACAAAGATCGTCTCGCAGTCATAACTCTTCAGATCGATCCCTTCCAGCCGGTTAAAGCTGCGCACGCCATTCATCGCCTGCGTAAACTCTTCGGCTGCCATGCGAATAATCTGCACGTTATCAATCTGATTGGCGGCAATATTGTACTGCGCTGACGCTACGGAAGGTTTGGCGATTTCTGTTGCCAGTACCCGTCGGAAATTTCGGGCCAGCGCCAGCGAGAAGTTGCCATTACCACAGTAGAGCTCCAGCAGATCGCCGCGAGAACCCGTGGTGACGTCCAGTGCCCATTCCAGCATTTGAATGTTCATGGCGGCGTTGGGTTGCGTAAAGCTGTTTTCTACCTGACGGTAAATCATCTCTTTACCGGCCACCGGCAAACGCTCATCGACATAATCCCGATCGAGGCAGATTTTGGTCTTGGTCGCGCGGCCAATCAGCTGGACATCAATACCTTCAGCGCGCAATTGATCGCGTAACGTGCTGGCGGCCTGCTGCCATTCCTCATCCAGTTTGCGGTGGTAGAGCAGCGAAATCACGATCTGATGACTCATTGTGGACAGGTAATCGATCTGAAACAGCTTGTGGCGCAGCAGACGATTGTCCCGAATGGCCGCCATCATTTTTGGCATGACCTGATTGATTAACTCACTGGCCGCAGGAAACTGATCGACGCGTATGCGCTGTTTCGTCTCCTGATCGAAGATAATGTGGTAGAGGTCATCACCCTCGTGCCAGATGCGGAACTCTGCTCGCATGCGGTAGTGACTGACGGGGGAACGAAACACCTCCACGGCGGGTGCAGCGAATGGCGTCATCATCGTTTCTAACCGACTGACTTTTTCCGCCAGCTGCGCGTCATACTGTTCAACAGGGAGATGTTCGGGTGTCATGTTTAATCCTGGTTAAGAGCTTACTTGCCGGGCGATTGTAGGCATTCACCTGCCGATGTCCAGTCTTGTACGCTGGCGCAGAAAGACGACGTGCGGAAGTCTGGACTTGCTCATGCGCTCTTCGTAGACTGCTGGCACCGGCCTCAGCCTTGAGTTAATAGGGAATCCAGTGTGAATCTGGAGCTGACGCGCAGCGGTAAGGAATGTCAGGGTGATTGCAATTGCAGACACTGTCCTGCGGGATGGGAAGTCATCACCTGCTATGATTCCCAGCCCGAAGACCTGCCGGTGTGACGTCGCCACTCTTACAGTCATCGCGTGCTATCGATTGTATGCCTGCGGCATCCTTTTTCTTTTGGATGCGATAAAAATGAGTAAAACAAAAGCCTCGCTGTTTGCCTTCAGCGCAACGGCGATTTCCCTCTGGGCGCAAAATGGCTTTGCGCAGGGTAATGATGATACGCAAATTGTGACCGCCAATCGTTTTCAACAGCCAGTGTCGTCGGTGCTGGCCCCGACGACCGTGGTTACGCGTGAAGAGATTGATCGCTGGCAGTCCAAAAGCCTCATTGATGTCATGCGGCGTTTGCCGGGGGTGGATATTGCTCAAAACGGTGGACTGGGGCAGTCAAGCTCCATGTTTATTCGTGGAACCAATTCCAGCCATGTTCTTGTGCTGATCGACGGTATTCGTCTCAACCAGGCTGGGATTTCGGGTTCTTCCGATCTCAGCCAGATCCCGCTGTCGCTGGTGCAACGAATTGAATATATCCGGGGTGCACGTTCGGCGGTTTATGGTTCAGATGCCATCGGCGGCGTCGTGAATATTATTACGGGCCGCGATAAGCCCGGCACCACGCTGACCGCAGGTGTGGGTTCTAACGGCTATCAGGCATACGATGGGTCCACCCAGCAGCGGCTGGGTGAGGCGACCACAGCCACTCTGGCGGGAAATTATACCTACACCAAAGGGTATGATGTGGTGGCTAACCTGCCTGATGCCTTTAGCGCGGCCCAGCCCGACCGTGATGGTTTTATGAGTAAAACCCTCTTTGGCACGGTGGAGCACCAATTTAACGATCAATTTAGTGGTTTTATCCGTGGCTATGGTTTTGACAACCGCACGGCCTACGATGGACAGCAGGTATCTTTCGATCCCAATGCGTTTGTTGATACTCGCCAACTCTACAGTCAAAGCTGGGATAGCGGCTTGCGCTTCAATCAGGGCATCTATTCAACGCAGTTGGTGGCCAGTTACAGCCATACCAAAGACATTAACTACAGCCCTCAACTGGGGCGATATGACAGTACCGCGACCTTTGATGACATTGAGCAGTATAACGTGCAATGGGGCAACACATTGCAAGCAGAGCACGGCACCTTCAGCGGCGGCCTCGACTGGCAAAAAGAGGCGACTCAGCCTGGTACAAACTTCCTGAGTGAGGGCTACGAACAGCGCAACACCGGCCTTTACGCGACGACCCAACAAGAATTTGGCGATGTGACGTTGGAAGGCGCACTTCGTGGGGATGACAATAGCCAGTTTGGCTGGCATACCACATGGCAGACAGCCGCAGCCTGGGAATTTGTAGAAGGTTATCGTGTCTTTGCCAACTATGGCACGGCATTTAACGCCCCTAATTTTGGACAGCTATACAGTGGCTTTGGCGGTAACCCGGATCTCAACCCAGAGAAAAGCAAACAATGGGAAGGGGGTTTTGAAGGCCTGACAGGCCCGGTTAACTGGCGAGTGTCGGGATACCGCAATGATATTGATGATTTGATCTCCTATACCAATAATCGCTATTACAATGTCAACCATGCCCGGATAAAAGGCGTTGAAACAACGGCATCTTTTGATACTGGCGTGCTCTCTCATTCATTATCTTTTGACTATCTTGATGCTCGCGATGCGACGACAAATCAATGGCTGGCTCGTCGGGCAAAAGAACAGTTTAAATATCAGCTGGATTTAACGCTGTATGATTTCGACTGGTCAGTGAGTTATCAGTATCTTGGCCAGCGTTACGACACCAATTTCAACACGCTTGAAACGGTAAAGCTGGGCGGTGTCAGCCTGTGGGATCTCGCCGTATCGTATCCGGTCACATCACATCTGACCGTTCGTGGTAGAATCGCCAACCTGTTCGATAAAGATTACGAGACAGCGTATGGCTATCAGACTCCAGGAAGAGAGTATTACCTCAGCGGAAGCTACAGCTTCTGACCTGCGCCCGACTGTGCTGGTGTTTGACTCCGGCGTAGGAGGGCTTTCTGTCTATGATGAGGTTCGGCAACACCTGCCGGACCTGCATTATCTCTATGCATTCGACAATGCCGGTTTTCCCTATGGTGAAAAAACCGAGACGTTTATTGTCGATCGTGTGGTCGCGATTGTTGATGCCATTACCCGCCGTCATCCTGTTTCCCTGGTCATCATCGCCTGCAATACAGCCAGCACCGTGACACTGCCCGCATTACGTGAGCGATTTGCCTTTCCTGTCGTCGGCGTAGTGCCTGCGATTAAACCTGCTGCGCGTCTAACGCGTAACGGTGTGGTCGGGCTGCTGGCAACGCGCGCGACGGTCCGTCGCTCGTATACGCATGAGCTGGTGTCGCAGTTTGCCAAAACCTGCAAGATTGAAATGTTGGGTTCAGCCGAACTGGTTGAGCTGGCTGAGGCCAAACTCCATGGCGAAGAGGTGTCGATAGATGAAATCAGGCGCATTGTGCAACCCTGGTTACGTATGGCGGAGCCGCCGGACACAGTGGTGTTAGGATGTACGCACTTTCCTTTACTGCGCGATGAGCTGCAGCAGATCCTGCCGGAAGGGACGCGTTTAATTGATTCTGGGGCAGCCATAGCCAGACGAACGGCCTGGCTATTGGAAAATGAAGCCCCTGAGGTCCGATCGTCACTGCAAAACGTGGCGTTTTGTACCGAGCTGGATGGCGAAGCGGTGCAATTGTCACCAGTTTTGCAACGTTATGGCTTCCCATTGCTTGAAAAACTGGCGCTTTAGAAGGTTTTCGTTGAAAAAAACAGCACTCGGAAAATTTATTGAAATTAGCCCTTGTCAGCCGAAAAGAACTCCCTATAATGCGCCTCCACTGACACGGCACAACGGAATACGAAGCGCCGGGTTAAGTAAGGTTCAGAACGATTCGAACCGGTCAGTTAAGCAAAAATAAGTGCTTGACTGATAAAGCGGAAAGCGTAATATATGCAGCCCGCGCCACAGAGAAGTGTGGCACTGCTCTTTAACAATTTATCAGACAATCTGTGTGGGCACTCGCAGGATTGATATCAGCGTCTCCGGACGTAAAAAATATCAAGTCTTAAGAGTGAACACGTAATAAATTCATTACGACGTTTTCCTTGAGCACCGCTGAACTGGTTTCAGCAAATCAAACTTTAAATTGAAGAGTTTGATCATGGCTCAGATTGAACGCTGGCGGCAGGCCTAACACATGCAAGTCGGACGGTAGCACAGAGGAGCTTGCTCCTCGGGTGACGAGTGGCGGACGGGTGAGTAATGTCTGGGGATCTGCCCGATAGAGGGGGATAACCACTGGAAACGGTGGCTAATACCGCATAACGTCGCAAGACCAAAGAGGGGGACCTTCGGGCCTCTCACTATCGGATGAACCCAGATGGGATTAGCTAGTAGGCGGGGTAACGGCCCACCTAGGCGACGATCCCTAGCTGGTCTGAGAGGATGATCAGCCACACTGGGACTGAGACACGGCCCAGACTCCTACGGGAGGCAGCAGTGGGGAATATTGGACAATGGGCGCAAGCCTGATCCAGCAATGCCGCGTGTGTGAAGAAGGTCTTCGGATTGTAAAGCACTTTCAGCGGGGAGGAAGGCAGTGAGTGACGGTACCTGTAGAAGAAGCCCCGGCTAACTTCGTGCCAGCAGCCGCGGTAATACGAAGGGGGCTAGCGTTGCTCGGAATGACTGGGCGTAAAGCGCGCGTAGGCGGCCAATTAAGTCAAATGTGAAATCCCCGGGCTTAACCTGGGAACTGCATTTGAAACTGGCAGGCTTGAGTCTCGTAGAGGGGGGTAGAATTCCAGGTGTAGCGGTGAAATGCGTAGAGATCTGGAGGAATACCGGTGGCGAAGGCGGCCCCCTGGACGAAGACTGACGCTGAGGAGCGAAAGCGTGGGGAGCAAACAGGATTAGATACCCTGGTAGTCCACGCCGTAAACGATGTCGACTTGGAGGTTGTTCCCTTGAGGAGTGGCTTCCGGAGCTAACGCGTTAAGTCGACCGCCTGGGGAGTACGGCCGCAAGGTTAAAACTCAAAGGAATTGACGGGGGCCCGCACAAGCGGTGGAGCATGTGGTTTAATTCGATGCAACGCGAAGAACCTTACCTGGCCTTGACATAGTAGAAACTTTCCAGAGATGGATTGGTGCCTTCGGGAATCTACATACAGGTGCTGCATGGCTGTCGTCAGCTCGTGTCGTGAGATGTTGGGTTAAGTCCCGCAACGAGCGCAACCCTTGCCTTTAGTTGCCAGCATGTTTGGGTGGGCACTCTAGAGGAACTGCCGGTGACAAGCCGGAGGAAGGTGGGGATGACGTCAAGTCCTCATGGCCCTTATGACCTGGGCTACACACGTGCTACAATGGCGCATACAAAGAGAAGCGACCTCGCGAGAGCAAGCGGACCTCATAAAGTGCGTCGTAGTCCGGATCGGAGTCTGCAACTCGACTCCGTGAAGTCGGAATCGCTAGTAATCGCGGATCATCATGCCGCGGTGAATACGTTCCCGGGCCTTGTACACACCGCCCGTCACACCATGGGAGTGGGTTGCAAAAGAAGTAGGTAGCTTAACCTCCGGGAGGGCGCTTACCACTTTGTGATTCATGACTGGGGTGAAGTCGTAACAAGGTAACCGTAGGGGAACCTGCGGTTGGATCACCTCCTTACCTGAAGATACCTTCGTGCGAAGTGCTCACACAGATTGTCTGATAGAAAGTCACGAGCAGAAAAAACCTCTACAGGCTTGTAGCTCAGGTGGTTAGAGCGCACCCCTGATAAGGGTGAGGTCGGTGGTTCAAGTCCACTCAGGCCTACCAACTTCGCACTCATGCTGCGTTATGTCTCCGGCTCGCATAGTTCACTATGCTTCGCGGACACACGCCTTGCCTGAGCACGAAGTGCATTTCTCACGAAGTGCACGCGGTTGAGTGGTGGTAGTGGTCTCTGCAGTAACTGTATGGGGCTATAGCTCAGCTGGGAGAGCGCCTGCCTTGCACGCAGGAGGTCAGCGGTTCGATCCCGCTTAGCTCCACCATACTCACTACTGTATTTTTTTCTGAAAATACTTCAGAGCGTACCGGCAACGGTGTGCTGCGAAGTATTCTGCTCTTTAACAATCCGGAACAAGCTGAAAATTTGAAACGACACAGGGTCGCATTCTTCCGTAATAAAGAATGATGACAATGTGTTCGAGTCTCTCAAAAGCTTACAGCTTACAAGCTAACTGTGGTGCCGTTACGGTAAAACAGATAAACGCCTGTGGGTTGTGAGGTTAAGCGACTAAGCGTACACGGTGGATGCCCTGGCAGTCAGAGGCGATGAAGGGCGTGCTAATCTGCGATAAGCGCCGGTAAGGTGATATGAACCGCAATAACCGGCGATACCCGAATGGGGAAACCCAGTGTGACTCGTCACACTATCATGCAGTGAATACATAGCTGTATGAGGCGAACCGGGGGAACTGAAACATCTAAGTACCCCGAGGAAAAGAAATCAACCGAGATTCCCCCAGTAGCGGCGAGCGAACGGGGAGGAGCCCAGAACCATCATCAGCTTGTGCATCAGTGGAAGCGTCTGGAAAGTCGCAGGGTACAGGGTGATACTCCCGTACACAAAGGTGCACAGGTTGTGAGTTCGATGAGTAAGGCGGGACACGTGGTATCCTGTCTGAATATGGGGGGACCATCCTCCAAGGCTAAATACTCCTGACTGACCGATAGTGAACCAGTACCGTGAGGGAAAGGCGAAAAGAACCCCGGCGAGGGGAGTGAAACAGAACCTGAAACCGTGTACGTACAAGCAGTGGGAGCACCTTCGTGGTGTGACTGCGTACCTTTTGTATAATGGGTCAGCGACTTATATTCTGTAGCAAGGTTAACCGTATAGGGGAGCCGCAGGGAAACCGAGTCTTAACTGGGCGTTAAGTTGCAGGGTATAGACCCGAAACCCGGTGATCTAGCCATGGGCAGGTTGAAGGTTGGGTAACACTAACTGGAGGACCGAACCGACTAATGTTGAAAAATTAGCGGATGACCTGTGGCTGGGGGTGAAAGGCCAATCAAACCGGGAGATAGCTGGTTCTCCCCGAAAGCTATTTAGGTAGCGCCTCGTGAACTCATCTCCGGGGGTAGAGCACTGTTTCGGCTAGGGGGCCATCCCGGCTTACCAACCCGATGCAAACTGCGAATACCGGAGAATGTTATCACGGGAGACACACGGCGGGTGCTAACGTCCGTCGTGAAGAGGGAAACAGCCCAGACCACCAGCTAAGGCCCCTAAATCGTGGCTAAGTGGGAAAGGATGTGGGGATTCCAAAACAACCAGGAGGTTGGCTTAGAAGCAGCCATCCTTTAAAGAAAGCGTAATAGCTCACTAGTCGAGTCGTCCTGCGCGGAAGATGTAACGGGGCTCAAGCCATGAACCGAAGCTGCGGCAGCGACGCTTATGGCGTTGTTGGGTAGGGGAGCGTTCTGTAAGCCGTCGAAGGTGTGCTGTGAGGCATGCTGGAGATATCGGAAGTGCGAATGCTGACATGAGTAACGATAAACAAGGTGAAAAACCTTGTCGCCGGAAGACCAAGGGTTCCTGTTCAACGTTAATCGGAGCAGGGTGAGTCGACCCCTAAGGCGAGGCCGAAAGGCGTAGTCGATGGGAAACAGGTTAATATTCCTGTACTTGGTGTTACTGCGAAGGGGGGACGGAGAAGGCTATATCAGCCGGGCGACGGTTGTCCCGGTTTAAGCGTGTAGGTGTGTGTTCCAGGCAAATCCGGTTCACTTTACACTGAGGCGTGACGACGAGGCACTACGGTGCTGAAGTGATAAATGCCCTGCTTCCAGGAAAAGCCTCTAAGCATCAGGTAACACAAAATCGTACCCCAAACCGACACAGGTGGTCAGGTAGAGAATACCCAGGCGCTTGAGAGAACTCGGGTGAAGGAACTAGGCAAAATGGTGCCGTAACTTCGGGAGAAGGCACGCTGTCGGTAGGTGAAACCCCTCGCGGGTGGAGCTGAAGGCAGTCGAAGATACCAGCTGGCTGCAACTGTTTATTAAAAACACAGCACTGTGCAAACACGAAAGTGGACGTATACGGTGTGACGCCTGCCCGGTGCCGGAAGGTTAATTGATGGGGTTATCCGCAAGGAGAAGCTCTTGATCGAAGCCCCGGTAAACGGCGGCCGTAACTATAACGGTCCTAAGGTAGCGAAATTCCTTGTCGGGTAAGTTCCGACCTGCACGAATGGCGTAATGATGGCCAGGCTGTCTCCACCCGAGACTCAGTGAAATTGAAATCGCTGTGAAGATGCAGTGTACCCGCGGCAAGACGGAAAGACCCCGTGAACCTTTACTACAGCTTGACACTGAACACTGAGCCTTGATGTGTAGGATAGGTGGGAGGCTTTGAAGCGTGGACGCCAGTCTGCGTGGAGCCGGCCTTGAAATACCACCCTTTAATGTTTGGTGTTCTAACGTAGGCCCGTGATCCGGGCTGCGGACAGTGTCTGGTGGGTAGTTTGACTGGGGCGGTCTCCTCCCAAAGCGTAACGGAGGAGCACGAAGGTTGGCTAATCCTGGTCGGACATCAGGAGGTTAGTGCAATGGCATAAGCCAGCTTGACTGCGAGAGTGACGGCTCGAGCAGGTGCGAAAGCAGGTCATAGTGATCCGGTGGTTCTGAATGGAAGGGCCATCGCTCAACGGATAAAAGGTACTCCGGGGATAACAGGCTGATACCGCCCAAGAGTTCATATCGACGGCGGTGTTTGGCACCTCGATGTCGGCTCATCACATCCTGGGGCTGAAGTAGGTCCCAAGGGTACGGCTGTTCGCCGTTTAAAGTGGTACGCGAGCTGGGTTTAGAACGTCGTGAGACAGTTCGGTCCCTATCTGCCGTGGGCGCTGGAGAATTGAGGGGGGTTGCTCCTAGTACGAGAGGACCGGAGTGAACGCACCGCTGGTGTCCGGGTTGTCACGCCAGTGGCACTGCCCGGTAGCTAAGTGCGGAAAAGATAAGTGCTGAAAGCATCTAAGCACGAAACTTGCCCCGAGATGAGTTCTCCCTGAGCCTTTAAGGCTCCTGAAGGGACGTTGAAGACGACGACGTTGATAGGCCGGGTGTGTAAGCGCAGCGATGCGTTGAGCTTACCGGTACTAATGACCCGTGAGGCTTAACCTTACAACGCCAGAGGCGTTTTGGTTGAGAGACAGAAGAATTTTCAGCATTGTTTCCCGGATAAAGAATTAGCGGTGTCCTGCGGACGTGAGTCCGACGGATTTTGCGCTGAGGCAAGGCGTCGACTGAGGCGTTACGAAGGAGCATACGTGGGTATGTGACTGAGTGGCGCGAAGGAAGACAACACAGCATCAGCACAAAAGACACAGGACAGTGCACCAAGATTTGCCTGGCGGCTGTAGCGCGGTGGTCCCACCTGACCCCATGCCGAACTCAGAAGTGAAACGCCGTAGCGCCGATGGTAGTGTGGGGTCTCCCCATGCGAGAGTAGGGAACTGCCAGGCATCAAATTGAACGACCTGCACGTGACTTCGGGCAGTTCACTACTCAACAGAGTAGGACAAAAGCGAATGCTTTTGAACGCTGCGAGGCAGCGGCCCGAAGGGTGAATCACAGCGTGATTCATAAACTGCCAGGCATCAAATTGAGACCAGTACGCTGGTCATGACCTTACCGGTGACGCGGAAGGGCGATATACCTGATATCAGAACGTTTTTCTGACGTCAGTACAGAATCGGTGGAGCGGTAGTTCAGTTGGTTAGAATACCTGCCTGTCACGCAGGGGGTCGCGGGTTCGAGCCCCGTCCGTTCCGCCACCCTTTTTAGGGGCGTAGTTCAATTGGTAGAGCACCGGTCTCCAAAACCGGGTGTTGGGGGTTCGAGTCCCTCCGCCCCTGCCAGAAAGAGAAAAATCCTTTGCTTCGGCGAAGGATTTTTTTTTGCCTGCAGAAAACTTAAAAAGAAAACCAGCCAGCAGATACTGGCCCACGCCTCTTTGACGTCCCCCTGTTTTTAATTCGGTACCACAGGAAACTTTAACAGCTGACGGATGTACGTTTGCTGATCGCTGTTTTGTAGCCACACCGCATAAAGAGGGCGAACGGCTACAGAAGTATCAGGCATTACCATCAAATCGCTGTAAAGGCCTTGCCAGAAATCAGGTAGAAACGCACATGCACCTGTCGTGTGAAGCAACTCGCGCGTCACCTGGGCGGATGTGGTGGTTAACACGGGCACATCGTCACCGCCAGAGAGATAGCTTTGATGCTGATGAAAGTCGGCTCCCCATTCCAGTTTTATATAATCATATTTTTCACGCTTGTCTGTCTGTCGTGAGCGAAACAGCGCCAGTGAGATATGACCGATCTGCTGACTGGTTAACTCATCCATCTTCGGCGCTTCTGTGGTGATTAATAAATCCAGCTGACGTTCGTGAAGCTGCTTAACCAGTAAATGGCGTTGTGCCACACGCGCTTCCAGATGGAGGCTCTCACGGTTCTCATAGAGCGTCTGAAGCCAGGGTGTTAAATACGCCTCCCATAACGAGGCACTGGCACCAATAGAGAGCTCGTGGTGCTGCTGCGTATGCGACACTTCTTTCTTGGCCATCAGCCACGTATTCATCAGGCTTTCCGCATAGGGCAGCAGCCGCTCACCTGCGGAGGTCAGACGGATATTGTTACGATGGCGGGTAAAAAGATTAACACCAAGCTGATTTTCTAACTGGCGGATGCGAAAACTGACAGCAGACTGCGTTAAATAAAGTGCTTCTGCAGCGCGCCCGAAATGGCGAGTTCTGCTCACTTCCAGGAAAGTTTTCAGTAATTCCGTATCCACAACGTTCTCCCAAAATTTGTTTGTCGTATAGATTTAAATGTTTTGTTTTACACTCTGTCAAGCCTATCTAATACTCCGCGCCATAAATAGCACGGCCATACGAGAAACAGGAGCGTGTAACATGGCGGAAAGCTTCTCAACGGAAAATCGTTTCTTTGACAACAAACATTACCCACGCGGTTTTTCGCGGCATGGTGACTTTACGATTAAAGAAGCACAGCTACTTGAACGTCACGGCGTAGCGTTTAATGAGCTGGACCTCGCCAAGCGTGAGCCAGCAACAGAAGAAGAGCGTCTGTTCATTGAGGTTTGTCGTGGCGTGCGTGAGCCACAAACGGAAGCAGAACGTGTATGGTCCAAATACATGACACGTATTAAGCGTCCTAAGCGTTTTCACACGCTGTCAGGCGGTAAACCACAGATGGATACCGTTGAAGACTACACCGAAAGCGACGATTAATGAGAAGGGGCGAAAGCCCCTTTTTACTGCAAGCTCTTGTGCAAATAGATTATCAGTCGGTCAATGCTTCGATAGCTTACTGCTTCCTGAAGATGATGACGTCCAATCACCTCTTCCCCCGCTAAATCGGCCACCGTGCGCGCCACTTTCAGGATACGTTGCCACGCCCTCACCGATAAGCCCAGCTGATTTAAAACAGACTCAAGCCACCGTGCATCCGACGGCGAAATCTGACACCACTGTAGTACCTCTGAATTAGCCAACTGCGCATTGATCTTCCCTGAGCGCGCCATCTGTACCTGACGCGCGGCAAAAACGCGCTCACGCACTTCTGCAGAGCTTTCCCCTGCCTGCCGTTGCTGACTCAGCATTCCTGCAGGAAGCAGCGGAACTTCCAGTGACAGATCGAAGCGATCCAGGAAAGGGCCAGAAAGTTTACTGAGATAGCGTAAAATCTGCTGTGGCGACGTACGGTTATGTTGTCCCTGATAGTGTCCGGTTGGGCTGGGATTCATTGCTGCGATTAACTGAAAGCGTGCAGGATAAACGACGTTGGCCCTCGCCCGCGAAATGGCCACTTCGCCAGACTCAATGGGTTCACGTAACGCGTCCAGCACGCTGCGCTGAAACTCGGGCAGTTCGTCCAGAAACAGCACGCCGTTATGTGCCAGCGAGATTTCTCCGGGTCGTGGTAACGCACCGCCCCCGACAAGGGCATACAGAGAAGCGCTGTGATGAGGGGCCCTAAAAGGCCGCTTACGCCATCGCAGATGCAGCGGGGATGTCTGGCTCAGGCTGGCGATGGCGGCGCACTCCAGGGCTTCCTGATCGCTTAACGGCGGCATGATACCGGGTAAGCGTGTGGCGAGCATGGTTTTACCGGTTCCTGGCGGACCGATCAACAACAGATTATGTCCACCTGCAGCGGTAATCTCCAGGGCACGCCGTCCCTGCTCCTGACCCACGATATCGCGAAGATCTTCGGTAATGCTGTCATCATCTTCAACCTGAGCGGTTGCGGTCGCTAACTCACACTTACCGTGCAAAAAGGCACAAATCTCGATCAAATGTGCGGCGACTAAAGTCGCGCCCTGACGTATCAATCCCACATCAGGCTGGTTTTCAGCTGAGAGCACCAGTTGCCGACCGGCCCCTGTCGCAGCCAGTGCCGCCGGAATGGCGCCTTTAACGCCGCACAGACCACCGTCAAGCGCCAGCTCACCCAGAAACTCGTAGTGGTTGAGCTTGTCCGCAGGAAGCTGCTCAGAGGCCACCAGAATGGCAATAGCCATAGGCAAATCGTAGCGGCCGCCTTCTTTGGGTAAGTCTGCCGGGCCTAAGTTGATGGTGATACGTCGGGCAGGGAAGTCAAAACCGCTGTTGATAATGGCACTGCGTACGCGTTCACGCGCCTCTTTCACGGTCGTTTCAGGCAATCCTACCAACGTGAGTGCGGGCAATCCGTTACTGATATGCACTTCAATCGTCACCAGCGGCGCTTCAACACCGATGGCTGCCCGTGTCAGCACCTTTGACAATGACATAGCGGCCCCCAAATGCGGCCATTTTGTACCCGGAATTCAGGTGTAGCGAAGGCCAGAACAAGGAAATGAATGTCGCCCCGCAAACTTTTTATCTGCCATACATCGGGTTTCACATTTTGCAGAAGCAGACTGTGAAATCGTCAAAATGCAATGAGCGGCCTTTTTTTGTCCGGAACCCCGGATGATAAAATAATCTTTTAATAACAATTCGATAATGAATACGGTAAACCTGCGTGAATAAAAAACCTGATAAAAAATATTGTAATTAGAGGGGTAACTATGATAACTCTGTAGGCATTACTTCGAACGAGTTAAAGAATCGAATACGTTATGAAAGCCCTTCTACTAGTGATTAGCCTTGTCGTGATTAGCGTGGTGGTGATTATTAACCCACTGTGCGGGGCAACGCTTGGAGCAAGAAAGGCTTAAAAATCAAGCCAGAACTCTAAAAAACCCCCCGCACCGAAAGGTCCGGGGGTTTTTTTTTGACCTGGCAAAAACTTAGTAAATCTGCAAGGAACAAACAATGAACAGTAGCATAAAATTCTGTTGTTCCCCTCGGAATACAGGAGAATAGCGATGACAGGTGCACAATGGGTAGTTCAGGCTTTACGCGCACAGGGCGTTGATACCGTATTTGGCTATCCTGGTGGTGCGATCATGCCAGTATACGATGCGCTATACGACGGCGGCGTAGAACACCTGTTGTGCCGCCATGAGCAGGGCGCAGTAATGGCCGCAATCGGCTATGCCCGTTCAACCGGCAAAACCGGCGTTTGCATTGCAACCTCTGGCCCCGGCGCGACGAATCTGATCACCGGTCTTGCCGACGCCATGATGGACTCTGTTCCGGTCGTCGCCTTAACCGGGCAGGTCGCCTCTGCGTTCATCGGCACGGATGCATTCCAGGAAATTGATGTTCTTGGCCTGTCATTAGCCTGCACAAAACACAGCTTTATGGTTGAGTCTCTGGACGCGTTGCCTTCCGTGATGGCCGAGGCGTTCGCCATCGCGCAGTCGGGTCGCCCCGGGCCGGTATTAGTGGATATCCCAAAAGATATTCAGCTGGCAAAAGGCGAGCCTTCGCCACAGTTGATGCCGGTCGAAGAAGTGATGTCGATGCCGCACCAGGCCATTGTTGAAGCGCGCGCCATGATGGCTAAGGCTAAAAAGCCGATATTCTATGTGGGCGGCGGTGTAGGGATGGCGCAGGCCGTGCCGGCGCTGCGCGCGCTGATGCAGGAGACCGGCATACCTTCTGTCGCCACGCTGAAAGGCCTGGGAAGTGTTGACGCCGACAGCGAAGGCTATCTGGGCATGCTGGGCATGCACGGTACTAAGGCCGCGAACCTGGCCGTGCAGTCCTGTGACCTGTTGATTGCCGTTGGCGCGCGTTTTGACGACCGCGTCACCGGTAAACTGGATACGTTTGCCCCGCTGGCCAGCGTGATTCATCTGGATGTTGATCCCGCAGAACTGAACAAGTTGCGCCGTGCGCATGTTTCACTGCAGGGCGATCTTAACCATGTCCTGCCAGCCCTGAGCCAGCCTTTACAGATTCAGACATGGCGTGACGACGTGGCCGCCCTGAAAGCCCAGCATGCATGGCGCTACGATCACCCCGGCGAAGCGATCTATGCGCCGTTGTTATTGAAGCAACTGTCCGATCGCAAGCCTGCTAACACCGTGATCACGACCGACGTCGGCCAGCACCAGATGTGGGCGGCCCAGCATATCGTCTGTGACGCGCCTGAAGATTTCATCACCTCCAGTGGATTAGGCACCATGGGCTTTGGCCTGCCTGCGGCGATCGGTGCGCAGGTGGCGCGTCCCAACGATACAGTTATCTGCGTCTCGGGCGATGGCTCGATCATGATGAACATTCAGGAGCTGGGCACCATCAAGCGTGGCAAGCTGCCTGTAAAAATTTTGCTGCTGGATAACCAGCGCTTAGGCATGGTGCGCCAGTGGCAGCAGCTGTTTTTTGATGGTCGCTACAGCGAAACCATCCTGACCGATAATCCCGACTTCCTTACGCTGGCCAGCGCGTTTGATATCCCTGGCCAGCGAATCACCCGTAAAGATCAGGTCGACGCCGCACTCGATGCTCTGCTGAGCAGTGAAGGACCTTACTTCCTGCATGTTTCAATCGATGAGCATGAAAACGTCTGGCCATTGGTACCGCCTGGTGCCAGCAACGCCAACATGATGGAGAAAACCGTATGAACCAGCATCAATTGTCTATCGAAGCGCGCTTTCGACCTGAAATATTGGAACGTATTTTACGTGTGGTACGCCATCGTGGTTTTCAGGTGTGTTCCATGAACATGGCCACCGTGGCTAACACTGAAAACATTAATATCGAAATGACCGTTGCCAGCCAGCGCTCTGTCGATTTACTGTCTTCCCAGCTAAGAAAACTGATGGATGTCGCCTGCGTCCAGACTCAACAACAGACATCACAACAAATACGCGCGTAGTCGCGAAAGGAAATAATAATGAGTACCAAAAAAGCAGACTTTATTTGGTTCAACGGCGAAATGGTTAAGTGGGAAGAGGCAAAAGTCAGCGTGATGTCTCATGCTTTGCACTACGGCACATCCGTATTTGAAGGCGTTCGCTGCTATGACTCCCATAAAGGGCCGGTTGTATTCCGTCACCGTGAGCACATGCAGCGCCTCCACGATTCCGCCAAAATCTACCGTTTCCCAATCAAACACAGCGTTGATGAACTGATGGAAGCCTGCCGTGAAGTCATTCGCGTCAACAACCTGAAAAGCGCCTATATCCGCCCGCTGGCTTTCGTCGGTGATGTGGGACTGGGCGTGAACCCGCCGGATGGCTTTACGACCGACGTGATCATTGCAGCCTTTCCGTGGGGCGCTTATCTGGGTGCTGAAGCGCTGGAAAACGGTATTGATGCAATGGTGTCTTCATGGAACCGCGTTGCGCCAAACACATTGCCAACCGCGGCAAAAGCAGGCGGCAACTACCTTTCCTCATTGTTAGTGGGCAGCGAAGCGCGCCGCCATGGTTATCAGGAAGGCATTGCACTGGACACCAATGGCCTGATCTCAGAAGGTGCAGGCGAAAACCTGTTTGAAGTGAAAGACGGTGTGCTGTTTACCCCGCCGTTTACCTCATCTGCACTGCCGGGCATCACCCGCGATGCCATTATTACGCTGGCGCGTGATATGGGCATCGAAGTACGTGAACAGACGCTGTCCCGTGAGTCGCTCTATCTGGCTGATGAAGTCTTTATGTCTGGCACCGCAGCTGAAATTACTCCAGTGCGTAGCGTTGACCGCATTCAGGTTGGCGCAGGCAAATGCGGTCCCGTCACCAAACGCGTTCAGCAGGCCTTCTTTGGCCTGTTCACCGGCGAGACTGAAGACAAATGGGGCTGGCTGGACCCGGTTAACGCATAACCAGACCTGCGCGGATGTCGCTGGATGTCCGCGAACTTATTTTCACTGGAGTAAAGAGCATGCCTAAGTACCGTTCCGCTACCACCACCCACGGCCGCAACATGGCCGGTGCCCGTGCCCTCTGGCGCGCAACAGGAATGACCGACGATGATTTCGGCAAACCGATTATTGCCGTCGTGAACTCCTTCACCCAGTTTGTGCCGGGCCACGTTCACCTGCGTGATCTGGGTAAGCTGGTTGCCGAGCAAATCGAAGCGGCTGGTGGCGTGGCCAAAGAGTTCAACACGATAGCGGTGGATGACGGTATTGCCATGGGCCATGGCGGCATGCTGTATTCTCTGCCTTCCCGGGAACTGATTGCTGACTCCGTCGAGTATATGGTGAATGCGCACTGTGCCGATGCCATGGTCTGCATTTCAAACTGCGACAAAATCACCCCGGGCATGTTGATGGCCGCGCTGCGCCTGAATATTCCGGTGATCTTTGTTTCCGGCGGCCCAATGGAAGCCGGTAAAACCAAACTGTCCGATCAGATCATCAAGCTGGATCTGGTGGATGCCATGATTCAGGGGGCTAACCCGAACGTCAGCGATGCCGACAGCGAGCAGATTGAACGCTCCGCCTGTCCGACCTGTGGCTCCTGTTCAGGCATGTTCACCGCAAACTCCATGAACTGTCTGACCGAAGCGCTGGGCCTGTCGCAACCGGGTAACGGTTCCCTGCTGGCCACTCACGCCGACCGTAAAGAACTGTTTATCAACGCCGGTAAGCGCATCGTCAGCCTGACCAAACGCTATTACGAGCAGGACGATGCCAATATGCTGCCGCGCAACATCGCCACTAAGGCAGCGTTTGAAAATGCCATGACGCTGGATATCGCGATGGGCGGCTCTACAAATACCGTTCTGCACCTGCTGGCTGCCGCGCAGGAAGGCGAGATCGACTTCAACATCTCTGATATCGATCGCCTGTCACGCAAAGTGCCTCAGCTGTGCAAAGTGGCGCCAAGCACGCCGAAATATCACATGGAAGACGTGCACCGCGCCGGTGGCGTGATCGGTATTCTCGGCGAGTTGGATCGTGCCGGACTCATCGACACCAGCGCACGCAACATTCTGCAGCAAAGCATGCGTGAAACGATCGATCAGTACGACATCATGCTGACTCAGGATCAGGCGGTGAAGGACATGTTCCGTGCGGGTCCAGCCGGTATTCGAACGACTCAGGCGTTTTCGCAAAGCTGCCGTTGGGACACGCTGGATGATGACCGTACTGAAGGCTGCATCCGCACGCGCGAACACGCCTATTCTCAGGATGGCGGTCTGGCCGTACTCTACGGCAACATTGCTGAAGATGGCTGTATCGTAAAAACCGCGGGCGTCGATAAAGAGATTCTGACCTTCAGCGGCCCGGCCAAAGTCTATGAAAGCCAGGATGACGCAGTAGAAGCTATCCTCGGTGGCAAAGTGGTGGCAGGTGACGTGGTTGTGATTCGCTACGAAGGGCCAAAAGGTGGACCGGGCATGCAGGAAATGCTGTATCCCACCACCTACCTGAAATCGATGGGGCTGGGTAAGAGCTGTGCCCTGATCACCGACGGTCGCTTCTCTGGCGGTACCTCTGGCCTGTCAATTGGTCATGCCTCACCCGAGGCAGCCAATGGCGGCACCATCGCGCTGGTTAAAGATGGCGATACCATTGAAATTGATATTCCGAACCGCGGCATCAAGCTGGCCGTGCCGGATAATGAACTGCACGCGCGCCGTGAAGAGCAGGAAGCACGTGGCGATGCCGCTTACACGCCGATGAACCGTCAGCGCGAGGTGTCGTTTGCCCTACGCGCCTATGCATCGCTTGCCACCAGTGCCGACAAAGGTGCCGTGCGCGATAAGAGTAAGCTGGGAGGCTAGAATGGCTGAGGCTCAACCGCTACCCGAGGCGCCCTGCGGCGCCGAGTATTTGCGCGCTGTATTGCGTTCACCGGTATACGAAGTGGCACAGGTTACCCCGCTGCAGAAGATGGAAAAAATTTCTGCGCGTCTGGGCAATACCATTCTGGTCAAGCGAGAAGATCGCCAGCCGGTGCACAGCTTTAAAGTGCGCGGCGCCTACGCGATGATTGCCGGACTTAACGAAGAGCAGAAAGCACGCGGCGTCGTCACCGCGTCTGCGGGCAACCATGCTCAGGGCGTTGCTTTATCCGCCACGAAGCTGGGCATCAAGTCGCTGATCGTGATGCCGCTTGCCACTGCCGACATTAAGGTGGATGCCGTGCGTGCATTTGGCGGAGAAGCCTTCCTGTTTGGTGCCAACTTTGACGAGGCAAAAGCTAAAGCTATCGAGTTAGCGACGCAGCAGGGTTACACCTTTGTCCCACCGTTTGACCATCCGGCAGTTATTGCCGGACAGGGTACGCTGGCGATGGAACTGCTGCAGCAGGATGCGCATCTTGATCGGGTTTTTGTCCCGGTGGGTGGCGGTGGTCTGGCGGCCGGTGTGGCCGTCCTGATCAAACAGCTGATGCCGCAAATCAAAGTGATTGCCGTAGAGTCAGAGGATTCAGCCTGCCTGAAGGCAGCGCTGGATGCCGGTGAGCCGGTAGATTTACCGCGCGTGGGCTTATTTGCCGAAGGTGTGGCGGTGAAACGCATCGGTAGTGAAACCTTCCGCCTGTGTCAGGAATTTCTCGACGATATCGTCACCGTGGACAGCGATGCTATCTGCGCGGCCATGAAAGATCTGTTCGAAGATGTGCGCGCCGTGGCGGAGCCTTCAGGGGCGCTGGCGCTGGCAGGCATGAAGAAATATGTTCAGCAACATGACATCAAAGGCGAGCGCCTGGCGCACGTGTTGTCGGGTGCTAACGTTAACTTCCATGGCTTGCGCTACGTTTCTGAACGCTGCGAGCTGGGTGAACAACGTGAAGCGCTTCTGGCCGTCACTATACCGGAACAGCAGGGTAGCTTCCTCAAGTTCTGCCAGACGCTGGGTGGTCGCTCGATTACCGAATTCAACTATCGCTATGCCGACACCGACAAAGCCTGCATCTTTGTGGGAGTGCGCCTGACGCGGGGGATGGAGGAGCGCGCAGAGATCATCAGTCAGTTAACGGAAAACGGCTATCAGGTGGTGGATCTGTCTGACGATGAGATGGCAAAGCTGCACGTGCGGTACATGGTGGGCGGCCGGCCTTCCAAGCCGCTGCGTGAGCGCCTGTTCAGCTTTGAGTTTCCGGAAGCGCCCGGCGCATTGCTTAAGTTTCTGCAAACGCTGGGCACGCACTGGAATATCTCGCTGTTCCATTACCGTAGCCACGGCACGGATTACGGCCGGGTCCTCACGGCCTTCGAGCTTGGCAACGACGAACCGCGTTTTGAAGAGCACCTTGCCGATCTGGGCTACGATTTCCACGACGAAACGCATAATCCGGCATTCCGCTTTTTCCTGGCAGGCCAGTAACTATAGCTGGTGCCAGAATGCACTGATAAGCGGCTCCCCGAGCCGCTTTTTTTGTACGCAAACCCCCAGCTCCAGCGGCGCGACGGATGCCACGCTTTCCAGCGGTAACACCCGGTTTCGTACCGGCTCAGGGCTGTTCTCCAGCACCACATCCGGCAACAGGGCAACGCCACAGCCAAGCGCCACCATGGAAACAATCGCTTCATGACCCGCAACCGTGGCGTAAATCAACGGGTTAACAATGCGGTGACGACGAAACCAAAGTTCAATGGCCCGACGAACCGGCCCCTGTTCGGGCAAAATAAACGGAATCTGTGTCCAGTCAGGTACCTCTTCCGTTGCCTGACTGCGTACCGGGCAGGGCAGCGCAGGCGCAATCAGCCCCAGCGGCAGCAGCCCCAGCGTGGTGAAATCAATGCTGGCCGGTAGCGACTCAGGCCGGCCCGCGATAGCCAGGTCTGCATTGCCCGACTGCACCGTTTCAATCGCATCCGCCGCATCGCCGGTAGTCAGTTTGATTTCGACCTGAGGATGCTCGGCGCGGAAGCGATCCAGAATAGGCGGCAGATGGCTATAGGCCGCCGTCACCGAGCAAAACAGCCGCAGTTCGCCACTGAGTGAAGGGCCGTTGAGATCCATGGCATGGCGCAATTGCTGATACTGCAGTAAGGTTTGTTGTGCAAATAACTTCAGTCTTTCGCCCGCTTCGGTGAGCGCCACGGTGCGGTTATCACGCAGAAACAACGCGTGGCCGACATCCTCTTCCAGCCGCTGAATCTGGCGCGACAGCGTGGACGGGCTGACGTGCATGGCCCGTGCGGTGCGGCCAAAATGGCAGCTTTCTGCCAGATGTAAAAACAATTTGAGATCGCGTAAATCCATAGGGAGCCTACCTCAGGATGACATTGCAATTATTGCAATGTAATGTTGTTAATATATCAATTTAAGCAACAGAAGTCCTGTCATATGATGGGGTCATTCGCGGCGCTGAACCTTACGCCGTCAACAGACAAAAGCAAACACAACATTTAACCGGAGTACCCATGGCTAATTACTTCAATACACTGAATCTGCGCAACCAGTTAGCGCAACTGGGCAAATGTCGTTTTATGGGGCGTGACGAGTTCGCGGATGGCGCCAGCTTCCTGAAAGGCAAAAAGATTGTGATTGTGGGCTGTGGTGCTCAGGGTCTGAATCAGGGTCTGAACATGCGTGATTCAGGTCTGGATGTGTCTTATGCCCTGCGTGCAGAAGCCATCGCTGAAAAACGTGCTTCTTACCGTAAAGCCACCGACAACGGTTTCAACGTGGGCACTTACGAAGAACTGATTCCTCAGGCAGACCTGGTGGTTAACCTGACGCCAGACAAACAGCACTCCGCCGTTGTTCAGGCTGTACAGCCACTGATGAAAGACGGTGCCGCGCTGGGCTATTCACACGGTTTCAACATTGTTGAAGTAGGCGAAACCATCCGTAAAGACATCACCGTTGTTATGGTTGCGCCGAAGTGCCCGGGTACCGAAGTGCGTGAAGAATACAAGCGTGGCTTCGGCGTACCGACGCTGATCGCGGTTCACCCGGAAAACGATCCGAAAGGTGAAGGTATGGCGATCGCCAAAGCCTGGGCTTCTGCCACCGGTGGCGACCGCGCGGGCGTGCTGGAATCTTCTTTCGTTGCCGAAGTGAAATCTGACCTGATGGGTGAGCAGACTATTCTTTGCGGCATGCTGCAGGCCGGTTCTCTGCTGTGCTTCGATAAGCTGGTGGCGGAAGGTCACGATGCGGCTTACACCGAAAAACTGATTCAGTTTGGCTGGGAAACCATCACTGAGTCCCTGAAGTTTGGTGGCATTACGCTGATGATGGATCGCCTGTCGAATCCGGCCAAACTGCGTGCTTACGCGCTGTCTGAGCAGCTGAAAACCATCATGGCACCGCTGTTCCAGAAGCACATGGATGACATCATTTCCGGTGATTTCTCTGCGGGCATGATGGCGGACTGGGCGAATGACGATAAGAAGCTGCTGACCTGGCGCGAAGAGACCGGTAAAACCGCGTTCGAAACCGCACCTCAGTTCGATGGCAAAATCGAAGAGCAGGAATACTACGACAAAGGCGTTGTCATGGTTGCCATGGTCAAAGCGGGCGTTGAGCTGGCATTTGAAACCATGGTTGATGCTGGCATCATCGAAGAGTCGGCTTACTACGAATCGCTGCATGAGCTGCCGCTGATTGCCAACACCATTGCCCGTAAGCGTCTGTACGAAATGAACGTGGTGATTTCTGATACCGCTGAGTACGGTAACTACCTGTTCTCCTTCGCGGCCGTTCCACTGCTGAAAGAGTTCATGACCACGCTGCAGCCGGGCGATCTGGGTAAAGCGATAGAGGGCACACAGGTGGATAATGCCCAACTGCGCGACGTTAACGAAGCTGTTCGTCAGCATCCTATCGAGCAGGTTGGCCGCAAACTGCGTGGCTACATGACCGATATGAAACGCATCGCGGTTGCAGGCTAAGCCACACCGTCACTGTTTTCAGCAAAACAGCACAGGCAAAAAGGGCGCAGCCATCTGGCTGTGCCCTTTTTATGTATTAAGCCTGCGGCTTGTTATGGCAATTCAGGTATAAAAAAGTTAACAGGATGGCTCTGACACGATCACTGGGGGTAATAAACTTTTATAGCCAAAGACACGGCGCCCGAAGAAAATCAAAAGCAAGCCAAACACTAATGCGGCAACCAGAATAATGCTAATGATTTGCAGCGGCATAAAATGCCCGGACAGCAGCGATACCACAGCCCCACTCGCCGGTACTGAACACATGTTCATCAAGCCAATAATTCCCATGGTTTTCCCTAAATGTTCTTTAGGAATGACCTGGCTTCTCAACGTGCGCAAATAAACACTGAATGCACCGTCAAAAGCCATCAGCACAGCATAGCCTGCCAGATACATTGCGTAATCAACGGACAGCGACATTACGGCACCCGCAAGAATCATGGCGCAAAACGAAAATGTTCCCAATGTGGACAAACCAAAGCGGCTGGCAAACCTGGGAACAAAGAAGAATGCCACGATACTGACGAGAGCGGCTGTTGTCTGCAAGGCGCCAAAGTAGCGATCGGACAGGTTGAACTCTTTTAAAATGACCGCTGCGCTCACGACCAGCGCCGCGCCGTAAACCAGATTCACGACCCAGGTCAGTGCGCAAAGATGCAGCAGTATTTTGTTTTTCTTGAGCACGTGCAATGCCGTTCGGTTAGATGCCAGTAAGGTATGAAACCCTAGCTTTTCCGTCACCTCTAGATCGTGTGTTTCCAAAAAAAGATAATTAATAGCCGAAATGGCAAACAGAACAGCTGCGACGATCAAAATGCTGTCGATGCCGCCCCACGAAGAAATCGCAACCGCGATAGCAGGCCCCAATACCATAGTGATTTGATCGACGCCCTGAAGCATGGAGTGGGCTTTCGGCAAGGCTTCACTGGACAAATGACGAGGCAAGAGGGCATCCGCGGCCACAAAGTTGAGAACATAGGCTACAGACAACAAAGCCATCATCGCGGCCAGGGCCGGAAAAGTTGACCCCGGATACCAGTAAAGAAGGGCGAAGACGGCCCCCATCAGTAAGGCACGAAGAGCATCGACATTGAAAAAGATGAAACGGGGCTTGATGCGGTCAGCCATAAATCCCGATAACGGGAAGAAAATAATGCGTGGCAGCCATTCAATGACAAAGGCCAGGGATGAAAGCGTAAGCGACCCTGTCGCCTTGAGAATAGCCAGAGGAACAGCAAACAGTAAGAACTGATCGCACAACGCGCCGACAAAACGGGAAAAAACGAAGCGCTTTAAACCGAAGTTTTCAGCAGACATAAGGGGACTCCTGCTTGAAAGCCGCTTTGCAGCGGCTCAAAAATAATTACGCCTGGCGTAAGGTAAAGAGCGTAGTCGCCAGGTCATCCGCTGTGCGTAGATGCTCATTAAAACCGGTTTCCGGCTTCCGGCTGGGCCAAAAAAACTCTACCGATCCCTCACGTGTTTTCCAGGACTCGAGCTTCTTCGATGTATCCAGCGGTTTTGCGGTGATCTGCATATTCACAATGTGATCAGGAAGGCTGGCGGGAAGCGTCACTTTCTCAATTGTGCCGACAGGCGCTTTTATAAAGGCCACTGCACTCAGGCCTTTCGGCACTAAAGGTTCTGCAAGGGGTTTAAGCGCGTTTAAATGGCTTGCTACATGCAACTCATAAGGATTAATGCCATAGCTCCGTTCAACCAGATCCATAATGGTGTCGCCGCCGGTGCGGGCACCCACTTCAATGATTTTGATCTCTCCGGCGGGGGTAATTCGCGCTTCAAAATGCGCCACGCCATAATGAATGCCCAGGGCATGACAGGCGCGCTCCGCGATATCCCGCAACTGTGCGTTACTGGCATGAACGGAAGGGACACTGTGCCCGACTTCAACAAAATGAGGTTCCTCGCCCAGGTATTTATCCGTTACCGCAATAGCTTTGTGGTAGTCACCTTGATTTATTACCTCGACGCTGACTTCCTGAAGGGAGGGAATGTACTCTTCCACCTGGAACAGGTCTTCGGGAGCATAGGATTCACCGTTAAGTGAGATGACGTCAGCCACACTTCTGGCAAAGCTCGGTTCAATCTCCTCTTCACGGGTAATCTTCAGAACACCAAGACTACCTGCCATTTCACGGGGCTTAATAACGACAGGCAGCCCAATATCACGAATATGGTGTCTGAGTTCTTCCAGCGTACTGAATGCGGCAAAACGTGGCACCGGTAATCCGGCCTTCTCCAGCAGTTGCTTCATGACAAACTTGTCACGGCAATTATGAATAGTCTGACGACTATTACCCTGAAGCTGATAATGTTCAGCCACCAGGCTGGCGGCGCGGACAGTGAAATCATTCATAGGAATGGCGGCGGCGGGTTTGCACCCTGTTGAGGCTTCATGGGCTTTTACCGCATTTAATACGGCGTTTTCATCGGCGACATCACCTGACAAATAGCCGTCAAAAAATTTGATTGCGGCATTGGTACGATTTTTTGCCATGGTGAGCACCTGCATTCCGCCTGCTGCGCGCAGTGCACCGGCTAATACACGTTCACGAAGGGAAAACTCGCCGCCTAAAATTAATATATAACGCTTATCCATGTTGCTTCTCCTGCAAAGAGGTTGGGCCGTTTATCTGACCCAAGAAAGTTAAAGATCTTTTCCCAGCGTCCAGCCACCATCGATGACCAGTGTTGAACCTGTGACAAAACGATTCTCCGGGGCGGTCAGATAAAGTGCCGCTTCGGCAACGTCACCTGTCTCACCCAGTACCGGTAAAAACTGGCCACGCTTAATTTTTTCAAGCTGCGAGTCATCGTGGTAATAAGACTCCGTCAGTGGCGTACGAATAACGCCGGGCGCAATTGCATTGACACGAATACCGTGTTTGCCGTATTCGAGTGCCAGTTGTTTCGTCAGTCCAATGACGGCGTGTTTTGATGAGACATAAGCCGTTCGATCAGGCTCGCCCATTAATCCTGAAACGGAGGCCAAATTAACCATATTTCCAGGGCGGTTCTGGTTTACCAACTGTTGGCAAAAAGCACGACCTGCTATAAAACTGGCTGTCACGTTAAGGGCAAAAACGGATTCCCATTGCGCCAGCGTTAAATCCGCGATACTGCAAATTTCACGCGTACCGGCACAGTTAATCAGAACGTTATTAGCCTCGCCGTACTCCAGAGTTTCGAAAAGTGCAGCCAGGCTGACGGAGTCAGTCACGTCCAGCTGATGATGGCGATAGGCTGACGTATCGTTAAATTCCGATGATGAACGATCGATACCCTCAACCTGATAACCTTTGTCGAGGAAGGCCTTGACCAGCGCGCGGCCAATTCCGCTGGATGCCCCCGTGATAACGGCTTTAAGCTTCAGACCGGACATGCTGTCTTCTCCTCGTTTTTCTGAAACGTGATCAGAATGATGTCGCGTTGAGCAGGGCCACTGTTTTCACGTGCGCCAACGGGAGTGACGGCATGAAGTTTGTCGTGATTAACCACTAAGGTGTCAAAAAGCTGTTCCAGACGCAGCACGCGATCAATGCTGCGAGGATGGCTGGCAATCAGACTGTCTCCGCCCAGCATATTCGGTGAGGCATTAATCATATGCACAAACACCACGTCTTCATCGTCTTTATGCAGCCAGACGGGCGAGCTATAAGCAGGCTCATTTTCCGTGGCCTGATAACGAAAAAAATGAATGCCAATGGTCAGGCTGTCGACAGGGCCAATGCTTTCATAAGCGTCGACTAACGATAAGTCATCGTGCAACAGCGTTTGAAACAGACGATTGCGGGTGATCGCTTCAGGCAATAGCGGATAATCGCGAATAATATCACCAGTATCAGGATTAAAGGCTTTTGTTTGTTTATAAGGGTTAAATTTTCCAAAGGTTAATTCGCCCTTTTCATTTTTTTTGCATTGAGCATAACCGCGCCAGCGGTTTCCTGGCGAATAAGGGTCAAGAAGTAAATTCTCATAGCCTTTTTTTAATTCTTCCAGCTCATCTAAGAAATCTTCTTTATTCGAAAACTGCATGGCTTCAATTGAACGATAATAATCACCGGGAATAAAGGCATAGCCTTGCCTGGAGAGATGCGTTGCATATCCCATCATTTATTTATCTCTGCATTAAAAGGATAGTTTTAAATACATTCCATAAGCTATGTCCAGTAAACCACCTTACGGTCATTCAGTTTTCCAATAAATCGTCCAGCAGTGAGTCGGCTTCCTTCACTTACACTGCTTACGCCGTGTAAGTGACAAGCATTCATAAAGTAAAGATCGCCAGCATTGAGCTGAACAGAAAGGGATTCTGTTTCATTTAACAGATGGGGTGGATAAGGATAACCTGTTCGTGTTACGCCAAGTGTTTCACGGCACACCTGGTCGGGAATGAGATTCCAGATTTTAAGTTGGCCACCACCCTGCGCAGCTTCCAGACAAACATTATAGGCTGTTACAGTTTGAGTATTCGCAATCTCAAAGCCGTCTTCTTTTGCAAAGTCAACCTGTGCCATATCTTCATGTGGCATAAGTGACATCACACCGTTATCAAGCCAGCGACGAAAGGTTGCAAAACAGGCATAGCCGTTTTTGAATCGTGCCGGACCAAAATGAATACCTCGTTCTAAAAATTCTTTTTCCAGCGTCAGGTTGAGGAAAAGTGATTCACTATCTTCTGCGCTGGTTGCTTTCATCAGGTCGGCGACACTTTGATTCACACGATTGACCTCATGAATATATTGTTCACCATTACGCGAAAACTGCGTTGCACCGATCTGATTGGTTAAAACAAAGCCATCGTCAGCGCGATTCCCTCCACTTTGGGTGACCCTGTAATCAAAGTTTTTTGCAAGTTTTTCGCACACGGCTTTTGATGCGTAATTACGAATAACATATAAAACATTGCCATGATGATGGCCGTTAAGAATAATGTTTTTAACAATGGAGAAGTTAATAACGCCATCTGTTGATTCCAGATAGCCAAAGTTTGTTTTTTTTGAACCCGTTAATATTGTTTGCGTAGGTTCTAAGGTCAGTAAATCAGTCATAATGTTTCCATGCCATTTGAATTTAAGAAGTCAAATAAAAAGAGGTGACCAGAGCATTCCGCCTTCCGCCCAAGGTTTATTGTCGCGGCGCTGTTGTTTTAATTCTGAGTGTTTACCCAGGTTACGCTCAAAAATCTCACCATAATTGCCAATTTTACGTATTATCTCTCTAATAAAGTCAGGTTGTAGACCGAGTTGCGAACACAAATTCACATCGGGATAGAGAAACGTTTTTAAATAACCCTCAGGATTATCACTTTTTTCTAAAATGTTTTTTTGGGTAATACCCAGATTCTCAGCTTCAATCAGTGCGCGCATAACCCATTTTGTCGCAATATACCATTGTGAGTCACTGGCGCTAACGGCGGGTGCCATTGCCTCAAGTGAAATGCGATCGTCCAGGATAAGATGTTGGCTGCTGTCTGTTAACTGGTGATGTTCACCCGCTAGCAGATAACCATCCAGACAGTAGATATCACATTCTCCTGATTCGTAGGCTTGCCTCGCTTGCTGCGGAGAGTCAAATAGCAGAATCTCACAGGGCAGGTTAAGTTCATCAAAATAGCGAGTGAGGTTCTCTTCCGTTGTTGAGCCACGCATCGCAGCAATACGACGCTGACGAGTGAACCTGGCTTGTGGCGTTTCTTCAGTGAGGTTACTGCGCGGAGTCATCAGCACTTCCCCATCAAATAACATCGGATGTAGGAAATTAATGCCATACTCCGCTTCGCGCTGAAAGGTCACGCTAGCGT
Source organism: Stenchaetothrips biformis (assembly GCA_030522485.1). Classification (NCBI taxonomy): domain Eukaryota; kingdom Metazoa; phylum Arthropoda; class Insecta; order Thysanoptera; family Thripidae; genus Stenchaetothrips; species Stenchaetothrips biformis. The sequence continues at coordinate 332,172 of CM060086.1, forward strand.
TAAAGGTGCCAAGATCGATGACGCCATCACGAAGAGCCTGGAAGCGATCAGCCGATTGCAAAGGGATAAAATGGATTTTGCCGCCGTCTCCCAGCACGCTGATAGCCACAGCGCGTGCCAAATCAATATCAAATCCATTCCAGCTGTTGTTGAGGGGATCGCGCTGCGAAAGGCCTTTAAAGCCTAAACTCACACCAACATTTAATACGTCATGTTGTTCAATGCGTTTGATTACTGCATGTTCAAACATAGCTAGCCTGTCATTAAAGTATTAAGAATAATAAGGTTTCAAGGATGTAAACCTCTGTTGAACATCATACTGTTCAGTGCTAGCTTGGCTAGATAGTTGAGATGCAAAAGAGCTGTGCGTGAAGAACATAAATGAATTAACGGAAGTCTTGCCTGGATTGGTTTTGTTTGTTCAGGTGGTTGAAAGTGGTAGCTTTTCCTCAGCTGCCAGAGCGCTATCCATGACGCCGTCTTCAGTGAGTCGTATGATAGACAGGTTGGAAAAAAGGCTAAATGTTTTACTCTTTACCCGCTCGACGCGCGCGCTCGCTGTGACCGAGGCCGGACAGGAAATATATCACCAGGCTTTATCAGTTATCGCCGCAACTAAATCCCTGTTTTCTCAGGCAGACAGTTACAGCGATGTCCCTAAGGGGTTACTGCGTATTACTGCGCCGACAACGCTTGGGAAGATTTTACTGACGCCGTTCCTGCCTGGTTTTCTGCGACGCTATGCTGAAATCAATATTGAGCTCAATCTCACTGACCATCTGATAAACCTCACGCATGAGTCGTACGACCTGGCATTGCGCGTCACGGATACGCCACCCATCAATATGGTCGCGCGAGCATTAATGCCTGTTGACTATGTTTTAGTCTGTGCAGAGCACTACGATCAAAGGCTGCCTGATATGCCGGGCGATCTCAAACAGCACAATATTTTCTTTCCGGACGATGCTCAGTTTCGCGGAGAATGGCGTTTTTGGCTAAACGACACGATGGAGAGCGTTACACTCACGCCCCGGCTGATGATAAATAACAGTGATGCCATGATCGATGCGATATTGCAGGGTGTAGGTATTGCGTTGATCCCCACCTTTATTGCAAATGGTTATTTGCTCAACGGGCAGTTACGCCGCGTGTTACCAGACTGGCGGATTGAAAATACGCTCTCAATGACCACTTACGCCATTACCTTACCCAACCGTCTGTTACCACTAAAAACCCGTGTCTTTATTGACGATTTTATGGCCTGGCTTAGAGCGAAATAGCGTGACTGGAAACGATAAAAAACCCGGCCTGAGCCGGGTTGAGTGTCTTTAGCGTTATCGGGTATCACACTTCATACAGCGTTTGATGCCGGGTTTCTTTGCAGGCAATCAAGGCAATCAGCGTCAGAAAAGCCATGGAAGCCAGGTACAATCCGACAGCATACAAGCCATAGTGCGCGTTCAGCCAGGTCGCAATATAGGGTGCAACCGACGCACCTAAAATCGACGACAGATTATAGGAGAAGGATGCGCCGGTATAACGCACTTCCGTCGGGAACAGCTCAGGCAGCAGCGCACCCATTGGGCCAAACGTCAGCCCCATAATGCTCAAGCCCAGCAGCAGGAAAGCCATCACCAGCGCCTGAGAACCGGAGCCCAGCATGGCCGGAAACAGGAATGAAAAGCCAATAATCATCAGCGTAATGACGATCATGGTTTTACGGCGACCAAAGCGGTCAGCAAGCAGACCCGCAATCGGCACCATCACGCCAAATCCAATCACCGCCATCATCAGCATCCACAGCATACTGTTACGAGAAATCCCCAGTCCGGCTGGCGCGGCGGCGGTGCCGTAACTCATTGAGTAAACGGTCATGATGTAAAACAGCGTATAAGTGGCAAGCATGATAAAGGTGCCAAGTATCGTTGCCGTCAGATGTTTGCTCAGGAGTGAGGCAATCGGCACGCGCACCTGTTTCTTCTCTTTCTGCACTTTGGCAAAAACCGGACTTTCATGCAGCGACACGCGCACGTACAGTCCAATCAGCACCAGCACGGCAGACAGCACAAAAGGCACGCGCCAGCCCCATTGCATAAATTGCTCATCGGTCAGCAGCCAGGAGAGCAGTAAAAAGGTGCCATTGGCAAAGAAAAAGCCAATAGGTGCGCCCAGCTGCGGGAAGGAGCCGTACAGCGCCCGCTTTTTGGCAGGTGCATTTTCCGTCGCCAGCAGGGCTGCGCCGCCCCACTCACCGCCCAGGCCCAACCCCTGACCAAAACGTGCCAGCGCCAACAGCAGCGGAGCCAGCACGCCAATGCTCTGGTAGCTGGGTAATAAACCGATAACCACGGTCGAGATCCCCATCGTCAGCAGTGAGGCAACCAGGGTGGCTTTACGGCCTACGCGATCGCCAAAGTGACCAAACAGGGCAGAGCCGATGGGACGGGCGATGAACGCAATCGCAAAGGTGGCCAGCGACTGCAACGTCGCGACGGTGGCATCACCCTGAGGAAAGAAGATGTGAGGGAAAACGATGACGGCTGCGGTGGCATAAATATAAAAATCGAAGAATTCGATAGCGGTGCCAACCAGCGAGGCGATAACCACTTTACTTCGTGAATTTACTGGCGTGGGATCGTTTTGCTGATCGAGCGGTTCTGAGATGGAGGCTTGCATAAATGTTTCTTATTTTTAATGACAGATAGGGAATCTTACGCACCTGTATAACGGCATTCAATGGCGGAAAGCCGCGTGGTTAGCGACGTTGCGCCAGCAAAAGTGGAAAATTTTTGTGATGTGTTAAATGCCGGAGAATGGCAGCGTTAAGTGACGCAAATATGGCGAGATACTCTAAGAAAGCGCTGAAGAAAAGTGACCCCTCAGTTATTCATCCTGTAATTTGGTGAATAAATAACCGGAGGGGGATATTTTACGCTGGTTTAACGCAGCATTGTCATTTGTGCGTGGTCAGCGCGCCTTTTTCCGGCATGCGCGGATCGTCTTTGTATTTCGCGGTGGCAATCCATGCGGCGCAAAACAGCGTCAGACGCGCAAAGAAATAAAAGAAGGCCATCAATCCCAATACCGACCCAAATGCGGCACCTGACGGCGAGGTGGCCAGTTTTGGTAAGGTCAGCGTCATGACAAATTTAATGATTTCGAAACCCACTGCCGCCAGCAGCGTACCGCGTAGCAGCGCCTTCTTACGGGGCTTATGGCGAGGCAAAATCCAGAAAATCCACAGGAACAACAAATAGTTTGCCATTACGGAAATCGAGGTCGCGATAATTGTCAGCGCAGGACGTAACCATTCGATGCCATCCAGACCTAACGCGCTCACGATCATCGCCTGGGCAGAGCCTGCGACAGAGGTTAACGACAGGGTAATGACCAGAGCCAGCATCAGTCCTGTCAGCGATAAGAAGTCGCGAATGTAGCGTTTCCAGATCTTCTCTTTATCGTCGGGCTGGCGTTCCCAGACATCACGCGACTGTGCGCGAATCGCTTCCCGCAGGTTGCCCATCCAGTTAAGGCCCGAATATAGCGCCAACAGCAGACCCGTAATCCCCACGGTCGCGCGCTGTTGAATGGCCGTATTTACGGTATTTTTCAGGGTCGTTGCCAGCGAGGGATCGCTGATGCTGCTGACGATTTTGTTGATGATATCGGTCAGCAGATCCTGATTCGATGCCAGCACAAAACCCACGGCGGCAAAGGACACCATTAAAATCGGGATTAATGATAAAAATGAAAAATAGGTAATGGCTGCGCCAAACTGGCTACCGAGACGATCGTTAAACCGGTCAAGCGCACGAATAAAATGGGCAACGGCGGGTATGGCCTGAAACCAGGTGGCAAAGCGCGAAACCCGCACGATCGAACGATCGACAGTCTTGTTACCTGTTTTGATATCAATCAGTGGCTTGGGTGACTGTGCGTCTTTTGCGTTGTCCTGTTCGTCTGTCATAGACATTCACTTCCTGTTAAACGTAAAAACACATTATAGCCTCTCAGGTGACATACTCCTGAAGCACCTGACTCAACCACTCCATAAATACCCGCACGCGACGGGCAACGTTACGGCGATGGGGATAAAGTAGATGAATCGGCATCGGTTTTGCCGGGAAGGCATGCAGCACCTCCACCAACTCACCGCTTTCCAGATATTTGTGAATCCCCACGGTCGGCACCTGAATAATGCCCAGCCCCGCGAGGCAGGCCGCGCGATAGGTTTCGGTGCTGTTGACGGTGACAACGCCGCCGGTGTGCACATAGTGACACTGCTTGCCATCGAAAAACTCAAAGCCCTGGGCAGGCTGGCCGAGCTGCTGACTGTAATGCACCATGGCATGCTGCGACAGCTCTTCAAGCCGAACCGGCCGGCCAAAACGGGAAAGATAGCCAGGGCTGGCGCAGTTAATTAAGGTGTGGGTGCCGATACGGCGGGCGATGAGGCCCGAATCCTTCAGCTCGCCAACGCGGATCACGCAGTCGAACCCTTCGCGGATAACGTCAACCTGGCGATCGTTGCTGCTGAGCTCGATTTCAACGCCGGGATAATGCTGCAGAAATTCTGGCAGGCGGGGTAGGATCAGATCGGTCGCCATCGCGGCGGACATATCCACCCGTAGCTTACCGCTTAAGGTGGCGGGATCGTGCTGGAACAGGCTATCCATATCACTAATCATCGACAGCAAATCCAGACAGCGGTCGTAATAAACTAAGCCATCCTGGGTAAGTTGCACCCGGCGAGTGGTACGGTGCAAAAGACGTGTCCCCATCTGATTTTCCAGCGCCTGAATTTGTCGCGAGACGCTTCCTTTTGGCAGCCCAAGACTTTCTGCTGCTGCCGTAAAACTGCCCATCTCTGCCACTCTGACGAAAACCTGCATTGCATGAATTTTATCCATATGGCCTGCCGATTGTTGTTGTAAGTGGAACAGTGCTGCTTGTTCTTAAGCGTTTATAGAACAATTATTAGAGAATATCCTCAACCTGTGTTTAATTTTGCAACAGGAAATCAACATGAATCGTAAAATCGTCTTGATCACGGGCGCTAATCGCGGTTTAGGCCGGAATGCAGCGCTAAAACTGGCGGCTAAGGGCCGGGATATCATTCTGACCTACCGCAGTCATCAACATGAAGCGCAGGACGTGGTAAGGGAAATTGAAAGCGCAGGCGGCCGCGCAGTGGCGCTCCAGCTGGATGTCGGCGATCTGCGCCAGTTTGATCGTTTCATGTCTGAAGTGAAAAATGCACTGCAACAGCACTGGCAGCGTGAGACGTTTGATTATTTAGTGAACAATGCCGGCCATGGGCACTATAAACCGTTTATTGAGACTACCGAGGCTGAATTTGATGCGCTGATGAATGTGCATTTCAAGGGGCCTTACTTCCTGACTCAGACGCTATTGCCTGCGATAGCAGACGGCGGGCGCATTCTGAATATCTCCAGCGGGTTAACCCGCCTGACGTATCCCGGTTCCGGAACCTATGCCTCAATGAAGGGTGCAATGGAAGTGCTGACGCGCTATCAGGCTAAAGAGCTGGGCGAGCGGCGCATTCGCGTTAACATCCTGGCGCCGGGTGCCATTGAGACCGACTTTGGCGGCGGGCGCGTGCGCGATGATAAAACGGTCAATGACACTATCGCCGCATTAACCGCCCTGGGCCGGGTGGGCCTGCCAGACGATATCGGTGATGCCGTTTGTGCCATCCTCAGTGAGGAAACCAGCTGGATCACTGCGCAGCGTATCGAAGCATCGGGCGGTCAGGCGCTGTAATTTCAGGGCGGCTTTGCCGCCCTTGTGCCAACGTCTGGGTTAGCGCCTGATGGTACCCTCTATCACCGTCACGGTTTTCCCCCCGATCCAGATCGTATCGCCCTGATATTCCACCGTTACGCGTCCCTCTCGGTTTATCCGGGTGCCCTGACGGACGCGATAATCTTGCGTTTTGCCCTGAGCAGCGAAGTAACGTGCCAGGCAGGCATTGGCGCTGCCGGTAATCGGATCTTCGGTCAGGCTTCCATGCTCAATTATCAGGCCGCGAACCTCGTACTGTTCCGCTTCCCCTGCGGGCAGCGGGCCGAATGGCATAATGCCAGTGACGTTGGCGTGATGAACAAGCCGCTGTAAATCCGCAATATCGGGCTTAATCGCCAGGACCGCATCGGCACTGATCATTGGGATCAGCAGCCAGCGGATGCCCATATCGACCACCACGGCATCCTGCGCGGTATCAAGCGCATGGCTGTTGAGCGCCGCGCTGATAAGCGCATCATGAAACGGTGTTAAGGTGGCGTTTGGCGCGGCAAAGGCCAGCGTATTGTCGTCGGCAATCTTTATCATTACGTTGCCTACGCCGCATTCCTGGATCATTACGCCCGGCGTTTTCGTCTGGAAGCCCGCTTCCAGTAAAGCATGAGCGGTACCGAGCGTCGGATGGCCGGCAAAGGGCAGTTCGCCCTCTACGGTGAAGATACGCACGCGGTAGTCGGCCTGATTATCCTGCGGCGGCAGGACAAAGGTCGTTTCAGATAAGTGAGTCCAGCGTGCGATGGCCGCCATCTGGCTGTCGTCCAGACCTTGTGCATCCATGATGACGGCCAGGGGATTGCCGTTAAACGCGGCTGAAGTAAAAACATCGACTTGTTTAAACGCAACGCGCATTGTGACTCCTTGTGAATGAGGTAAAGATGTTTTTTCGTGCTCCGGCAATTGCTTATGTCAGTTAACAGGGCTATGAATAAGTTAAGCAACTGGATGGAGCCTGCTATGTTAAAAATCCTTGGACGCGCCTCCTCAATCAACGTGCGCAAAGTACTCTGGCTGTGTGACGAACTGGACCTGCTCTACGAACGTGAAGAGTGGGGAGAAGGGTACAAATCCACGCACTCTCCTGAATTTATCGCGCTGAATCCTAACGCCATGATCCCAGTGTTGATTGATGAAGACCTGACGATGTGGGAGTCCAACGCCATTCTACGCTATCTGGCCACCGCCTACGGTGGCGACTGGCTCTATCCCGACAATCCACGTGCGCGTGCGCCGGTGGATCAGTGGATGGACTGGCAGTCGACGGAACTTAATACCTCATGGCGCTATGCATTTATGTCACTGGTGCGTAATTCGCCCGCCCATCAGGACCCAAGACTGCTGGCCGCTGCCTGCAAAGGCTGGTCCCACACCATGGGTATTCTCAATCAGCAGCTCGAACATACCGGTCGCTATGTTGCCGGGCGTAACTTCAGTCTGGCGGACATCCCTATTGGGCTGGCCGTTAACCGCTGGTTTGAAACGCCGCTTGACCATCCTGATTTACCGGCCGTGCGGACCTACTACGAACGCCTCACTGAACGGCATGGCTATACCATTTGGGGACGTAATGGCACGCCCTGATCCTGGCCCGGCGGCAGGCCAGCGAGTTCGCAGGCAACCGCCCCCGCACGGATGATCGCGCTAACATAGCGCTGATCAAACGGATAGCAGCATGAGAGGCGCAATGCATGGTTATAGCGCTCGCTCAGCGAATACAGTGCACCTGGCGTGACACAAATCTGCTCTTTCAACAGACGGCTAAACATCTCTGTGGTATTCACATTGCCGGGCAGTTCGACCCAAAAAACGAAGCCGCCGCGCGGTAACGTAGCCCGGGTACCCTGAGGAAAATGCTGCGCAATCAAACCGCGCGCTTCATCCAGATTACTGGCATAGCTACGGCGCAGGCTGCGCAGATGGTGGTCGTAGCCTCCGTTGGCAAGAAATTCTGCCAGCGTTTCAGACAGCAGGGCCGATTCCGCCATGGATGACACGGCTTTAAGGCGTGCAATGGCATCATGAAAGCGGCCGGCTGCAATCCAGCCGATGCGAAAATCGGGCGCCACGGTTTTCGTGAAACTGGTGCAGTAGAGCACCCAGCCATGCTGATCGAATGACTTCACCGTAGGGGACAGCGGCCAGTCAAACTGCAACTCATCGTAAAGCCCGTCCTCAATCAATGGAACGTTGTAAGTGTTCACTAACTCTGCGAGCCTTTTCTTGTCGGGCAACGACATTCCAAAGCCCAGCGGGTTCTGCGCAGAGGGCATGGCAACCAGCGCCTGAATACGCTTTTCCTGGAGCAGCATCTCAAGTGCATCCAGCGAGAGGCCGCGCTGAGGATCGGTAGGAATCTCCAGTGCCTTCAGGCCCAGCGATGCCAGCAGGGGAAACAGGAAGAAATAGGTGGGGGATTCCAGACCGACACAATCACCTGGCCGGGTCACCGCCCTGAGTGCCAGCTGAAGTGCCTCCATGCAGCCATGGGTAAGGGTGATCTCATCGGCAGCGAGCGACTGGCCACTATGCAGGGCACGTCGCGCAATCTCCTCCCGTAAGCGCTCACTACCCGGCGGAAGCGCGTAGCGACCAATGAGTTGTGGATCGCGACGTAGCAGAGAGGCCGTAATGCGCGCCAGTCTGGCTGACGGAAACAGATCACTGTCCTGCGGACAGGCCAGCGAAATATTGATGTAATCCGGATGATTTTGTGCGGCGAAAACCTTATCAATCAAGTCCAGCTTCTCGTTGCCTGGATCGCGAACCACCCGGGCAGAGTGCTGGGCATCTCGCGTTACCACTGGCAGCACGCCGCGCACGTAGTAGCCCGATTGCGGGCGCGCCTCAATCAGACCGCGATTCTCCAGCAGCTGCCAGGCATTCAGCACGGTGTTCACGCTGACCTGATGTGACTGAGCAACGCGCCGGATGGCGGGTAAGCGCTTGCCCGGTTTTAGCGTGCCCTTGTGAATGGCTTCGGCAAAGCTGTCGGCCAGTTGCCGATAAAGCCTGTGCTCGGACTGAGTTTCAGGGGACACAATTGCCTCCGTAGATAACAGGTACAGTTGGAATCAGTGCTGATTGTACCCATCAAAATAGCGATTTCTTGTCTCTGTTACCATAGCTTTTCTGATCGTAGCATGGTGTTCTCTCATTCATCAGGAACGCCACTATGCTCGATCCTTCCTTTTTTAGTTATGTCACCGTGATGTCGATTACACCGGGGCCAAATAATCTGTTGCTCGCCACTTCCGGTGTTAACTTTGGTATGCGCCGGACGTTACCGATGATGTTTGGCATTTTGATTGGCTGTGCGCTACAAACCGCCATTGCGGGGCTGGCGCTGGAAGTCCTGCTGCACTGGATGGCATCTGTACGTCTGCCGCTGACGCTGGTGGGATGTGGTTATTTGTTGTGGCTGTCATGGAAAATATTTCGGGCGAATGCCCCCGAAGCGCGCGTAAAGCCGCAGCCCATGACCCTGGTGGGTGGGGCCTGTTTTCAGGCTATCAATCCAAAAGCCTGGTTAATGGCCAGCAACGTGGCACTGCTCTACAGCGCCAGCAGTGGCGTGCTGACCGTGATGGGGGCTTTTATGTTGCTCAATCTGCCGTGCATTTTATTGTGGGCTGCACTGGGTGATCGCCTGCGCGGTCACCTGCAAATCAACTGGAAACGCCAGCTGTTTAACAGCCTGATGGCGCTGTCGCTGGTGGCGACCACGATCTGGATGCTGGTCGATGCCTTCAGGCTTCTCTAGTCTGGTGGGCCTGACGCGGTCGTCAAGGGCGGCGTTTCGTTCTGGATTTCCGGCACATCTTCGCCACGAATGCGCTCGTGGCGATGATGTTTTGCGCGCTGCCGTGGATTATTTGCCTATGACATAGGCGGTTTCACGGCCTTCATCGTTGGCAGCCACTGGCGTAACCGGCGTGTATTTGAGCTGCAGGATACGGCTGGTTTCTGCCAGTACTTTTTCAGTCAGCGCCACATCGCCATTCAGCTTACGGCCCCAGGACGGCACCACGGCACGGATTTTATTTTGCCACTCCGGCGACGCCATCTGTTCCGGATAGACCTTATGCAGCAGCTCCAGCATAATCGGCGCTGCGGTCGAGGCACCAGGCGAGGCACCCAGCAACGCAGAGACAGATCCGTCTGCGGACGACACCACTTCCGTGCCTAAACGCAGCACTGCGCCTTCTTTCTCATCTTTCTTGATGATTTGCACGCGCTGCCCGGCCGTCACCAGGCGCCAGTCTTCCTGTTTCGCCTGTGGCACATAAGCACGCAGTGCATCCATACGATCGCGGTCACTTTGCAGCACCTGATCCATCAGGTATTTCACCAGATCAAAGCTTTTCAGTCCGACCTTGATCATGGGCATTACGTTGGTGCTGTTGAGTGAGGCAAACATATCCAGCAGCGAGCCCTGCTTCAGGAATTTGGTCGAGAAGGTCGCAAAGGGACCAAACAGCAGCACCTGCTTGCCGTTCAGCACACGCGTATCGACATGGGGCACGGACATCGGTGGCGCGCCCACGCTGGCTTTGCCATAGACTTTCGCCATGTGCTGTTTCACGACGTCTGGATTTTCGGTGACCAGGAAGGAACCGCCAACCGGGAAGCCCGCATAGCCGTTGGCTTCCGGAATGCCGGCCTTCTGCAGCAGCGGCAGCGCCGCACCGCCCGCGCCAATAAAGATCTTTCCAGCCGTCAACGTGCGACGTGTACCCTCTTTCATGCAGACGAGCGTCACCTGCCAGCGGCCATCATTAAGGCGGGTAATCTCGCGCACTTCCTGATGCATCCGTAAGCGGAAGTTGGCTTTTTGCTCCAGTGAAGCAATCAGCTGGCGCGTCACTTCACCGAAATCGACGTCGGTGCCCATGTCTGTCCAGGTTGCAGCCACTTTCTGATTCGACGCACGGCCTTTCATGACCAGCGGAATCCACTGTGCGATTTGTTGCGGATCTTCAGAGTAAGCCATGCCGCGGAACAGCGTGCTTTTCTGTAAGGCAGTAAAGCGCTTACGCAGGAACGCGACATTATCATCGCCCCAGACAAAGCTCATGTGCGGAGTACTGTGAATAAAGCTTTTCGGCGTATGCAGGTTGCCTTTCTGAACGTGATAAGCCCAGAACTGGCGAGAAATCTGGAATGACTCGTTAATCGCAACGGCTTTGGCGATATCGATACTGCCATCGGCTCGCTGAGGCGTATAGTTCAACTCGGCCAGCGCCGCATGGCCTGTACCCGCGTTGTTCCAGCCATTTGAAGACTCTTCCGCTACGTGCCCCAGTCGCTCCACCATTTCGATGGACCAGTCAGGTTCCAGATCCTGAAGCCAGGTTCCTAACGTAGCACTCATGACGCCTGCGCCAATAAGCAGTACATCAACGTCTTTACGCTCCTGCGCCCTGGTGGTGTCCTTTCCGCTAACACTCATCATGAGCGCAAGATTTACAGCTGATTTGCACATGAGGCGACATCTCCTCTTCTGTTGACCTGAAGCTCAACAGCGTTGCAGGCGAAATAGTCACGCTTCTGATGAGCGCGTTGCGCTATTTCCGGGTTAAGACTCAGGTATGGGTTAAAGCGACGATAACGAGTTAACTCATCGTTATGCTTTGTTGCTCAAATATAACATTCTCGTATCGGATTTAAACATTTGTTTATTTTTTAAATGCAGAAATGATTCAGCATAAGAAATAATCATAATGCCGGGCTGGGTATAAGGGGGATTTTTCTTTTAACTCAGTGAGTTAAGTTAAGATTGATGTTGCGAGATTGCCTCTTTATGGTGCAGGGTGAAAATGTCACATAAGGGAAGGAATAATTTAAACTTATGAAAAATGACGTTTATTTAATTTTATTCTTTGAGGTGAATTTTTAATCATTGGTGTAGCTGGCCCATTTGTGTAAAACAAATGTTACATTTTTGTGACCTCGGAAGTGGCCCCATGCAGGATACCAGCACGGTTGCCAAGCCTCAGCAAATACGCGTGACAGCGCAATTTTAAGATTTTCTTCAGAACAGAAAACCGGCCAGGGCCCACCGCCCGGCAGCCCTGTATCCTGGCCGCTTTTTCAGGACAGCGTTGTCACACCTTGAACCAGCGACGCCAGACAAAGCGGATAACAAAAAACTCCAGCGCGCCCAGCACCAGGAACCACAGGCAGAACACCAGGGTGTACAGCTGGCTCAGATCCTGTAAATGAAACAGCTGCTGCAAATGCTGCGCCACCGTCAGGCTAAAAGCTGGTGCGGGTAGCAGCAGGGCAGACAGAAAGCCCAGCAGTAAAATGCCACCGGGAAGGATTAAGGACTCAAAAGGGTTATTCATGAGCAGTGTTCTCTGTTTATCAGCCGGACATTTTCCGGTATTCCGTGCAGAGGTTCAATCATGCTCTGCCGCAACCTGTCATTCCCGGAGGAAAGCTGTCGAGAAAAGGCTTAAATGACATTAACTTAGCGGCATTCATAGCGACTGTTATGAGTTATAGCCTTTGCTATACTTAAATCCCTGATTTTATTGTCTTTTTATATCGATTATCGCGTGATAGACTGCGCGCACTTTTTAAATAACCGAGCAAATTGTGTGATGGATTTAGCATGAAGCCGTGCTTTTTCATCCCAAGTGAACGAATCATGACCTTTATAGCCACGCTTATTCTCGCTTTTGGAATGTCAATGGACGCGTTTGCCGCCGCACTGGGCAAAGGTGCAACCTTGCATCGTCCTGGCCTGAAGGAAGCCGTGCGGACCGGTCTGATTTTCGGTTGTATCGAAGCCCTGACGCCGCTTATCGGTTGGGCGCTGGGCCTGGCGGCCAGCCAGTACGTAGCGGCATGGGATCACTGGATTGCCTTTTTCCTGCTGGCCTTTCTGGGCGCGCGTATGATGATGGAAGGCTTCCGCAAAACAGCCACGGAGCCCTGTGAAGCACCGCAGAGTCACGGCTTCATGGTACTGGCCACCACGGCGGTCGCAACCAGTCTTGATGCCCTCGCCGTCGGGGTTGGACTGGCGTTCCTGCAGGTAAACATCGTGACCACGGCCCTGACTATCGGTGCTGCAACCACCGTAATGGCCACCACTGGCGTGCTGATTGGGCGTTTTATCGGACCGGTGTTGGGCAAATGGGCTGAAGTGCTGGGCGGCCTGGTCCTGATTGCTATTGGGTCAACCATTCTTGCAGAGCACCTGGCCCTGTTTCAGTAACGCAGTTAAAAGTGGGTTTTGTGATCTGGTTCAAAATTTATTGATGCTTTAAACAGCAGGCGCTATACTTTTGCTGTAGATATTCAACAAATTTTTAACCGGATGATGTATGAAACGTTTTTTTAAGTACGTGTTCCACGCTTATGTCGAAACCTTTAAACACGTACCGCCAGGCGCGCTGAACTAAGCGCCCACCGAATACCCTCGATAGTCGCGGTCAGGGATTGACCGGTGATTATCACTCGTCATCTCGCCCCCTTTTGATTGTCCCCTGTTATAACGACAACCTTCTCTGCGTGACCTTCCTGACGTCCTTCTGTTGACACAACGTGATACATCTGGACATCCGATGTGCCAAACGCGGTACGATTTTCATCGCTATTTTTGCTACTCTGCGCGCCAATTTCTTGTAAAACATGCGGTTATAACCCGTAATCATCATGAGGCGGTCATGCAGCTATGCAGTTTTTACCTTCCTGAACAGGGGAAGAAAAGCTTTGGTATCGTTAAGGCTCAGGGCGTAGTGGATGTCGGTATGCGCCTGGGAAAAGCCTGCCCCGATTTAAAAACCTTCCTGACGCGCTCGTCGCTGGCCGACCTGACTGCTTTTGAGGCGATGCCCACCGATCATGTGTGGTCAACTGTGCAGTTTCTGCCCGTTATCGAGCAGCCTGGTAAAGTGTTTTGCGTGGGCATGAACTATGCCGATAAACGCCAGGAATTCGCCGCCACGCTGGATGCGCCCACGTTATTTGTACGCTTTGCTGACTCCCTGGTCGGCCATGCGCAACCGTTGCAAAAACCCACCACCACCCAGGAGTTTGATTACGAGGGGGAACTGGCGGTGATCATCGGCCAGCCTGCGCACCGGGTTAAGGCGGAAGAGGCGCTGAGCGCGGTGGCAGGGTACAGCTGCTTTATGGATGCGACGGTACGCGACATGCAGTTTACCTGGTTTACCGCAGGGAAAAACTGGCCGCAAACCGGAGGCTTCGGGCCCTGGATGACTACCGCCGACGAGATCCCCGATCCGCAGCAGTTGACGATTAAAACGGTGCTGAACGGTCAGGAAGTACAAAACGATACCACCGGCAGCATGGTGCATCCGGTCGCCAGGATTATTGAATACGTTTCCGCCTTTAGCCCGCTGTCGCCAGGCGATGTGATTATTACGGGTTCACCGGGCGGCGTGGGCAAAAAACGCACGCCGCCGCTGTTCATGTTCAGTGGCGATGTGGTTGAGGTTGAGATCGAAAAAATCGGCCGCCTGCGCCATACCATTGCCTGACCCAATGCATTAACCGCCTGCCTCTGCCATTCCCGTCCTACACTCAATGGATACCCAGGAACAGGAGCAGCTGATGAGGCGTACCATCCAGTGTAGAAAGCGGCAGGGCATGGCGCTTGCCGCCGGGATCGGCTTCGGTGTCGCGGCGGTCATGTGGGGCACGAAACGCTGGCAGCAAATGAAGCAAACGCCGCCGGTTTCACCACGCAGTCATCACGCGGGATTGGCGGGTTATTATCAACAGATCGGTGACTGGCGCATGTTTACCCGCGTCACGCCTGACGAACCTCAGGGGTTGCCCGTGGTGCTGATACACGGCCTGGTCATGTCGGGGCGGTCGATGGAATCACTGGCACTGGCGCTGGGACGGGATTATCACGTCCTGGTGCCCGACCTGCCGGGTTTTGGCGGCAGTGCGTTGCCCGCATCCGCACCGGTTCTTTCGGTGAAAGCGCTGGCCGATATCCTGTGGCAATGGTTACAGCACAACGGTTTTCAGCGGGCGATCTGGGTTGGGAGCGCTTTTGGCTGCCAGGTACTGGCGGCTTTGGCGGATAAATACCCGGAAGCGGTGGCAGGCCTGGTATTACAGGGGCCCACCGCCGATCGCCACGCGCGCAGCCTGGTTCGTCAGATATGGCGAGGCTGGCGTAATAGCCGAATGGAAGCGCATCGATCGCCCGACTCACTGGCCCGAATTGACTGGGCGAAAGCCGGTTTGCCGCGAGCCTTTGGCACCCTGCGCGCCATGCTGAACGATCCTATCGAACACCATCTGACCTATCTCACCGCGCCAACCCTTTTACTGAGAGGCTCGCGCGATCCGGTTTGCCCGGCGCGCTGGCTGGATGAGCTGGCGGGGCTGCTGCCGCACAGTGAAAAAATCACCCTGCGCGGCGGCACGCACCGGCTGCACTATGTCTATCCGTGGAGTTTCTGCCACGCCATTCGACCTTTTTTGGCGCGTATTCAGCAGGAGAGCCAGCATGAGTAAACCTCCCAAGGGCATTGCCCGGTTTGATTCAGCCGCCACGATGCTGTTGGCCTTAGCGAATGCGCTGCACGATCGGCCTTTTGCCAGTCCAGGCCAGTCGCCCATGTTAGACCGCTTACTGCCTTCGCTTGATCGGTTACCGACCCGACTGCGGGAGTGGGGCTATGCGGTCAGTGGCCTGGCCGAGGGCATCAGTCACAAACAGGCCAGTGAACTGGACGTCGAAGGCATCGCCGAATGGATGGTCAGTACCTATCCGCAGCGCGATTATCCGGCTGCGTTTGTCGGTGCCACTAACGGTGCCATGGTGCATCTGGCCGCGGCGATGGGAACGCCGTGGCTACCGCAAACGTTTTTGTGCCCGGTGCGGGTACAGCAGAGCGATCCGGATGACGCCCAGTCCGAATTTGAAAACGGCAAGGCTGTGGCCGCAGCGCTGCTGGCGACCTGGCCTAAGCTTGCCGTGCACCACATGCAGGATCCGAGTCAGGATCGCCTCCTGCTGGAAAAAATGCACTATTTCCGCCTGAAGCTGCGCGACATGCCGCTGGCCTTTAATGAGTTTCTGCTGGGAGGTTTACCGGCGGGCTCAACACTGTTCATTAATCACTGTACGCGACAGTGGCCGGTAACGCGCACCAGTGACCGCTCTTTCTTTCAGTTTGGCGCCCCCGGCGGCGCAACCGAAAAGGAGTATTTGCAGGGGGGAGCGAGAGTGGCGGAATATCTGGCGCGGGCAGGCGTGGATCGGGCGCGCTGGGAACCGCCTGCTATCACCGACCACGTCCCTGAAGCCGAATGGGGGCTGGATGGCTACCTGATTTCGCCACTGAAAAAGCTGGCAGAAGCCCAGCGCTGGCGGCTGATGGAGATTCGCTACGACCATCCCGAAGCGCTGAGTTTCGTGGTCGCTGAAATTTATCGCGACTGGTATCTGGCGGCGGGCATATTGCCTGCCCGGCTGACGGTAGACAGCTTTTTACTCATGGATCCCTGGTGCAGCATGCAGCAGCACGCGATTCCGTTCTGGCTGATGTTTCCATCCGTGCCGTCGGCTGATGCGCTGCAGCGCTTTCTTGAAAAGCAGCCGCCTTTCAACCATATCGATATGATGCTGTATTCGCACGGCACCGACAGCATTGGCCTGGCGGGCATCGATCGCTGGAAACAGCTGTTAGCCTTTGCCAGGGAAGAGGGCGCATTAGTCGGGGTAGATGAAACGCGCTTCCCCCACGATTTTGCCACCTTTTCCCGGTTCGATTCGGCGCTACGGGAGCGCGCCCCGCGACTGCCTGCGCCGCCGCCGCTCAGTATTGATAAAGCGATTGCGGGCATTCAGCGTTACGGTGCGCGCCACGGCGTGACCCTCCATTCGCTGACCTGAATCGGGATATCAGGCCCCGTCCGTGATGGGTTTGCGCACCAGCAGCAGGTACGCCAGGGCGCCAACCAGGGTGACGCAGGCGCAAATCATCAGCGCCAGGCTGAATGATTTGGTGGTATCCAGCACCCATCCGGTCACGACCGGCGCAAACGAGGCAAAGATAAAGCTGGCGAAGTTTTGAATGCTGCCCACGGACGCCGTCATACGCGCGGTAACGTTGGCATGAATCAAACCCCAACAGGAGGTACCGGCAAAGTGGATGCAAAACAGCGCCATCCCAATCAGCGTCACGGCGCTGGTGGTGTCGGTCGCGCGCGTCACGATAGCGGTAAACCCGGCAGACAGAATCATACCGCTGACAATGCAGACTTTACGGGTTTTTACCGCATCCCAGCCGCGTCTGACCAGCGCATCAACCACATAGCCATTTAACAGCATGCCTGCGGCACCGAACAGGAAGGGAATGGCCGCCAGTAATCCCGTGCTTTTCAGGTCGAGATGATAGGTGGATTGCAGATAGCCCGGCAGCCAGGCGATATACAGCCAGGCGGTATAGTTGATGCCGCTGAAGCCAATCATCATGCCCCACATGGTGCGTTGTTTAAACAGCCCGCGCCATTCTTGAAAGCTGATCGGCTCTTTACGCGATGCCACGCTGCCTGCCTGCAGGTAGTGAATCTCTTCTGCGCTCAGCGTGGTGTTATCGCGGTCGCGATAAATCAGGTACCAGCCGATGGCAAGAAACACACCCAGAATCCCGATGGTGACAAACATGCCGCGCCAGCCCAGAACCAGCATCATGGCCGCCAGGATCGGCGGCGCGATGGATAAGCCAATCATCGAGGCGGCGTTGAACATCCCCATCGGCATACCGCGATCTTTAATATTAAACCAGTCGTTGATGACCTTGACCCCGCACGGATTCATAGGGGCTTCACCAATGCCGAGCCCAATTCGCACCAGGACAAACTGCGTAAAGTTATGCACCAGTCCGGACGCGGCCTGAAACAGGGACCAGATAAACATTCCCAGGCCCAGCATGATACGCGGTCCTTTACGGTCCAGCAGCGCACCGGCGGGCAACTGCGCCAGCCCATAGGCCAGCGAAAACGCAGACAACAGCACGCCGATCTCAGTGGCGCTCAGCCCCATTTCATCACGAATGGTCATGTTGGCCACAGACAGCGAACTGCGATCCAGGTAGTTAATGACGGCAGCAAACAGCAGCAGCAGCATGGCGGTAATCTGGACTTTACGAATGCGCGGCGAGCGCACGATATCACTGCGCCACGGCACAAAGGCCTCATCGGGCGACGTGTCGGACGGGTTCGCGTGATCAACAACCGATCTGTGTTGCATGGCAATCTCCCTGGGCAGGCGATTCATCATTATGGTGAGTATTACGGTCGCCCGACGGTACAAGGCCGTCGGGACGTTGCGCTGAGAGTAGGGGGAATGAACAGGATATGTTGTAAAGTTGTTTCAAAATCGTGCGGGAGCTAATGCTTTGTGGTTTTTAATCGGGTTTTAATTGTACTGATTAATGCTCCGTACCATAGAGCGCTTGGCGGTAGCCAGGTGGTTATGCAATGCGCACAGCGCATCCACATCCCGGCGGCCAATCAGGGCGGACAGAATCGCCATATGCTCTTCCAGCGCGACGATGTTGCGCTGCTTAAGATCGCTTTCATCCCACTGATAATGCGAATGAAAAATCACTGAAATAATCTCCAGCGACTGATTAAAAAAGGGGTTGTTGGCGGCAGACAGGATCAGCCAGTGCAGCTCTTTATCGAGGGCAGCAAAATGGCGATAGTTGCTGGCGATCGTTTCGCGCATCGATCGATGGCGATCCAGCAGATCTCTGGCCTGGATCCAGCGTTCATCCTCTCTGGGCAAATTCAGAAAGCGGGTAAGCGCATGAGTTTCCAGCATCTCGCGCAGCTCAAATAACTTTTCAGCGTACTCCTGTGAAAACTTTTTCATCTGCCAGTGGCCGCGTTTAACCGGTTCCAGCAGGTTATAACGCATAAAATGCAGCAGGAATTCCCGTACCGCTACCGGGCTGACATTGGCCTGTTTTGCCAGTTGCAGTTCGCTGAACGTATCACCGGGCTGCAGCAGTCGCTGATTAATCATATCAAAAAAGCGTTTTTCCACCTGGCTGGCCTGCTGCTCGATGGCTGGCGTGACGGCGCTGAGGCTGTCTTGCTCTTCGGGCTCGCGCACGATGACCCAGCTCTCTTTTACGTTCTCCAGCACGCCGCGTTGGTGCAGATAGCGCAGAGCATGCCGCACCGTAGTGCGGCTGATATTAAACATTTCAGCCAGGGCGGCCTGCGGCGGCAGGGGCGACTGAATGTGACCCTGGGCAATGCTTTCCAGCATATGGTTGATCACGTTATGACGTAAATTCTGACTACGGCTCATGAGCGGCTCCGGTTTTTTATGCATTAAAAACCATTGAAGGCCCAAAAAAACCGTCACGCTTCACAGAACGCGCAAAGGAAATGCCTTGTCACGGCAAGATTAGCCATAACTGCGCTAACGATAACGGGAGTCTTACCATGACAACAATGAAAGCATTAGTCATCGCAGAACCACGCAATATGGTCTGGACCACGCGCGCAACGCCTCAACCCGCGCCAGGGGAGGTGCTGATTAAAATTGTCAGCGCGGGCATCTGCGGCACGGATATCCATGCCTGGGCGGGAAACCAACCTTTTTTTAGCTATCCACGGGTACTCGGGCATGAACTCTGCGCAGACATTGTTGAAACAGGCAGTGCCGTGGAGGGGTTTGCCGTTGGCCAGCGCGTGGCGCTGATCCCCTATCTCTCCTGTTATCAGTGCGATGCCTGCCAAAGCGGTAAAACCAACTGTTGTGAACATATCTCAGTTATTGGCGTACATCAGGATGGCGGCTTTTGTGACTATCTGAGCGTGCCTGCGTCAAACCTGTTGGCCGTAGACGCGCTGGCACCTGAGGCGGCGGCGCTGATTGAACCCTTTGCGATTAGCGCCCATGCGGTAAGGCGTGCGGCAGTGGCACAGGGCGATGCCGTGCTGGTGGTGGGCGCTGGCCCTATTGGGCTGGGGGCGGCGGCCATCGCGGCGTCCAATGGCGCGCGGGTCATCGTGGCGGACACCAGTGAATACCGCCGCCAGCACGTCAGTCAACAGCTGGGTCTTCCCGCGCTTAACCCGGCCGACGCCGATTTCATCGCCACGCTGCGCGCTGAATTTAACGGTCAGCTGGCGTTAACCCTGATCGATGCCACGGGCAACCCGGCGGCCATGAACGCGGCGGTTAACCTGATTCGGCATGGCGGTACGGTGGTTTATGTCGGCCTGCACAAAGGCGATCTGGTCATCCCCGACAGTGAGTTCCACAAAAAAGAGAGTACCTTGATGGGCAGCCGGAACGCGACGCGCGAAGATTTTGACCGGGTGCGTGAACTCATGGCCGCCGGGAAACTGCGAGCAGACATGATGCTGAACCGCCGTTTCGCCTTCTCTACGCTGGCAGAGCACTTTGAGGAAGCGGTTATCAACAATCGTGAGTTGATAAAAGGCGTTATCGATTTTGATCGCTAACGGTAGATCACAGGAGCCGTCTCGCCGCCAGGCTTATCGGCTGAGCAACTGAAAAAAGTGTTTCCGCACGGCCTCCGCATCAACGCCCAGTGCGATGCGCTGTCGAGGCAGATTGCGGAAGGGATCATGCCGGGACGCCAGGGTGCTCAACTGACGCACCGTCTGGCCGCAGGCAATGCCTTCCGTAATGACACGAAGCGGGCTTTCCACCAGCGTGAACGCGTCAGGCAAACACAGCCAGGATATCGTCAGCGTGTCATGCAGCGCCATACCAGAAAAGCCCTCTTTCTCAAGGCTGTATGCCAGATAGGGGCGGCAGATCGCATGCAGGACGGGTTGATGAAGGCGATCGACCTCATCGCTGTGGATCAAGACCTTATGCGTGACATCGAGCGGGATCACCACGATCGGCAAGGCGGAAGAGAGAACCTGATCGGCGGCGTGAGGATCTTTCCAGATATTAAATTCGCTGAAGGGCGTGACATTCCCGCTGTGTCCATCCGTGCCAAATGCCCCGCCCATCATGACCAGCTCTTTCACCAGCGGAATAATATCCGGCGCCTGATTGATTGCGCTGGCGATATTGGTCAGTGGACCTATCGCGACAAGCGTGATTTCACCCGGACTGGCCCGCACGCTGTCGATAATAAACTGAACGGCACCGGGTGCCTCATCGCTGAAGGGATTATCAAACGCGTCGCCTAAACCATCTTCGCCGTGCAGTCGGGCAGGCGCGCTCGGCGCCTGGGCCAATGGACGTGAACAGCCCCGGTACACCGGCACCTCAATCGCCATTTTGTGGCAAAACAGCCGGGCGTTTTTCACGGCCTGTCCCACGGCAACGTTGCCAAACACCGTAGTAATGCCCAGCAAATGTTGGGTGCGGGCGGCATAAGCCAGAGCAAAGGCATCGTCTACGCCGATATCAGTATCTAAAATGACAGTTCGCACAGGACGCTCCAGAGCAGGGTCATCCCTTCGCCATGCGTGAAGGGCAATAAACGGCCCTTGAAGGCCGCTGGCAGGTCACCATTTAAGCGGAAAACGGCTCAAGAGGAAACCTGAATTGTGTGGCCCTAAACCTTGTGCTTTGCGGCAGCCTGAACGGAGGGTAGCTGTCCAGACGGCGTCGGAGGGCATTGCCGCTTTCCCCCCTCAACTGTGGTTGCCAGTCAGAAAAAGGCGTCGTATTATGGCGCGCACAAGGTGATGGCGTTCCACCTTTCCCAACCGCCTGCAGGCGTAACCTGCGGCTGATGACGCCTGACATTATCCTTAATCCTTTCGCGGGAGATGGAGTGTCAGGTGCATGCATTTTTTCTGGCCCTCCACCCTCTTCCGCGCAAATCCTGAAATGGAGACTGTGATGTTAAAACCGCTATTGGCTGTGATGTTGGGCGGCAGCGTGGGCTGTGTACTGCGTTGGTGGTTCGGGATGCGTTTTAATGCGTTTTTCCCCAATCTGCCACCGGGAACCTTGCTGGTGAATTTGATTGGCGGATTCGTGATTGGCGGTGCTATGGCCTGGTTTATCAAAAATCCCTCACTCGATCCCGCCTGGCGGTTACTCATCATTACGGGCTTATGCGGCGGGCTCACCACGTTTTCCACGTTTACAGCAGAGTTAATGACCTTATTGCAGACCGGCAAATACCTGTGGGCGATGAGCAGTGCGCTGGTGCATGTCATTGGCTCGTTACTGATGAGTTTTGCCGGTTTCGCGCTCATTAACCTGTTGGGTTAGCCTGAGGGCCAAACCGGCATGTCTGCGCTTTAGTCCTGCAGGCACTGAGCAATAAACCCGGCGGCGTGCATCGCGCCCTGAGCCGAAATCGTGTGTCCGGTCTGCGGCTCAAATACCGCTTCGACCAGGACGCCAGCCGCCTTCAGGCGAGTGGCCGCCGACTCGCTTTCGCTTGCCGGTATGACCGTATCAGCACGGCCATGAAGTATCAGGGCTGGCGTGTGAGGCGCTGGCGTCAGCGGGCCGTCAAAGGCCAGGCGTCCGGAAAACGCCACCACGCCCGCGAGCGGATAACGCCCGGAAGCCAGCAGATCCAGCGCCATAATGGAGCCCTGCGAAAAGCCCACCAGAATGACGTTTTCCCAGCAATCTGTCATTCCGTGCTTCGCCATCAGGTGGCGGATAACGTGGTCAAAGGCCTCGCGGGCTTCACGTACCCGACCCGGGCGATTTTCCGGCGTAATCCCGGCCAGGCTAAACCACTGATAGCCTGCGCCATGCTCAAAGACGTAAGGCGCATCCGGTGAGGCAAAGGCCACATCCGGGAGCAGGGTTGCCCAGTCGTCGCCAATGGGGGCCAGATCGTCGCCGTTACTGCCCACGCCGTGCAGGAAGATCACCAATGCTTTTGCCATGTCTGTTCCTTTCGCTGTTTTGTCAGATTCTGCGGGCATTTGAACAGCTGGCGGGATTAACGTCAAAACCTAACGGCGCTCTGGGTCGCGCGTCGGCATGAGGCATTCCGTGCCGTTCTGCTTTCCCTGAACCCTAAAACCTGCTTGACTGACATGTCATCGGTTGCTGTCTGGAGTTATGCATGTCGTTGTTCCACCTGAGTTCGCTTTCAGACATCTCTGCCGCTGAATGGGATGCGCTGTTACCCGATCAACAGCCTTTTTTACGCCACGCGTTTTTGCTGAGCCTGGAAGAAAGTGGCAGCGTCCGGCCGGAAAGGGGCTGGCAGCCCGATCACCTTCTCTGGCGTGAGGCCGGTGTGCTTCGCGCCGCGCTTCCCGGTTATCAAAAGTTTCATTCTCAGGGTGAATACGTTTTCGATCACGCCTGGGCAGATGCCTGTCAGCGCGCCGGGATTCCGTACTATCCGAAATGGCTGGGCGCGATTCCTTTCAGCCCGGTCACAGGGGCACGCCTACTCGGTGCAGCGGATGCCGCCGCCCGACTGCTTGCGGCTCTCCCGGACGTGCTGGCTGAACAGGGGCTGAGTGGTGCGCATATCAACTTCACCGACCCGCAAGCGAACGCCTTGCTGGCGGCGCAACCTGACTGGCTGTCACGCCTGGGCTGCCAGTATCACTGGCACAATCGAGGCTATCGCGATTTTCAGGATTTCCTGGATACGCTGATGTCGCGTAAACGTAAACAGCTGCGAAAAGAGCGCGAGCAGGTGGTGCAGAGCGGTTTTGAATTTGACTGGTATCGCGGCGATCAACTGCGCGAGGAGCAGTGGGACTTTGTCTATACCTGCTACGCCAATACTTATGCAGTGCGCGGCCAGCGGCCCTATCTGACCCGCGCCTTCTTCAGCCTGCTGGCTGAGAGGCTGCCAGACCATATTCGCGTGGTCATTGCCCGTCTGCAGCAACAACCGGCGGCGATGGCCTTTTACCTCAAGGACGGCCAAAGCCTGTATGGCCGCTACTGGGGCTGCCTGGCGGAATTTGACCGGCTTCACTTCGAAACCTGTTTTTATCAGGGGATGGATTTCGCCATTGCGGAAGGGCTGCAACGCTTCGATGCGGGTGCGCAGGGCGAGCACAAGTTGGTACGCGGTTTTGAACCCCAGATGACCCACTCCTGGCACTATCTGTGTCATCCCGGCCTGCGCGCGGCCGTGGATGACTTTCTGCAGCAGGAGCGGCAAGGCGTCCATCTCTGGGCCGAAGAAGCCCGTGACGCCCTGCCATATCGACGCGGCGATTAATCCGCGCCAACAAATCCTCCCGTCTGATGCTGCCACAGACGGGCATACAGGCCATTTTGAGCCAGTAGCTCAGCGTGACTACCGATTTCCACAATCTGGCCTTTTTCCAGCACCACCAGACGATCCATTTTGGCAATGGTGGACAGGCGGTGGGCAATGGCAATCACCGTTTTGCCCTGCATCAGGGATTCCAGGCTCTCCTGAATCGCGGCTTCTACTTCGGAATCGAGCGCGGACGTCGCTTCATCCATAATCAGGATCGGCGCATCTTTCAACAGGACACGGGCGATAGCTACGCGCTGGCGCTGCCCGCCTGACAGTTTTACGCCGCGTTCGCCCACATGTGCATCCAGGCCAAACCGGCCCTGTGAATCGGACAGCAACGGGATAAACTCATCGGCACGGGCGCGATGAATGGCTAACTGGAGTTCTTCTTCGCTGGCATCTGGCCGCCCGTACAGCAGGTTTTCGCGAATAGAGCGATGCAGCAGCGAGGTATCCTGGGTGATCATCCCTATCTGGCTGCGCAGGCTCTCCTGCGTCACTTCAGCAATATTTTGACCGTCAATCAGGATACGACCGCCGTTGAGGTCGTACAGGCGCAGCAGCAGGTTCACCAGGGTGGATTTACCCGCACCGGAAGGCCCAATCAGGCCAATTTTTTCACCGGGTTTGATGGACAGGTCCAGGCCATCAATGACCTGACGGCCGCCGCCATAGTCGAAACGGATAGCGTCAAAACGAATCTCGCCCTGCGTCACCTTTAGCTGTGTTGCCTTTGAGGAATCCTGCACGCTAAGCGGCTGTGAAATGGTATTCAGCCCGTCCTGCACCATACCGATGTTTTCAAAAATCCCGTTTACCACCCACATCACCCAGCCGGACATGTTGACCAGGCGGATCACCAGGCCGGTTGCCAGGGCAATGGCGCCAACGCTGATCAGCGACGCGCTCCACAGCCACAGCGCCAGGCCTGACGTTGAGACAATCAGGATTCCGTTCAGCGTTGATAAGGTGAGATCCATGCTGGTCACCATCCGGTTAGCCTGCTGCGTCTTATCCGTCTGCTCCTGAATCGCTTCGCGGGCATACTGACGTTCCAGATCGCTGTGCGCGAAAAGCTTGATGGTGGCGATGTTGGTATAGCCGTCAACAATGGTGCCCATCAGCTTCGAACGGGCCTCCGATGACACCACCGAACGGGCTTTTACCCGGGGGACGAAAAAGCGCAGCGCGGCAACGTAGGCCACAATCCAGATTATCAGCGGAATCATCAAACGCCAGTCGGCTTCTGCAAACAGGAGCAGCGCCGTTGCGGCATAGATCAGCACATGCCAGATCGCATCCACCAACTGTACTGCCGAGTCGCGCAGCGAGTTACCGGTTTGCAAAATACGTTGCGCAATCCGCCCGGCGAAGTCGTTCTGAAAAAAGTTCATGCTCTGCCGCAGGACATAATTATGGTGCTGCCAGCGGATCATACTGGTCATGCCGGGGTTAATGCTTTGATGGACCAGCATATCGTGCAGTGCAATAAACACCGGGCGCAGTATCAGCGCAACGCAGCCCATCCATAACAACGTTTGCCAGTTATCCCTGAACAACGTTGCTGGCGTAGCGTGATTCACCAAATCGATAATGCGGCTCAGATAACTGAACAGGGCAACCTCAATCAGTGCGCCAATTAATCCCACCACCAATAGCGCGGCGAAGCTCGGCCACACCTGACGCAGATAGTAAAAGTAAAATGGCCAGACCCGTGAAGGCGGCATATCGGTTGGCGCATCCTGAAAAATATTGATAAAACGTTCGAAACGACGATACAACATAGAGTCACTCTTTCCGTTCGGGAAGAGTGATAGCTTAGTGCATGTGTACGCCCGATTAAAAAGGATTAAATATGGATATCACTCTGCGCGGCCGCGAGCCTGGCGATGCTGCGGCATACCAACGTCTTTACGGGAATCCGGCGGTTTATCCCTGGACGCTTCAGTTGCCTTTCCCCAGCGTCGCGACCTGGGAAAAGAAGTTTGCAAAGATGGATGCGGAAGGCTTTATCAATTTTATCGCCGAAGTCGAGGGGGAAATGGTGGGTGAACTCACGCTGTTTACCAATCATAATCCGCGTACCCGCCACTGCATCAGTTTCGGTATTGGCGTCGATCCCGCCTTCTCTGGTCGGGGAATCGGAGAGCATTTGATTCGTAACGCCATGGATTATGCGCGCAACTGGCTGGGCATCACCCGTATGGAGCTGGAGGTGTTTCACGATAATCACCGGGCGCTGGCGCTGTATGAGCGACTGGGCTTTGAGCGCGAGGGCATCCGTCGCCAGGCGTCACTGCGTGAAGGCAAATTTCACGATGTGGTGATGATGGCAAAATTGCTCACTGAGACAGCCTGACCACGCCCTTTTTAACCGGTTAACAGGAAAAATCTCCCTTCGGCGGCTAAAATTTGTGCTGTGCCACAGTTCGCACAAAATGACCTGCATAAAACCGAGTGCCTGCCGATATCACGATATCACCCGCTGATACTCTGGAGGGAGATTGTGATTAAACTCATCACCATTGACGAACTAAAACCGGGTATGTTCGTCCACAAGCTTGAAGTCTGGTGGTTTAAAGACAAACGCATTCGTAATCAGATGTTGATCACCGATCAACGTCAGGTTTCGATGTTTCGTCATGAGGGCATACAGCGTTTATGGATCGATATGGAGAAATCGATTTCAGTGACGCCATCTGTGCCGAAAAAGGTCGATTCAGGCCTGCGTGCGCCTTTTTCTCAGGAAATGGAACAGGCGCAGCATATCTTTGAACAGGGAAAGCCAAAAGTGCTGGCCATGTTCAGCGAGGCACGCCTGGGCCATGGTCTGAATCTCAATGACATGATTGCCATTGTCGATCAGATTGCGGGCTCTATTGAGCGTGAGCCCTCCGCGCTGTTACGCGTTGCGCAGCTCAAGGATCATGACAATTACACCTACCTGCACTCCATGGCGGTCTGTGGGCTCATGATCGCCTTTGGAAAAAAACTGGGGCTGGATGCTCAGCAGCTTCAGCGGGTGGGGATGGGCGGATTACTGCACGATCTGGGTAAGGCAGCCGTACCACTGGCTATCCTCAACAAACCGGACACGCTCAACGACAAAGAGTTTAAGATCATGTGTGAACATCCGATTGCCGGTGCGCAAATGCTGATGGATGCACAGGCAGGCGATGATCTTGTGGATATCGCGCTGCATCACCATGAAAAATATGACGGTAGCGGCTATCCCTACGGTCTGAAAGGCCATGAGATCAGCGTGTATTCCCGCATGGCGACGATTTGCGACGTTTACGATGCGCTGACCTCAACGCGGCCTTACCGTAAAGGCTGGACCCCAGCCAAAACCCTGCAAATGATGTTGAGCTGGCCGGGGCATTTCGACAGTACCTTACTGCACGCTTTCGTCAGTACGATAGGGATGTATCCCGTCGGTTCCCTGGTTCGCCTGGCGTCTGGACGCATTGCGCTGGTGGTGAAGGGCGGCGATAAATCAATAAAGCGACCTACGGTGCATGTCTTCTGGTCACTGCATGCGCAGCGGGAAATCAAACCCGAGGTGCTGGATCTGGGCGACAGTTTCTGTACTGACAGCATTGTGTGTGCCGAAGATAATGGCCGTTGGGACAACGTCTATCTGCGCCGAATCTGGTTGCTGGACACCGCCTGATATTGCAGGTCGTTTTTATACATTTTTTACATCCCCGACCTGCATTTTAACCCTTTCTTTATGTGCGCCAGCGCAAGCTACTCAGCAAATCCAATCCTCTGGAGGTTGCTGTGAGTGCAGGCGTAATAACCGGCATTGTGCTGGTAGTGTTGTTGCTGGGCTATCTAATCTATGCCCTGTTAAATGCGGAGGCCTTCTGATGGCGGCCAATGCGTTTTTACTGATCGCGGTTTATCTGCTGTTGCTGATGGTGATGGCGCAACCGCTGGGGCGTGGGCTGGCCGCGCTGGTTGCCGATAAACCCCTCTTTGCACGTGCAGAAGCCCTGCTGTGGCGTTTTTCGGGTGTACAAGAAGGCGGTATGCGCTGGCAGCACTACCTGCTGGCCATTTTGGTGTTCAACCTGCTTGGCTTCGTGGTGCTGCTCGCCATCCTGATGTGTCAGGGAGCGTTGCCGCTCAATCCGCAACATTTTCCCGGACTGAGCTGGGATCTGGCGCTGAATACCGCTATCAGTTTTGTCACCAACACCAACTGGCAGTCTTATGCCGGTGAAAGCACCCTGAGTTACTTCAGCCAGATGGTCGGGCTGACGGTACAGAACTTCGTTTCCGCCGCTACCGGCATCGCTGTGGCGTTTGCGCTGATTCGCGGTTTTGCTAATCGTTCGGTAGCAACCCTGGGCAACGCCTGGCGCGATTTAACGCGCATTACACTCTATGTCCTGTTGCCGATCAGCCTGCTGATGGCGCTGTTTTTTGTCAGTCAGGGCAGCATCCAGAACTTCCTGCCGTATCACAACGTCACCAGTCTGGAAGGTGTGCAGCAAACGCTGGCAATGGGACCGGTTGCCTCTCAGGAAGCCATCAAAATGCTGGGCACCAACGGCGGCGGCTTTTTCAACGTCAACTCTGCGCATCCGTTTGAGAACCCTACCGCGCTGAGCAATTTCGTCCAGATGCTGAGTATCTTCCTGATTCCGGCGGCTCTCTGCTTTGCCTTTGGCGAAAGCGTTAAAGATCGGCGCCAGGGCTCAATGTTGCTGTGGTCCATGACGCTGATGTTTGTCGTGGCTGCTGCGCTGGTGATGTGGGCGGAACTCCGTGGCAACCCGCACTTTCTGACGCTAGGGGCTGACAGCGCCATCAATATGGAAGGCAAAGAGACGCGCTTCGGCATTCTCAACTCCAGC
Organism: Stenchaetothrips biformis; assembly: GCA_030522485.1. Taxonomy (NCBI): domain Eukaryota; kingdom Metazoa; phylum Arthropoda; class Insecta; order Thysanoptera; family Thripidae; genus Stenchaetothrips; species Stenchaetothrips biformis. The sequence continues at coordinate 361,075 of CM060086.1, forward strand.
CTGTTTGCGGTGATTACGACGGCGGCGTCCTGCGGGGCGGTAAACGCGATGCATGACTCGTTTACGGCGCTGGGCGGTATGGTGCCGATGTTGCTGATGCAACTGGGCGAGGTGGTGTTTGGCGGCGTGGGTGCCGGTCTGTACGGGATGCTGCTGTTTGTCTTGCTGGCGGTGTTTATTGCCGGGTTGATGATTGGCCGCACACCGGAATTTCTCGGCAAGAAAATCGACGTATGGGAAATGAAAATGACGGCCCTGGCGATTCTGGTCACGCCCGCGCTGGTGTTGATCGGTACGGCGATTGCGATGATGACCGACGCCGGACGCGCAGGTATGGCAAACCCCGGAACGCATGGCTTTAGTGAAGTCCTGTATGCCGTTTCGTCGGCCGCCAATAACAATGGCAGCGCCTTTGCGGGCCTGAGCGCCAATACGCCGTTCTGGAACCTGCTGCTGGCGGTGTGCATGTTCGTAGGTCGCTTCGGCATCATTATTCCGGTCATGGCGATTGCGGGGGCAATGGCGGTGAAAAAAGTGCAGCCGGTAGGTAACGGCACGCTTCCTACGCACGGTCCGCTGTTTATCGCACTGCTGGTTGGTACCGTCTTGTTAGTCGGCGCGCTGACCTTTATTCCTGCTCTGGCGCTGGGTCCGGTCGCCGAGCACCTGCAACTTATTCAGGGACAATAATCATGAGTCGTCAACAACAGGTGTTTGACGCAGCGCTGTTACGTACCTCAGCGATCGATGCGGTAAAAAAACTCGATCCTCGCGTGCAGTTTCGCAATCCGGTCATGTTTGTGGTTTACCTGGGCAGTATCCTGACCTCGATTCTGGCCATAATGATGTTTACCGGACACCAGAGCGGCAGCGCCAGCTTTACCGGCGCGATTGCCCTGTGGTTATGGTTCACCGTGCTGTTTGCCAACATGGCAGAAGCCCTGGCGGAAGGGCGCAGTAAAGCCCAGGCAAACAGCCTGAAAGGCGTTAAAAAGACCAGCTTCGCCAAAAAACTGTCGGCGGCGCACTACGGTGCAGCGTGGCAGCAGGTGGCGGCCGATGCGCTGCGTAAAGGCGATGCCGTGCTGGTAGAGGCCGGTGATGTGATCCCCTGCGATGGTGAAGTCGTGGAAGGGGGCGCATCGGTAGACGAGAGCGCGATCACCGGTGAATCGGCACCGGTGATCCGTGAATCGGGCGGTGATTTCGCCTCGGTGACCGGCGGGACACGCATTCTGTCTGACTGGCTGGTTATTACCTGCAGCGCCAACCCAGGCGAAACCTTCCTGGACCGGATGATCGCCATGGTGGAAGGCGCGCAGCGTCGTAAAACCCCGAATGAGATTGCCCTGACCATTCTGCTGGTGTCGCTCACCATTGTGTTTCTGTTAGCCACCGTCACGCTGTGGCCTTTTTCAGCCTGGGGCGGCACGCCGGTCACCATCACCGTCCTGGTGGCGCTGCTGGTCTGTCTGATCCCCACCACCATTGGCGGTCTGCTGTCCGCTATCGGCGTGGCCGGGATGAGCCGGATGCTCGGCGCTAACGTCATTGCCACCAGCGGCCGCGCTGTTGAAGCCGCGGGCGACGTGGATGTGCTGATGCTGGATAAAACCGGCACCATCACGCTGGGTAACCGTCAGGCAACGCAGTTTTTACCGGCTCCCGGCGTAACGGAAGAACAGCTGGCCGATGCGGCGCAGCTGGCGTCCCTGGCGGATGAAACGCCGGAAGGACGCAGCATCGTGGTGCTGGCGAAGCAAAAGTTTAACCTGCGTGAACGCGACCTGAGCAGTATGGGTGCCAGCTTTATTCCCTTCTCGGCTCAAACCCGCATGAGCGGCGTCAACGTACAGGACCGCCTGATCCGTAAAGGTGCGGTCGATGCGGTGCGCCGTCATATTGAAGCCAGCCACGGTGCCTTTCCGGCTGAGGTGAACGCCCGGGTGGAAGAGGTGGCGCGGGCCGGTGGCACACCGCTGGTGGTGGCGGAAGGCGCAAAGGTGCTGGGCGTGGTGGCGCTAAAAGATATCGTTAAAGGTGGCATCAAAGAACGTTTTGCGGAACTGCGCAAGATGGGCATTAAAACCGTGATGATCACTGGTGATAACCCGTTGACCGCCGCCGCCATCGCGGCAGAGGCGGGGGTGGATGACTTTCTGTCAGAAGCGACGCCGGAAGCCAAGCTGGCACTGATTCGTCAGTATCAGGCGGAGGGGCGCTTAGTCGCGATGACCGGTGACGGCACCAATGACGCGCCAGCGTTGGCCCAGGCGGACGTGGCGGTTGCCATGAACTCGGGTACGCAGGCGGCGAAAGAAGCGGGCAACATGGTGGATCTGGACTCGAACCCCACCAAACTGCTGGAAGTGGTGCACATTGGTAAGCAGATGCTGATGACGCGTGGTTCGCTGACCACCTTCAGTATCGCCAATGACGTTGCCAAGTACTTCGCCATCATCCCGGCCGCGTTTGCGGCAACCTATCCACAGTTAAATATGCTCAACGTGATGCAGCTGCACTCGCCCGCATCGGCCATCTTGTCGGCCGTGATTTTTAACGCCCTGGTGATTGTTTTCCTGATCCCTCTGGCGCTTAAAGGTGTCAGCTATCGCCCCTTGAGTGCCGCATCGCTGTTGCGCCGTAATTTACTGATTTATGGGTTAGGTGGGCTGCTGGTGCCCTTTGTCGGCATCAAAGCGATTGATATGTTGCTCGTGCTGTCTGGTATGGCCTGAGGAGATTAAAATGAGTCAGTTACGTCCGGCGATTTTCCTGCTTGTGCTGCTAACGGTTGTGTGCGGCGTCGTTTATCCTTTGCTTACCACGGGACTGTCGCAACTGCTGTTTCCCTGGCAGGCTAACGGGTCAGTATTGAAGGTCGATGGCGAAGAACGGGGGTCAGCGCTGATTGGCCAGAATTTTAGCCAGCCCGGTTATTTCTGGGGGCGCCCTTCTGCAACCGGTGATAAGCCTTATAATCCTCTGGCCTCCAGCGGCAGCAACCTGGCGGCCAGCAACCCGGCGCTGGATAAGGCTGTAGCCGAGCGCGTGGCGGCTTTGCGCACGGCGAATCCACAGGCTAACGGGGCGGTACCGGTCGAGCTGGTGACCACCTCGGCCAGTGGACTGGACCCCGAGATTTCGCCAGAGGCTGCGCTGTGGCAGGCACCGCGTATTGCGGCGGCACGTCAGCTGCCGCTGGCGAAAGTGGATGCCCTGGTAGACAGCATGACGCAGCGGCCGCTGCTGCCCTTTATCGGCGAACCGACTGTCAATGTGCTGCAGCTTAATCTGGCGCTGAACGACCTCAAATAACTGTAAGGACGCTATGAACCACGAACCGCTGCGCCCCGATCCGGATGCCCTGCTGCAGACCAGCAGCGACAGCCATCGCGGCAAACTGAAAATCTATTTTGGCGCCTGTGCGGGCGTAGGTAAAACCTATGCCATGTTGCAGGAGGCGCAGCGGCTGCGTGCCCAGGGGCTGGATGTGCTGGTAGGCGTAGTGGAAACGCACGAACGTCCGGAAACAGCACAGCTTCTTAACGGACTGGTGCTGTTGCCGCGCCGGGCGACGGGCCGTTCGCGGCATGCAGAGTTCGACCTTGATGCCGCGCTGGCGCGCCATCCGGCAGTAATTTTGATGGATGAGCTGGCGCACACGAACGTGAAGGGCTCACGTCATCCCAAACGCTGGCAGGATATTGAGGAGCTGCTGGAGGCGGGCATTGACGTCCTGACGACAGTGAATGTTCAGCATCTGGAAAGTCTGAATGATGTGGTCGGTGGCGTCACCGGCATTCAGGTGCGTGAAACCGTTCCCGATCCCTTTTTCGACGCTGCCGACGAAGTGGTACTGGTTGATCTCCCACCTGACGATCTCCGCCAGCGCCTGAAAGAGGGCAAGGTCTACATTGGCGATCGTGCCGAACGCGCCATCGAAAATTTCTTTCGTAAAGGCAACCTGTATGCCCTGCGTGAGCTGGCGCTGCGCCGCACAGCCGACCGGGTCGATGACCAGATGCGCGCCTGGCGCGACAGTCAGGGCCGCGATCGGGTCTGGCACACGCGTGATGCCATTTTATTGTGTATCGGGGACGATACCGGCAGCGAAAAACTGGTGCGGACGGCGGCGCGGCTGGCCGCCAGGCTGGGCAGCGAATGGCATGCCGTTTATGTGGAAACGCCCCGGCTTAACCGGCTACCGGAAGCGCGGCGTCGGGCCATTTTACGCACGCTGAAGCTGGCGCAGGATATGGGGGCGGAAACGGCGACGCTGTCTGACCCTGATGAGGCGCAGGCGGTCCTGCGTTACGCGCGGGAACACAATCTGGGTAAGATTGTGACAGGCCGACGCCCGGCGCGCCGCTGGCGGCGTGACAGTTTTGCCGAGCGGCTGGGGCAGTTGGGTCCCGATCTGGATCTGTTGGTGGTGGCGCTCAACGAGCCGATTCAGGATGCGCCCCATCCGTTAGCCGAGGATCGGGTTAACAGCGACAAATGGCGGCTGCAGCTGCGCGGCGTGCTGATGGCGCTGGTGCTGTGTATTGCGGTTACCGCCGCAGGGCAGTCGGTGCTGATCAGCTTCGATCCGGCCAACTGTGTGATGATCTACCTGCTGGCGGTGGTGATCGTCGCGTTGCGCTACGGACGATGGCCCTCCGTTATCGCCACCGTTATGAACATCATTGCCTTTGACCTGTTTTTCGTCGCACCTACCGGCACGGTCGCGGTCTCGGATTTGCAATACCTGGTGACCTTTGGGGTGATGCTGGCCGTCGGGGTCATTGTTGGCAACCTGACGGCCGGCGTTCGCTACCAGGCACGGGTTGCCCGTTACCGGGAGCAGCGCACCCGGCAGCTTTACGAAATGGCCAAGTCGTTGGGAAGCGGCCTGACGCCTGAAGATATCGCCGCAACCAGCCAGCGGGTGCTGGAGGCGACCTTACAGGCGCGATGCCTGTTGCTGCTGCCCGATGAGCAGGGCGAACTGCACACGCTGGGCAACGCGCTGCCGGGCAACGAACCGGACTGGGCTATCGCGAAATGGAGCTTCAGCAAGGGCCAGCCAGCAGGCGCAGGCACGGACACCTTACCGGCGGTGCCCTACCAGATTCTGCCGCTGAAAGTGGGCGATCTGTGTCGCGGATTGCTGGTGGTTGAACCGCAGAATGTGCGTCAGCTGATGGTGCCGGAACAGCAACGGCTGCTGGAAACCTTCACCGTGCTGATTGCCAATGCCCTGGAGCGGATGGCGCTGTCCCAGAGTGAGGCGGCTTCCCGGCTGTCAGCTGAACGTGAGCAGTTGCGTAATGCTTTGCTGTCAGCGCTCTCCCATGATCTACGTACCCCGCTGACGGTGCTGTTTGGTCAGGCAGAAATGCTGATGCTGGACCTGGCCAGCGATAACTCAAAGTATGTGCCGCAGGCCAGCCAGATTCGTGAACAAACCCTGAGTACCATTCGTCTGGTCAGCAACATGCTGGATATGGCACGTATTCAGTCAGGCGGCCTGAATTTACGCGAAGAGTGGCTGGCGCTGGAAGAGGTGATTGGCGGCGCGCTCAGTAGCATGGCACCCTCGCTCAAGGGAAGAGAGGTCGAACTCGACCTGCCTGAAGATATTGTCCTGATCAAAGGCGACAGTACGTTGCTGGAGCGGGTATTTACCAACCTGATTGAAAACAGCCTGAAGTACGCTGGCAACTGTGCGCCCCGCGGCATACGTGCCTGGTGTGAAAATACCCGGCTGGAAATCGCCATCTGGGACGGCGGGCCGGGCATCGCCCAAAACGACCTGACGCGGATTTTCGACAAATTTTCACGCGGTGATAAAGAATCGGCCGTACCGGGCGTTGGGCTGGGACTGGCGATTTGTAAAACGATTATCGAAAGCCACGGCGGTCAGATCTGGGCGGAAAATCGTGCTGAAGGCGGCGCCTGCTTTCGTCTCTCTTTACCACTTCCACCCGTTCCTGAAATTTCTCCTGAAGGCTTGAAATAACTTCACAGATGATCGGTTATAATGCGCGACCTTACTGATTATGATTGGGAAATTATGGAACGTTTTACCGAAAACCTGATGTATGCATCGCGCTGGTTGTTGGCTCCGGTTTACATTGGACTTTCGCTGGGACTACTGGCGCTCACCGTCAAATTTTTCCAGGAAATTTTTCACCTGTTGCCCAACATTTTTAGCATTGCAGAAAACGATCTGATTTTGCTGCTGCTGTCGCTGGTGGATATGACGCTGGTGGGTGGGCTGCTGGTCATGGTTATGCTGTCAGGCTACGAAAACTTTGTGTCCAAACTCGACATTGACGAGGGCAAAGAGAAGCTGAGCTGGCTGGGCAAAATGGATTCCGGCTCGTTGAAAAACAAAGTCGCGGCCTCGATTGTGGCCATTTCCTCCATTCACCTGCTGCGGGTGTTTATGGATGCGCGCAATGTCGAAAACGACAAGCTGATGTGGTACGTCATTATCCACCTGACCTTTGTCCTGTCTGCCTTCGTGATGGGCTGGCTGGATAACATGTCGCGAGCGGAAAAGAAAAACGTCTGATCGACGGCAACCTCCCCATGCCGTCCGGTGACACGGCTTCCCCTGTGGGGGAGGCCAGTTTCAGCCTGAAGCGGGCCGCGCGCCCGTCAAATGCGGAAATACCGCTTTGATCATGGTAAAGAAGGCGGTCAGCCTGGCGGGATAATAGCTCGCCCAGGGATAGGTCAGCCAGACGGGCAACGCGGGAGCCTGCCATTCCGGCATAAGCTGAATCAGATTGCCCTGCGCCAGATCCTCCTGAATGACCCATGTCGACAGAATAGCGGTTCCCAGCCCCGCCAGCGCAGCTTTGCGCACGGCGAAGAGGCTGTCGCTGCTGAGCAGGGGAACGATAGGCAGATTCATCGGTTCCCCCTTGTCTTTATGTTGTAATGCGATCTCGTTACGGTAGAAACTCGTCAGCGCCAGCCACGGCAAATCGCCCAGCTGCGCCACCTGGTTAATCGGGGGATAGTGCTGAAGCAGCGCGGGCGCAGCGACAACAATGCGCGGCACTTCGGCCAGCAGCACGGCTACCACAGAAGGGTCGGTCAGCGCCCCCACCTGAATCGCACAGTCCACGTTCTCGGCGACGAAGTCTGGCGTCCTGTCGTTCAGCATCCATTCAATGCGCAAACGCGGATAGCGGCGCATAAAGTTCACCAGCGGTGTGACCAGCTGATCCTGGCCAAAAGCGTGGGGCGCGCGCACCCGCAAGATGCCAACCGGATCGCTGCCGGCGCCGGTCAGTTCATCTTCCAGCGCGTGCCAGGTTGCCAGGAGCTGCCGGGCCTGTGCATAGCAACGCTCACCGTCATCAGTCAGCTTCAGCGCATGGGTGGTGCGCAGAATCAGTTTCAGCCCCAGCCCCTGCTCAAGAGACTGCAACCGGCGACTGATTGTCGGTTGCGTAATACCCAGCTGCAATGCTGCGGCTGACAAACTGCCGCTTTCGACAATACGAATAAAGGTGTGCATCAGTTCGATGCGATCGCTGTTACTGAAATTGCTCATGCGTTCCACGTATAACCGTTTTGCTTTTTATTAGTCTACCGCGTATGTCAAAAACAGGCTTTACTTGCTACACAATTTTTTGAGGATGTAACCATGTCAGCGGTAAAAACTATGACTCCCCACGCAACTGAACGCCTGCCCGCGCCCCTTGTCTTTACGCTGGCTGCTGGCGCGGGCCTGAGTGTGGCCTCGATTTACTACAGTCAGCCGATGCTGGATATCATCGGTAAGCAGTTTCAGGTCAGTGTGAGCACCGTCGGCATGGTGCCGATGCTAACGCAGGCCGGGTATGCTTTAGGTATTCTGCTGCTGGCCCCGCTTGGCGATCGCCACGATCGCCGCACGATAATTTTGATCAAAGGGCTGCTGCTGGTGATGGCGCTGCTGCTGTGTGGGTTTTCCGGCGGTATCAGCGCGCTGCTCATCGCCAGCTTTGTCACCGGCCTGACGGCGACCGTGGCGCAGGATATTGTTCCGGCATCGGCGGCGCTGGCACCGGCGCACAGCCGGGGTAAAACCGTGGGTACGGTAATGACAGGATTACTGGTGGGCATTTTACTCTCCCGGGTCGTCAGCGGCGTGGTGGCAGAGTATTTTGGCTGGCGCACCATGTATATTATCGCGGCCCTGGCTGTGTTTCTGATAAGCCTGACGTTGTGGCGCGTGCTGCCGCGCTTTACGCCCGGCACGTCGGTAAGCTATCCCCGCCTGCTTTTATCGCTGGTTCACCTGTGGCGCGAACACCAGACCCTGCGGCGCGCGGCCCTGTCTCAGGGACTGCTTTCTGTCAGCTTCAGCGCCTTCTGGTCTACGCTGGCGATCATGCTCAGCGAACGTTTTCACTTTGACAGTGCCATCGCCGGTGCCTTTGGTCTGGCAGGGGCGGCGGGTGCACTGGCCGCGCCGCTGGCGGGTAACCTGGCCGATCGACTCGGCCCGGCACGCGTGACCCAGTTTGGTGCCGGCCTGGTCACGGCTGCCTTCGCCCTGATGTTTTTGCTGCCGCTGCTGTCGCTCACCGGTCAGCTGGTCGTCATCGTTATCAGCACGTTGGGTTTTGACTTAGGTGTGCAGGCCACGCTGGTCGCCCATCAAACGCTGATTTATGGTCTGGTACCCGATGCACGGAGTCGTCTTAACGCTCTTCTCTTTACCGTCGTGTTTATCGGCATGGCCAGCGGTGCGGCGCTGGGCAGCCTGGCGCTTGCCCACTGGGGCTGGAATGGCGTTGTCGTATTGTCCACGCTTGCCGCCGCGGCCAGCCTGATGGTGCGGCTCGCCAGCCGTCATCTCAAGGACTGATCAATCCGCCCGTCAGCAAATGTGCCAGGCTTAGTCATAAACTCAATTAAAACGGTGCGTGATGAACTTTATTGCCTGGACAGCCGCGACGGGCTGTCTTCTGTTATTAATGTCACTGGCATCAGGGTGGATCCACCGTGGCCCGGTGACCTCTTTTGGTCTTTTCTTGTTAGCCGGGATCGCCTGTGGGCCGTGGATGTTTGATGTCATCGAGATTGATATCATTCGCCATGCGGAACTGGTGACGCACATTACCGAAATCACGATGGCTGCGTCGTTGTTTATTACGGGGCTCAAATTACGCTTGCCGCTTAAAGCGAAAAGCTGGCGAGCCGGAGGCTTGCTGGCCTTTCCGGCGATGTTGATAACGGTGGCGGCCATGACGCTGCTGTCTCATTGGCTGGTCGGGTTGTCCTGGCCCGTTGCGCTGGCGTTTGGCGCAATTGTTGCGCCAACCGACCCGGTACTGGCTAGCCTGATTTCGGTGAGCGACGCGCAGGACGATGACGCCTTGCGCGTCGCCATTTCTAGCGAGGCGGGCATGAATGATGGTTCAGCGCTGCCGTTGCTGGTACTGGCCTTGCTGCTGTTCAACGGCCAAAACCTCAGTGCAGGCATGCTGGCGCACTGGGCTGCTGTCGACGTCGTGTGGGCCATCGGCGGCGGTATCCTGCTGGGATTTGGCCTGGGCCGACTTGTTGGCTTACTGGCCACCCGGCTTCGCAATGCGCATGGGGATTGCGCCCCCAACGACTTTCTGGCGCTGGCGTTGATCGCGCTCAGCTACGCCCTGGCGGAATGGCTGGGTGCTTCAGGCTTTCTGGCCACCTTTGCCGCCGGTCTTGGGCTGCGCCGTGCTGAGCTGCGCGTCTTTAAACGTTACCAACCAGACGATATGCCGGACGACGATCGGTTACTGCCCGCAGAGGCATTGGTCAATCCCAACAAGCGCCTGCAGCAACGCAGCAGTGGCATGGTGAAATCCGTTGGTTTAGTAGTAGGCGACGCGCTTTCTTTTGGCGATACTATTGAACGTTTGCTGGCTGCCATCATGATGGTGGTACTGGGCGTAACCATGGCATACCACTGGAACATTCAGGGTATCTTGCTTGGACTGCTGCTGTTTATCGTGGTGCGCCCCCTGGCGGTGTGGTTGGTTACCCTCAGGACGGGCATGCCGCTTCCTCAGCGGTTGCTGATTGGCTGGCTGGGTATCCGCGGTATTGGGAGCCTTAACTATATTGCGTTCGCCTGGGTGCATGGCATGGGGGGCGCAGAAGCAACGATAATGGCTGATATGGCGCTGACGCTGGTGGTGTGCAGTGTGGTGGTTCACGGCATTTCGGTGACGCCGCTGCTCAACTGGCGCCAGGCCCGACTGGAGGCGAAACAACGCCAGTCATGATAGTGAATTAACTGATAACGGGAGTTGATGATGAAGATATCTCAGATACTGTTGCTGAGCATGCTGGCGTCGGGCAGCGCGCTGGCGGAAGACAATAGTGAAGAAAGCGTGTATGCAAGCCAGCTGTGTCACATTGTCAGCAGTGAAAAAAGCGTTTCGACAGCCGACCAGTATGTGGAAAAAATGAAGGCCAGCGTGGCAGGATCGCAGTCCTCCTCTGCCGTCAGCAAGCCTGAATTTGACGAAGAGCTGGCCAATGAAGTGGCCAGCGCCTGGCTGCAGCTGGGTGATGAAGAACGCGCCAAACTCCGTACCCATACCCAACAGTGTGAACAAACGGTGATGACGCAGTTTCAACAGGAAGATTAACCGCAGTTAATTCGCCAATAAACGCGCTAAAATGGCGCGTTTTTTAATGGATTTTCCCTACCGATTGCGTACATAATCGCCAGCGTCTTAACCAAATGTGCGATACATAATAAAAACGCAGCGGGCCGAAAGGGTCGGCTGACCTTTATGGCATTGATTTAACAGGCATCATGATTACGCGTCGACGCTTTATTTTCGGCACAGGAGCGCTTGCGCTTTCACTGGCTACCAGCAAACTGTTTGCCCGCGATGATATTATTCCTCTCTGGCCGGACGAACCGCCCGGCGGCGGTGGGCCGTCTGGAACATTGCGCGTGGACGCCTGGGGTTCATGGTCGAATATTGTCAGCCCGGCGATTCAACGCTTCAGGCCAGAAAATCCCAATGGCGAAGCGGTGCTGATTGCGGCCGGGGGAGGCTACCGGTGGATCGGTATGGGACGCGAAGCCTGGCCCGTCGCGCACTGGTTAAATGCTAACGGTTATACCGCCTATGTGCTCAGCTACCGCTTACCGCGCGAGAAATGGCAGGCTGGCAACCTCGCGCCCTTACAGGATGCACAGCGCGCGCTGCGCCTGATACGTGCGTTTGAACGAAAAGTGCATGTCCTGGGGTTTTCGGCTGGGGGGCATTTACTGGGCATGGCGGCGGCGCGCCCGGAATTTCAGTCATATCCGCCGGTGGACAGGCTGGATCAGGAAGTCCCTAAAGCCGACAGCGTTGGGCTGATTTACCCGGTGATTACGCTTGAAGCGCCCTATCAACATACCAACACGCACCTGATGATGGTGGGCAATGACGCCAGTCCGCAAGAAGAAGCCAACTGGTCAGTACAAAACTATGTGACGAATCTCTATCCTCCCACGTTCCTGGCGCAGGCCGGAGACGATCACACCTCAAAACCTTTTAACACCCAGCTCATGCGTGACACCTGTCGCCGCAACCGCGTACCGGTGCAGCTGATTCAGCTGTCCAGCGGGGGGCATGGTTTTGGACTCGGCAAAGCGGGTACACCTGCCGCACTGTGGGATCAGGCCTATGTTAAATGGCTGGAAAACCTCAGTCAGGGCGCATTGGCGGTCAGGCACGCCTCCGTTCTGTCCTGACGCTTCCTGCGGCAGGCATAAAAAAAGCCGGCATTTGCCGGCCTCGCTAAATGAGCGATGATCAGGATTGAAGCAACACAGGACGAAGCAGCAACAGGCGGATCAGAATTGATAGGTCAGGCCCATACCGATACTGTTTTTCGTCGTAATGCCGGTGGCGCGCGTAAAATCGTTTTCCTTCAGTAAGTTAATGCGGTAGTCCACGTAGGTCAGCATGTTCTTGTTGAAATAGTAATAGGTGCCCACCGCAATATATTTCTGCATCGTCTGGCTGCCCCCGGCAAAATTCCCCGCGCCCTGCAGGTTTTCGCCACGCTGCGTAACAAAACCGACAGAAGGACGCAAACCGTTCAGGAACTGGTATTGTGCAATCGCCTCAAAGTTATGAGTTTTGTCGGCGACCTGTGCCAGCTGTCCATAAGGCGTAACGTCATTGGCTTCGCCATACATGGCGGCCAGATAGATTTGGTTGGCGTCATATTTTGCAGAGGTTACCCAGGCGGTGGCATCGTCTCCCTGACCGTCAGCTTGCTGAGTCAGTGTCCGTTTTGCTTTCATCCCTGCCGCCGCAATGCTCAGCCCATCGGTAATGCTGTAAGTCAGACCAGCACCGTAACCGTCTCCGTTAGCCAGTTTGGCGGTTGAGCGGTCATTTTTCCCCTGATACTGCAGGGTTAACTTTAACCCGCCCCAGTCCGGAGAGTGCCAGGTCGCGAGGCCGGTTGAGCGTTTTGACAGGAAGTTATCGTTGGTGGTCATGGTGCCGGAACCGTAGATCGGTGCCATATCCGTATAGGCAGAGGCAACATACAGTACCCCAAAGCTACGGCCATAATCGAACGAGCCGAAGTCGGCGAGTTTCAGACCGGCAAACCCTAAACGTGTGGCATTACCCGTTTGCGCATCGCTACCGCCTTCACTGTGATTCAGCTGGAAATTATATTCCCATTGTCCATAACCGGTAAGCTTATCATTAATTTGCGTCTCACCTTTAAAACCCAGGCGTGCATAAGAGTTGTCGCCATCTTCTGCAGTATTATCTGAGAAAACATGGCGCGCATCGACTTTACCGTACAGGTCAAGCTTATTTCCACTTTTATTATAAATCTCGGCGGAGCATGCAGAAAATGAGACCAGAAAACACATTGCATACGGCGCGACTGTTTTTATTTTATTGTGCATATCATCTACCCTTATCAGTTAACTGAAGCATGAGGATGTTACCGCTCAGGGCGGTATTTATTTCAATATCACTTTCGTCTTATTTAATGACTAAATAATAAAATGGGCATAGCGGCCATAAAATTTATGGCCATTTTTTATAATGGCTTTCCCTGGTGTTATTCCATTCAGGCAGAGAACATCCTGATGAACTTTTTATTCAAAATGCCAGGTCGGGTATATCGCTTAATACCGTTTGTGCGCCCGCATCAATATATTTTCGGGCCAGCACCGGGTCGTTGATTGTGGCAATCGCGAATTCGATACCTGAATGGGCCAGGCGCGTCAGGTCTTCGTCCGTTGCGAAGTCACCCAGGAAATGCAGGATCTGGCAACCTGTTCTGGCGAGGAGCGCCGCCGGGTCTTTTGGCGGGACGCAAACTGCCAGCCCACGCGGTACGTCAGGCATCAGCCTGGCGGCAACCTGCAGCGAAATCTCAGAGAAGCTGCTGATAAATAACTTCTTCTCGCTCGCTGGCCACAGCGACTTCAACTGAGCGATCGCAATCTCCGCCGTTTCCACTTCCTGCCCGGAGGTGGGTTTGATTTCCAGTTGCAGCCCAATGCCTTTATCCAGCACAAAGCCCACAGTTTCAGCCAGCGTAGGCACTTTTACGCCTTTAAAGAGGTGGCCGTAACACACGCCAGCCTCCAGCGACCGGATCTCATCCAGGGTTAAATTTGCCACATAACCTTTGCCATTCGTTGTCCGGTCTACGGAATCGTCATGAATAATGACTGGGTGCATGTCTTTGGTGAGTTTGACATCCACCTCTATCCACGTCGCGCCGTGTTCAACCGCCGCCTGAAACGAAGGCAGCGTATTTTCCGGTGCCAGCAGCGGTGCTCCCCGATGGGCAATCAGGCTGGCGTTCACGACGCGTGCAGGGTGTTTTTTGGTCGACATTCTTGGCTTTACCTTCTGTTAGGGTTTTATCGCAGGTCTACTTAAGCAAAACCTGGTTAGAGAATTCGGTCCTGACTTCATCACCCAGCGGTTTAGGCATGAACTGAGTGCCATGAACGCGCTCTTTGCTGTTGATCAGCCCGGCATCACGATTCACTTCTTTGTTTTGAGGCGTAATGCCATAAACCTGCTGGAACAGCCGTTGGGTGGTGGGCAGCGTCAACCAGTGGATAAACAGCAACGCTGCCGCTTTGTGGGGCGCGTTTTTAGGTATCGCCACCATATTTCCGCCGCCGGGCATGCCGAAATCGGGGATATACAGTCGGATGGTTTTCGGGACTTCACCGTGGTTCTCTAATCCCACCAGGTAATCTTCCCAGGCGGGGACCAGCAGGAACTCACCGCTGACCAGTCGGGTGACGCTGTCAGCGTTGGAGGCCGTAATGATGTAGTTGGGGCGCTGCTGTTTGAACCAGTTCCATGCGGGCTGCAGAGCCGTCAGGCTTTTGACATCAGCGTCGCCTTTGGTGAAATCAAAACCCGGTACCAGCGTGCGCGTGACCGATTCAATAAAGGCCGGGCCGGAACCGCCGTTTTCAACGTTGAAGCCAAATTCCTGAGGATGACTTTGCAGAAAGGACGTAATCTGCGGCAGGGTTCGTGGCAACTCACTCTCTTTCAGGCGTCGCGAATCGTAGGCCAGACCGGTCTGGTTGCCCCAAAATGCCACGCCATAGCCTTTACTGTCCGTTCCCTCAATGGTGTAGTTCAGCGTTTTGCCTTCCGGCAGCAGTGTATTAAGCGGGCCAAAAAACGTTTGCTGAGGCGATACGGTACCGAATGCGCCTCCGCCAATCGAAAACACATCAATATCGCCCGTTTCCCGTCCCCGGTCAGCCATCAGTTTATTAATGTTGCCCTGTAATGTGCCTTCAGACAGGGTAACGTTAATACCGTACTGTTTTTCAAACAGGCTGACCTGCTCTTTTAAACGGTCCTGGTAATACCATTGATACCAGGTTAATTTCCCTTCTTTTTTCGCCTGTTCGACAATCTGTTCCCAGTTCATCGAGGTTAAATCCTGAGCCTGGCTACAGAAAGCCCCGGCCAGCAATAATATTGCAGCAAAGAGTCTGAACATAGTTTTCCCCAATAACGCGTGTTAAAGACTGTCAGCCTTTTCCTGCAAAGGAGGCGACAGGATTTTTTGTCAATAATTTTTCTGCAATCAACATCAATATGACATTTGGCACAACCAGCATTAAAGAAATAACCGCCGCATTGGGTCGAATAAAGTTATAACCCAGATAAGAATACAGAATGGTAGGGACGGTAATAAAATCGGGTGAGCCAACAATAAAACTTATAGCGAACTCTTCTATTGATAACGTAAAGACAATAATTAATGCGGCAAATATTCCCGGTCTGATGGTGGGCAGGCAGGCCACTAAAAAACGGTTGATTACCGAAGCGCCCATATCTCGTGCGGCATCGAGCGTGTCCTGACGTATCTGCGAAAATGACAGGGTCAGAATGCGCACGGCATAAGGCATCAAGATAATAATATGGCCCAGCAAAATGCCACCAAACCGGCTGTGAATGCCCGCCACGTTAAGCAACATGGAAAAAAACAGCGCGACGACAAAGCCCGGCACGATAAGCGGCAGTAAGATCGCATTCTGTAAAAGGCGTTTGCCCGTAAACGACATTCTGCCAAACGCCCACGCAGCAGGCAGAGACAACATCAGCGTGCAAACGGAGACGGTTGCCGCCAGTAAATAGCTGTTCCTGAGCGCCTGGGGTAACGCGGTCGTGGTCCATACCTCCACCCAGCGCCCCAGTGAGAGAACCGGCGGCAGAGCATCTGGCCATGCCCACGGATGGGTTTTATCGACCAGTGACCACAGGACGGTCAACATAAAGGGAATAACCAGCCACAGCATAAACAGGGCGCTGATAAGGATCATCATGACGATTCGCAGCGGGGATAACGTCTCTCGGGCTTTCATTATCTCTGTTCTCCGGCTTGTTGTAGCCACTTCGCCAGGGTGGCAAGCACCACTGCACCGATAAAAGCCGCCAGCATCAAAATTACCGCGACAACGGCCGCAAGATTCCAGCCCTGCGCGCTGATTTCAGGGAAGCGCAGCATGTATTGCGAAAGAGAGAACACGCTGGTTGGCCCCGCAACGACCTGAAATGAAAAGTCACCCAAGGCGCCGATGAAGATCAGCACCAGCGATACCTGAACGGACTTGATAGATAAGGGCAGGATGATCTGTAACAACCGGGCAGTCTTGCCAGCGCCTAAATCCCGCGCGGCATTAAAAATTTCGTCACCAATCGCGCGCAGGCTGCCGGTAATGATAAGCAGCGCATAGGGAAGCTGTTTCCAGACCTGCAAAATAATCACGCCAATTCCCCAGCGGTCATTCTGCATTCTGATGGGGTGAGAGATGATCCCCAGCTTGAGCAAGCCCAGGTTAATAAAGCCCTGCCAGGAAATCAGGTTGATAAACAGCAGCGCAGCCACCAGCCCGTGTACCATCAGCGGGGCTTTGAGTAAGCCGCCCATCAGCATCGAGCCGGGAAAAGGTTTTCTCAGCCACAGTGCCAGCGGAAGCGCCAGGGCAACGGACAGCACTGCACTGAGCACGCCGATTCTGAGCGAATAGCCTGTTGCGCGCCACAGCTGGCTGTCATTCAGAATGGTTTGCCAGTACTGAAGCGTGAAGTGCGCCGGTGCGCCAAAATTAAACAGGCCAACGGATTGCGCCAACGCCATGATCACAATCAGCACCAGAGTGATGATGACCGGCGCGACCGCCGGCAGGACCAGCAACCAACAGAGCCTGTTCCGGTTGCGCGTTTTCATGAATAGCTTTCCCGTAAAAAGCGGATCTTGTCTGGCGCAATAGAGAAATTAACGTTGTCACCTTCGCGGATGTGGTTTTTACCGACCAACTGGATACACCACTGATATTCCGTTTCTTCATGGCCCAGTGGATGAACCTGGAGTTCAGAAAGGTTGCCCAGAAAACTCACCGCACCGATCTCAAAGGCCAGCATGTTTTTCCCGGCACTGTGTTCACTGAGTAAGGCATCCTCAGGGCGCCAGAAGGTATAAACCTTGTCTGAGACGGGCGGCACATGGCTATGGATCTCCATTTCGCCCAGTACGCACGCAATGCGATAAATACCGGTGCTGCTGTCACCATTCAGTACGCGGGCTTTCATGACGTTAGCCTGACCGACGAAACCGGCGACAAAGCGGTTTACCGGGGAATAATAGATCTCATCCGGCGTACCGGTTTGCTCAATTTTTCCGGCATTCATGACCACCACAATGTCAGACATCGACAAGGCTTCTGCACGGTCGTGGGTAACATAAATGGCGGTAAACCCATGGGAGCGCTGAAGTTGTCTGATCTCCAGTCGTACCTTGTCGCGTAATTTGGCATCCAGATTTGACAGCGGCTCATCAAACAACACGATTTCCGGACGCACGGCCAGCGCTCTGGCAAGCGCCACGCGCTGCTGCTGACCGCCGGATAACTGCGCGGGCAGTTTAGGCAAATGCGCATTCAGCGATACCTGGGCGGCGGTCTGCGCGACACGATCGTGAATGTCCGTTTTCGCCATCTTCATTTGCTTGAGGCCAAACCCGATATTTTCAGCAACGGAAAGGTGAGGAAAAAGCGCATAGGACTGAAAGCACATCGCCGTGTCGCGATGCTCAGGTTTGACATGATGCATGTCCTGCTGGTGGATCAGTACTTCGCCACTATCAAGACTGTAAAAGCCGGCAATAACTTTAAGCAGCGTGGTTTTGCCACAGCCAGATGGGCCAAGTAAGGAAACAAATTGTCCTTTTTTGGCCTGCAGTGAAATGCCGTTCAGCGCGACAAAATCGTCGAACGTCAGCATGGCATTGTGGATTTCTAGCGTGTTCACGTTGGGCTGCTCCGTCATATAATGCCAGGGACTTCTTAATTAATGCGAGACGCATAATAATTTGCTGTAGTGAATTTAAGCAATTTCAGACAGGTTAAGAATTTATTAAGTTTTTAAAACCTATATATAACAGTCAAATGGAGACTTACTTTGAAATCGTACGTTTAACGCGCTAACCATTTTAATGCGTTGTGATTAATATTTTGGGTGAAGGGCTGGATCGTTGCATCAGCAAGCGCACAGAGGGCAGGACAGCGGGTGAACGCTGTCCTGAAATGCAGTAATGAGGTAAGCCGGGGGCAATGCGTGATCAGGCGGGAGTAAAACGAGGATGAGGGATAAACTGAGCAGAAAGGCGGTTCATTTCAGCCGTACCGACACTAACATGTGTACTGCTTTTTTCCTGTGTGCCGGCAAGATGCGCATCCAGTCCCGCCGCTTTACAGAGTGCATAACCTGCAGAAACGTCCCACATGCTGCTAAAACATTCCTGATAACCGTCAACGTAACCCAGCACGCTAAAGGTTAAACCGACGGTGGCACAGCGATAGCGCACCACATTCCAGCCGTCGTCCCGATAGGCCTTTTCAATACAGAGCTGATGGGTGAAATCCCATGATGGACTGTCGCCAATCGCCACGGTTTTCAGCGCCTCGGCGACGACTGGCCGTTCAAAGGGTTCACCATTCAGATAAACCCCAGTCTCTTTGCCGCCGCTCACCATGAGGTTTAATACCGGATGGACGATCACGCCTATAACCGGCTCGCCATTCTGCACATAGCCAACAGAAATCCCCCACAATGACGAGCCGCGCAGGAAGTTACTCGTACCATCGATAGGATCAACAGACCAGTAGCTGGCGCTGAGCTCACCGCCATGCTCTTCCCCAACAACAGAATCCTGTGGAAAATGGTGTTCCAGGCGCTGCCGAATCAGATTTTCCACTTCCTGATCGGCTTCACTGAAGACATCCTGCGGCCTTTTTTCGCAGATCGCTAATTCACTCAGCTGTCTGAAATAGTCAAGAGCCAAAAGTGAAGCCTCTTGTGCGATGCGTTCAGCAACCTTTAAGCGCGTTTCCATTGTTTACCTGATGCATAAATAGAAGCGTGAGAATGAAGACAGAGCCCTACGCACAGTGAAAGCGTCCATCCGGACACAGGGCTCGCTTTTAATATAATGCTCATTGCATGATATTGAAGTGTCTCTCCATTATGTTTCACTATTATGATGTTTTTATGATCGGGAAAAGCCGGGCCGGAGAGGCTGAACATCAGCACATTTTATTAAAACGCAAAGGCAGGGGCCTTTACTATTCGTCCTGCATAAAAACATGCTAGGGTATTAACAGAACCCATTATTAAATACGGTGAGGACAACGCTGTGGTTCATGGATATTCCGCTGGTCATGAAGTCGAACTTAATCGCAGTGAAAAACTCATTCTTGAGCTTGTCCGCCGCAACGATGGCATTTCCCGCTCCTCGCTGGTTTCGCAAACCATTCTGAATCAGTCATCTGTTCACCGCATTGTTGATACGCTGACAGAAAACGGCTTTCTCAGCCTGGGGGAATCACCGTCCCAGGGAAGGGGCAAGCCCAGCCCATCGTTATCACTGAATGCGAATGCGCGTTATGGTTACGGCATCTCAATTAACTCAGACAGCGTTGCCGCCAGCCTGATTAATTTCCGGGGCGGTATTACAGAATACTGCGTACTGGATACGCATCCGCGCGATCCTGCCCGTACCTTACTCAATATCAAACATCACTATCTGGATACCTTAAAGCAATACGGTATTTCGCCGGACAAAGTCTGTGGTGTGGGATACAGCATGGCGGGCTTTCTTTATGAATCACGAAAGTATTTCAATCCGCCTGAACCTTTAAAAAACTGGATGGGCATCGATCTGCGCCGTGAAATTACCATGTTATTTGATCGACCAGTATGGATTGAAAATAACGCCACAACGGCGGCGCACGCTGAGGCCTTTCTGGGCGCTGGACTGAAATACGATACCTTTGGCTATCTCTCTTTTAATTATGGTTTTGGCGGTGGCATCGTGATTAACGGTAAACCGTTTCAGGGGGCGTTTGGAAATGCGGGGGAGATCAGCCGTATTTTTACGCCGGAAGAGGGCAAGCTGCGCCCGGCTCTGGGGATCTTGATCGATCGGTTACGTCACGGTGGTATTGAAATTAAAGATATTCGCGATCTCAATCATAAATTCGATCCGGCCTGGCCGATTGCGCAACAGTGGGTAGAAGACGTCACGCCAAACCTGCATCGGGCAATGGATGCTATGAATGCGGTGATCGATCCCGGTGCCATCATATTAGGGGGCGAGATTCCCCGTAAGCTGGGCGAAATGTTTTTAGCCATGCCGCGCATCAGTTCGGGTAAACGCTGGAACATTTCTGCGGAATATCCGGATATTCTGCTGAGCGCCATTGAGGGGGACAGTTCGGCGCTGGGGGCGGCGTTGACGCCGCTGCGGGAGACCTATTTTAATTGAGGCTGCTGCCCGCAGATCACAGGATCTGCGGGCAGCGCTACGTTGTGCGCGTAGGCGAATTAACGCATCGTCACAAACTCTTCTGCTGCCGTCGGGTGAATCGCCACGGTGTTATCAAAGTCTTTCTTGGTCGCGCCCATTTTCAACGCCACCGCAAAGCCTTGCAGCATTTCGTCCATTCCGCCGCCGATGCCGTGGATACCCACAATCTTCTCCTCCGGGCCGACGCAGACTAACTTCATGCGGCACGGCTGGCGAT
This sequence comes from Stenchaetothrips biformis, assembly GCA_030522485.1. Classification (NCBI taxonomy): domain Eukaryota; kingdom Metazoa; phylum Arthropoda; class Insecta; order Thysanoptera; family Thripidae; genus Stenchaetothrips; species Stenchaetothrips biformis. Next base: position 381,671 of record CM060086.1, read on the forward strand.
GTTGGGTCACCGCGGTATACATTGCGGTAAAGGATGATTTGTAGACTTTTACCTGGTCATCACCGTACTGCTCGCGCGCCTGCGGTTCCGTTAGGCCCACGGTGCCGATCGGCGGATGGCTGAACACCACGGTAGGAATATTGCTGTAATCCAGGTGCTCCTCGGGTTTGTTATTAAACAACCGCTCAGACAGGCGACGACCGGCCGCCACCGCTACCGGCGTGAGCTCAACGGCGCCGGTATTATCACCAACGGCATAAACGCCTGGCACGTTGGTATTCTGGAATTTATCGACCTTGATATAGCCTTTTTCATCCAGCGCAACGCCCGCCGCCTCGATATTCAGGCTGTCGGTTTCCGGCACCCGGCCAATCGCCCAGACCAGGCAATCCACGGTGTATTCACTGCCGTTTTCCAACTGCAGCGTCAGGCTACCATCGGCATTTTTCACGACGGCTTTTGGTGTCGCCTCGGTATGCAGCGTGGGGCCTTCCGCGTTCATGACCTCAACCAGCGTGTCGGTAATCAGCGGATCAAAGCTGCGCAGCGGGGCATGTTTACGGACGAATAAATGGGTTTCCGAGCCCAGCGCATTGACCACGCCTGCCAGCTCCACCGCGATATAACCGGCACCGATCACCGCGGTCCGTTTCGGCAGCGCGTCCAGTTCAAAGAAGCCGTCTGAATCAATACCGTATTCCGCTCCGGGGATAGAGGGATGGCTCGGACGCCCCCCGGTGGCGATCAAAATATGATCCGCCGTAATGGTTTCGCCATTGACTTCAACGGTATGCGCATCAATAAAACGGGCAAAGCCGGTGATAACATCGACCTTATTTTTCCCCAGAACATTGTCGTATGATTGGTGAATACGGTCGATGTAGGCGCTGCGGTTTTTAACCAGCGTGCCCCAGTCGAAGCGGTTTACCGTGGTATCAAAACCATAATCAGGCCCGTAAAGATGAATGGCCTCGGCGATTTGCGCGGCATGCCACATGACTTTTTTCGGCACACAGCCTACGTTGACGCAGGTTCCGCCCAGCGCTTTGGCTTCTATCAGGGCACACTTCTGGCCATAGCTTGCTGCACGGTTGATCGAAGCAATACCGCCGCTGCCGCCGCCAATGGCGAGATAGTCATAATGTCGGGTCATTGAAGTATCATCCGGTTACATGGAAAGTGATATAGAGTGTAACGCCGCAGGGTGCGGTGTCGCAAAAATTGCGCCTATGATTGTAACAGGCCATATTTTTCCACTACTTACAGAGAAGCATAGCATGCACCTGACTTTTCTTGGCACGGGCGGTGGCGCGCCCAGTTTGCAGCGTAACGTCACCGCCATTGCTTTCACCCGGGCAAGCAGTGGCGACACCTGGCTGTTTGACTGTGGTGAAGGCACTCAGCTTCAGTTTATGCGATCCGATCTTAAACCCGGCAAGCTCGATAAAATCTTTATTACCCATTTGCACGGTGATCATATTTTTGGCCTGCCGGGCCTGCTCACCAGCCGTTCAATGGCCGGGCTGACCACGCCGATGACGGTTTATGGCCCAAAAGGACTGAAAGCTTTTGTCGATACCGCACTTTCCCTGTCCGGCTCCTACACCGACTATCCGCTCGAGGTGATCGAGATTGTGGCGGGCGAGGTGCTGGATGACGGCGAGTTTCGTGTCACGGCATGGCCGATGAATCACACTATTGACTGCTTTGGCTATCGTATTGAACAGCAAGACAAGCCCGGCTTTCTGGATGCTGCACGTCTCAAAGCGGAAGGTGTGCCCCGTGGCCCGTGGTATCAACAGCTGAAGCAGGGAGAAAGTATTACGCTGGAAGATGGACGTATCATTGATGGCGCGGCGTATTTGGGGCCGTCCACTAAAGGAAAAACCCTGGCGATTTTTGGCGATACGGCACCTACTGAGGTGGCGTTACAGCTGGCGGCTAATGTGGATGTGATGGTGCACGAAACCACGCTGGAGGATGCGCTGGCGGAAAAAGCCAACGGGCGCGGTCACTCAACTACCGTGCAGGCCGCAACAGTAGCAAAGCAGGCCGGTGCAAAACGGATGATCGCCACGCATTTTAGCTCACGCTATCTCGCCAGAGACATGACGCGTTTGCTGGCAGAGTGCCAGGCCATTTTCCCCGAAACCGAGATGGCGTATGACCTGGCCGTCTTTACGCTGTAACGACTAATGCATCAGTGCCGGGTAGGTAAACAACAACAGATGAACCATGTTGAGTGCAAAATGGCAGGCTGTTGCGAGCCAGAGTCGGCCGCTCCAGTGCCAGACCAGGCCATAAATTAGCCCGGCCAGCCCGGCAAATATCATCAGCAGTACGCCGCCGGACGCATGCGCCACGCCAAACAGCAAGGCGGTGACCACCAGGGCGATTGTGCCGCCCCATTTCTGGCGCAGCCGCTGCTGTAAATAGCCACGAAAAAATGCTTCTTCTGCCAGCGAGACAAAAAACAGATTGGCCAGTGCGAACGCGCCCAGCCAGTCAGGCAGGTGTGGCTCAAACGCCAGGCCACCCAGCCCTACCGCGCTGACTAACAGCAGCGGAATCGCCGCCACGGGTACCAGCCATAACAGAGGCGTGCGCGGTGGGTGCGCCTCGGCTTTGAACAGCGTCGGCATACAGGCCAGCAACAGGAAGGGAATCAGGGCTTTGTCAAAATTAAACGAAAAAGAGAAGGGCAGGCTGCGTGCGCCTACCTGAACGGCATCGATTTGACGCGGATTGTTAAAGCCGGGAATAAGATGCAGCAGCAGCGCAGCGGCCATCACGACCAGGAGCACCTCGCTGATGCCCTGCCACATGCGACTGCGGCGATCGTAAATACGAAACGCGACCAGCGCTGCAACCGCAGCGAAAACGAGGGTAACGGGCCACTCCAGAACGTTCTGGTACACACCCAGAGCCGTTGCCAGTGCCAGCAGTAACAGAGAGAGGCGTTTCGCCGGTTGCAGAGCCGCCAGGGCGCCTGCCAGAATAATCCACATAAAAATGACCTGCGATATCACGCCGCCGGATCTGAACCGGCGGCGCTAAACGGGAAAGGCGTTATTCAGGAACGATCTGGTTTACGCTGAAATGACCTGTACCTGCCGGTACCAGTTTCTGATGTAACCACGGCAGCAGCGTATTCATCTGGTCGGCCAGCTTCCAGGGGGGATTAATTACAATCATGCCAGAGGCGGTCATACCGCGCTGATCGCTGTCAGGACGCACGGCCAGTTCAATTTGCAGGATATTTCGAATGCCGGTCGCCTGCAGATCGCGCAGCATATGCTTGATTTGCTGACGCATGACAACCGGATACCACAGGGCATAAATCCCGGTGCCAAAGCGCTTGTGGCCTTCCTGAATGCCTTTGACGACCGCCTGGTAATCACTCTTCATTTCATAAGGCGGATCGATCAGCACCAGCCCACGACGCGAAAGCGGGGGCAGCTTTGATTTTAACTGCTGATAGCCATCGGCCTTTTCAACGCGCGCGCGGCTGTCTTTACTGAACTCAGTGCGCAGCATAGGAAAATCGCTGGAATGCAGCTCGGTCAGTTGAATCTTATCTTCCGGGCGAAGTAAGTGGCGGGCGATCAGTGGGGAGCCTGGATAGTAACGCAGCGTTCCACTGCGGTTCAGGGCATGAATCGCATCAAAGTAGGGTTGCAGCAGTGCGGGCGCATCCGGCTGCTGCCAGATGCGTCCAATGCCTTCCAGATATTCGCCGGTACGCTCTGCATGCTCGCCGCTCAGTTGATAACGTCCTGCGCCTGCATGTGTATCAAGATAGAAAAACGGTTTTTCTTTCTCTTTCAGGGCGGTGATGATGAGGCTTTGTACGGTGTGCTTAAGCACATCGGCATGGTTGCCGGCGTGAAAACTGTGGCGATAACTCAGCATAAAAAAGGGGATTTCCGCGGTTGAAGCTAAAAATAGTGATATTGGCCCGATTATACCGACAGACGGGAATAATTGCTGGCATTTCGCGCATTCGTCGCCCGTAAAGCGGGTTTTCCCTGTTCAGACCGCTTTACACTTTGCATAGCAATCTGCCACAGGCTGTTAACCTCCGTTACGTATTCAGCGACAGGAAAGTGATAGCCTGTTTTGTCGTCAGCTATGATTGATCTCATTGTCTTCAGGATCACTATTCGCACCATTGTTGAAATCACCGCTGGTCGCGCCATTGATTTTCGTGATATCCGACCGCATGTTAATTAAATTGCGTCGCGCGAGCCGTCGCGCCCCACACATTGTTAAAGGACTGCGCTATGACCAATCCGTTACTCACCTCGTTCACACTTCCCCCGTTTTCAGCGATTAAGCCTGAACATGTGGTGCCCGCCGTAACCGACGTTTTGAATGAATGCCGCGCAATGGTGGAAAAAGTGGTGGCGCAAGGCGCACCTTACACCTGGGATAACCTGGTTCAGCCGCTGGCAGAAACCGATGACCGCCTGAGCCGTATCTTTTCACCGGTCAGCCATCTCAACTCGGTTAAAAACAGTCCGGAACTGCGCGAAGCCTACGAACAAACGCTCCCACTGCTGTCTGAATACAGTACCTGGGTGGGCCAACATGAAGGACTTTATCAGGCCTACCGCGACCTGAAAGAAGGCCGTCATTATGCTTCGCTGGATCAGGCAAAGCAGAAAGCGGTCGATAACGCACTGCGTGATTTTGAGCTTTCCGGTATCGGTCTGGAAAAAGACAAGCAGCAGCGTTACGGCGAAATTGCCGCGCGTCTTTCCGAGCTGGGCTCGGCCTACAGTAACAACGTGCTTGATGCCACGATGGGCTGGAGCAAGCTGATTACGGACGAAAGCGAGCTGGCGGGCATGCCGGAAAGCGCGCTGGCCGCAGCGAAAGCCCAGGCGGACGCCAAAGGGCAGGAAGGCTGGTTACTGACGCTGGATATCCCCAGCTATCTGCCGGTCATGACCTATTGCGATAATGCCGCGCTGCGTGAAGAGATGTACCGCGCCTATTCGACCCGCGCCTCTGATCAAGGCCCTAACGCGGGTAAATGGGATAACGGTCCGATTATGGCGGAAGAGCTGGCGCTGCGGCACGAGCTGGCGCAACTGCTGGGCTTCGACTCCTTCGCGGATAAATCCCTGGCCACCAAGATGGCACAGAGCCCGTCACAGGTGATCGATTTCCTGAACGACCTGGCCGATCGCGCCCGTCCACAGGGCGAGAAAGAGCTGGCGCAGCTGCGCGCTTTCGCAAAGAAAGAGTACGGCGTGGAGACCATGAACCCATGGGATCTCACCTATTACGGCGAAAAGCAGAAGCAGCATCTTTATACCATCAGCGATGAGCAGCTGCGCCCTTACTTCCCGGAGTCGCGTGCAGTGTCCGGCCTGTTTGAAGTGGTGAAGCGCATTTACGGCATTACCGCGAAAGAGCGCACGGACGTCGATGTTTACCATCCGGATGTGCGTTTCTTCGATCTGTTCGATGAAAGCGGCGAGCTGCGCGGCAGTTTCTATCTCGATCTCTATGCTCGCGAGCACAAACGCGGCGGCGCATGGATGGACGACTGCGTGGGGCAAATGCGTAAAGCGGACGGAAGCCTGCAAAAACCGGTGGCTTACCTCACCTGTAACTTCAACCGTCCGGTAAGCGGCAAGCCTGCGCTGTTTACGCATGACGAAGTGATAACCCTGTTCCACGAGTTCGGTCACGGCCTGCACCATATGCTGACGCGCATCGAGGCGGCGGGCGTGTCCGGCATCAATGGCGTGCCATGGGACGCCGTGGAACTGCCTAGCCAGTTCATGGAGAACTGGTGCTGGGAGCCGGAAGCACTGGCGTTTATTTCGGGGCACTACGAAACCGGTGAGCCACTGCCCAAAGAACTGTTGGATAAAATGCTGGCGGCGAAAAATTACCAGGCGGCGCTGTTTATCCTGCGCCAGCTGGAGTTCGGCCTGTTCGACTTCCGCCTGCATACCGAATTCAATCCGGAAAAAGGTGCACAGATTCTCGAAACCCTGCGCGAAGTGAAAAGCAAAGTCGCCGTGGTCCCCAGCCCGGAGTGGGGACGTTTCCCTCATGCCTTCAGCCATATTTTTGCAGGTGGCTATGCTGCGGGCTATTACAGCTATCTGTGGGCCGATGTGCTGGCAGCAGATGCCTATTCGCGCTTTGAAGAAGAGGGAATTTTCAACCGGGAAACCGGGCAGTCCTTCCTCGACAATATTCTGACGCGCGGCGGGTCAGAAGAACCTATGGAGCTGTTTAAACGCTTCCGCGGCCGAGAACCACAGCTGGATGCCATGCTGGAACACTACGGTATTCAGGGATAAGCCGTACGTGAAAATCTGTTTGCTTGATGAGACAGGCGCCGGTGACGGCGCCTTAACTGTTTTAGCCGCACGCTGGCAACTGACGCATTGTGATGATGCCGCGCTGGCGCTGGTGAAAACCGCCACACATCTTGAACTGCGCAAACGGGATGAGCCCAAACTGGGGGGGATCTTTGTAGATTTCGCCTCCGGTGCCCTGGCACATCGACGTCGTTTTGGCGGTGGCCGCGGTGAAGCCGTCGCGAAAGCGGTGGGAATAAAAGGGACCTACCTGCCCGATGTGGTGGACGCCACCGCCGGATTAGGACGGGATGCTTTTGTGCTGGCCGCGCTGGGCTGTCGGGTAAGGATGCTTGAGCGTCATCCGGTAGTGGCCGCACTGCTGGAAGACGGGCTAACGCGTGGCTATGAAGATGCAGAAATTGGCGGCTGGCTGCGCGAACGCCTGACGTTGATTCATGCTTCCAGTATTCAGGCTCTGACCGATATTACCCCGCAGCCGGACGTGGTGTATCTCGATCCTATGTATCCCCATCGGCAAAAAAGCGCCATGGTAAAAAAAGAGATGCGGGTCTTTCAGTCGCTGGTGGGGGCGGATGAAGATGCCGACGCACTGCTGGCACCGGCTCGCCGTCTGGCTAAGAAGCGTATTGTGGTGAAGCGTCCCGACTACGCGCCACCGCTGGCCGGTGTTGCCACGCAGTCTGCGGTGGTCACCAAAAGCCACCGCTTCGATATCTATCCGCCTCTGTCTTAATCGTTGTTTTAAGCCGGTCGGCACCTCAGTCGCACCGGCTTAGCGCGAGCGAATCATTCATCTTCTTCGTCACGCAGCGGCACAATCAGCATGTCGATGTGCACGGTATTGATCAACTGACGGGCAGACGACATCAGCTTGCTCCAGAAATCCTGATGATGACCGCACACCACCATGTCCACATCGTATTTCTTAATCGCATCCACCAGCACCTGCCCCAGGTCGCCACTGCCGCTCAGGGTTTCGGTGATAGGGTAGCCCGCGGCATCGGACAGGCTTTTTAACGCCAGATGCGTTTCCTCAGAAATACGCTTTTGCATATCTCCGAGGTTGACATCAATCAGACCGGTGTAGAGATCCGAGTAATTAACATCGACATGAATCAGCGAGATTTTTGCGTCGTAAGGGCGCGCGAGTGAGACAGCTTTATCCACTAACAACTGGCTTTCTGGCGAAAGATCGACTGCAATCAGGATATGTTTATAAGCCATGATATAACTCCTTCCACGAGATTCAGAATGGCAGCGGTTTCCAGACGCGTCACAGTTGCGAAATCCATTGCGCGCACGGGCGATGAGCGCCACCGAGATGATTAATGTACAGCACAGGCGATAATGTTGTTATACCTGAAAGTATAGTCCTGTGTGTTAACAAATGCTTCTGAAGCCGCCTGGGTTGTGAATAAGATCAATGATGAACGATTTTTACTCGTATAAAACGAAAATCCTCGCTGGTAAAAAATTGAACATTTCTCCTAAACTGAAAAAAGCAGCCTGCATCACACGGTTGCTACTTTTCTGGTGATTCAATAATAAAACTACAAATCGCTTTACGGGGCTGTTGGCTAATTCTGTAGGGACTGTTCGACATGGTGCGCGCTCAGCACCCTGCTGCGGTGCCGGTGAGGAGGATGACATGATCAGCACTATCGCGCTTTTTTGGGCTCTTTGTGTGGTATGTATTGTGAATATGGCGCGCTATTTCTCATCGCTGCGTGCGCTGTTGGTGGTTCTGCGTGGCTGTGATCCGCTGCTCTATCAGTATGTTGATGGCGCGGGGTTTTTCACATCCCATGGTCAGCCCGGCAAGCAGGTGCGGCTGGTGCGTTACATCTGGGCAAGGCGCTATCTTGATCATCATGACGACGAATTCATTCGCCGGTGCGAGCGGGTGAGAGGTCTCTTTATCTTAACCAGTTCACTGTGTGGATTGGTGATTATCAGCCTGATTGCGCTAGCCATCTGGCATTAAAAAGGGCGACCGAAGTCGCCCTGGTATGCTACCGAATTAAATGAGTTTCAGCGCTATCCAGTAGAGCGAACCCGATAACAAAATACAGACCGGCAGGGTAAATACCCACGCCATGGCGATGTTTTTGATGGTTTTGCTCTGCAAGCCGCCGCCGTCAACCAGCATGGTGCCGGCAACGGAAGAAGAGAGGATATGCGTGGTGGAGACCGGCATTCCGGTGTAGCTGGCAATGCCTATCGACACGGCTGCCGTTACCTGCGCAGACATGCCCTGCGCATAGGTCATGCCCTTCTTACCAATTTTCTCACCGATGGTGGTGGCCACGCGACGCCAGCCGATCATGGTGCCGACGCCCAATGCCAGCGCAACCGCCATGATGATCCATACCGGCGCGTACTCAATGGTGTTCAACAGATCGCCTTTGAGCTTGCCCAGGAAACGTTTATCGTCCGGAGAGGTTTCCGGCAGCTTCGCCGCTTTATCGGCGGTGTCAGAAATACACAGCAGCAGGCGACGCATCTGACTACGCTGCTCAACGGACAGGTCGTTGTAGCTTTGCAGGTTGTTCAGCAGCAACTGAGCACGTTGCACGGCCTGCAGCGCACGTGCACTGTCGCAATGAAACTCTGTCGATGATACCGGCGCCACTTCTTCCGGGGTGGGCAGCTTAGGCGGCGCCATCTCGATGATGTGGTTTAGTGAGGCCTGGTGCTGTTGATAATACTGCTCAAGATGATTGACCGCATCCCGTGTACGCGTAATGTCGTAACCCGATGCGTTCATATTTACCACGAAGCCGGCTGGCGCAACGCCAATCAGAACCAGCATGATCAGGCCAATGCCTTTCTGCCCGTCGTTCGCACCGTGTGAATAGCTGACACCAATGGCGGAGATAATCAGTGCCGTGCGCGTCCAGAAAGGCGGTTTTTTCTTGCCATCAATCTTCTCGCGATCGGCGGGCGTCATATGAATACGCGCACGCTTTTTGGTATTACTCCAGTAACGGCGGAGAACAAAGATCAGGCTGCCCGCAATCACCAGTCCGACAATAGGGGAAAGAATCAGAGACAGAAAAATATTCAGCACTTTCGGGATATTAAGCGCATCAACGACCGATGTACCGCTCATCAACGCGTTCGTCAGGCCAATGCCGATAATGGCGCCGATTAAGGTGTGGGAACTGGACGCGGGCAGGCCCAAATACCAGGTACCCAGGTTCCAGATAATCGCCGCCAGCAACATGGAAAAGACCATGGCGAGACCGTGGGCCGATCCGACATTCAGCAGCAGATCGGTAGGCAGCATATGCACGATAGCGTAAGCCACGCTTAATCCGCCGAGCAATACACCAAAGAAGTTGAAGACGCCTGCCATTAAAACGGCAAGCTGCGCCCGCATGGCACGGGTATAGATGACCGTTGCAACCGCGTTGGCCGTATCATGAAAGCCGTTAATTGCTTCGTAAAACAATACAAACAGCAGAGCAAGTATCAGTAACAGGCCGGTGCTAAGATCTAGACCAGCAAACAGATGTAGCATAGACGTTACGCCATTTTTGGAGGACATGAACGCGGCGCATTATCCGCGACAACATGCTGTCTGGGAAAGGAAAATATAGTCATGATTTGGACTAAAAGTGTCAATTTACCCGGTAAAAAGATATAAAAGCTATAAAAATTAGCTGGTTACATTGTGACATATTTACGGCAAAATTTTGACACTGGCATCCACAGGAGCAGATCACTACAATCTGCCCCTCTCTTACCAGGTGGGCAAAAGCAGTGGAACAGTTTGACGTTATCGTAATTGGGGCAGGCGCTGCCGGGCTTTTTTGTGCTGCACAGGCCGGACAGCGTGGTCGCCGGGTGTTACTGCTGGATAACGGCAAGAAGCCGGGACGCAAGATTTTGATGTCTGGCGGTGGGCGCTGCAATTTCACCAATCTCTACACCGAACCGGCCGCCTACCTGTCGAATAATCCTCACTTTTGTAAGTCGGCCCTTGCGCGTTATACCCAATGGGATTTTATCGATCTGGTGAATCGCCACGGTATCGCCTGGCATGAGAAAACCCTGGGGCAGCTGTTTTGCGATGATTCTGCCCAGCAGGTAGTCGATTTATTAATGGCTGAATGTGACAAAGGTGGCGTCACCGTTCGGCTGCGTAGCGAAATACTGAGCGTAATCCGGGATGACGCGGGCTACAGCCTGCAGCTCAACGGCAGCGCGGTTCAGGCTGAGAAGCTGGTCATTGCCAGTGGCGGTCTTTCCATGCCGGGCCTGGGTGCATCACCGTTTGGCTATAAAATCGCTGAGCAGTTTGGGCTGAAGGTGCTGCCCACGCGCGCGGCACTGGTGCCCTTTACCTTACATAAACCACTCCTGGAACAGTTGCAGACGCTGTCAGGCGTTGCGCTGGATACGACCATTGCGGCAAAGGACGGCACCCTGTTCAAAGAGGCGATGTTGTTCACCCACCGCGGCCTGTCCGGCCCGGCAGTGTTGCAGATTTCCAGCTACTGGCAGCCGGGCGACTACCTCACTGTAGACCTCTCTCCGGCTACCCGTCTTGAGGATTTCCTGACGATTCAACGTGAGGCGCATCCGAATCTGAGCCTGAAAAACAGCCTGGCGAAAATCCTGCCCAAGCGCCTGGTGGAGGTCCTGCAGGATATGAACGTCGTGCCGGATGTGACGCTGAAGCAACTTAACCGCAAGCAGCAAACAGAGCTGGTGCAGACGCTGCACGGCTGGCAGGTTCAGCCTAACGGCACCGAAGGTTATCGCACCGCCGAAGTCACCCTCGGTGGCGTTGATACTACCCAACTGTCGTCGAAGACGATGGAAGCGCGGGACGTACCGGGGCTGTATTTTATCGGTGAGGTGGTGGACGTGACCGGCTGGCTCGGCGGCTATAATTTCCAGTGGGCCTGGAGTTCGGCCTGGGCCTGCGCCCAGGCGCTGTAAGGTCGCCATCTCGCCCTGCACTCAGGCATAACGCGAAACCGCATAGTCCGCATGGGCAATCTCGGGCGGTTTGCCTGAAATCACATCACTCAACAGCTGGCCGGAGCCGCAGGCCATCGTCCAGCCCAGCGTACCGTGGCCGGTATTCAGCCACAGGTTGCTGAAATGTGTATGGCCGACGATGGGCGTGCCGTCAGGCGTCATGGGACGTAACCCGGTCCAGAAGGTTGCCTGCTCAACGCGACCGCCACGGGGATAAAGGTCGTTCACTACCATCTCAAGTGTTTGCCGTCTGGCAGGCAGCAGGGTGTTGCTGTATCCCACAATTTCCGCCATACCGCCCACGCGAATGCGATCATCAAAGCGCGTAATGGCAATTTTATAGGTTTCATCCAGCACTGTGGACACCGGCGCGGCGGACGCATCGGCAATGGGAATCGTCAGCGAGTAGCCTTTGAGTGGGTAAACCGGAACAGACATGAGTGGCCGGAGTAATGGCGTGGAGTATGAACCCAGCGCCATGACGTATCCGTCCGCTGTCAGCGTTTCGCTGCCACAGGCCATACCGCTGATCCTGTCTCCCTGTGTCAGCAGCGCATCCACGGTTGTGTTAAAGCGAAAGTCGACGCCCGCCTCGCGCGCCAATGCCGCAAGCCGCTGGGTAAACAGCTGGCAATCGCCGGTTTCGTCATTAGGCAGTCGCAGCCCGCCGGTCAGCTTATGCTTAACCGCCGCCAGCGCCGGTTCAACCTCGGCCAGCTGTGAGGCTTCCAGCAGTTGATAAGGAACGCCGGCGTCCTGCAACACGGCGATATCGCGTGCCGCATTGTCAAACTGTTGAGCGGTGCGAAACAGCTGCAGCGTGCCGCCCTGACGCCCTTCATATTCAATGCCCGTGCTGGCCCGCAGTGCTCTGATGCAGTCCCGGCTGTACTCTGCCAGCCTGACCATTCTGGCCTTATTTTCGGCGTAACTCTGCGGATTGCAGTTTTTCAGCATTTGCATCATCCAGGCAAGCTGAAAACGTGAGCCATCCGGGCGCACGGAAAGGGGAGCATGACGCTGTACCATCCATTTCACCGCCTTTAAGGGAACGCCCGGCGCGGCCCAGGGCGCGGCATAGCCTGGGGAAATTTGCCCGGCATTGGCCGCGCTGGTGCCTAATGCCGGACCGGCTTCTTTATCAACCACCGTCACCTGATGTCCGGCTTTCTGCAGATACCAGGCGGTTGTTACGCCCACAACACCACTGCCGAGTACAATAATTTTCATGTTGATCGTTATCCTGCATGCGTTAGCGCTCAATGGCGCAGGTGTTGCCTGGGCCATCGGTTCTCGTTGTGGCTTATGCCTGAACCGGGTTTTGTGCCTGCCAGCATCGCACCGCGCTGCCTTTTTCCTGTGACAGGAGTAACTGAGGCGCCTCGCAGCCGCTGGTGGCTTGCGGACAGCGATCGCGGAAATAGCATCCCGTTGGCAGGTGGCGGTTACCCGGTAGCTCGGTGTTCACAGGCGCGCCATCCAGCACTGCGCCGATGCGCGGCACGGACGCCATCAGTAACTGGGTATAAGGATGTTGCGGGGCATCAAGGACGCGCTGTGTTTCACCCAGCTCCACAATTTGTCCCAGATACATGACTGCAACGCGATCGCTCATATGGCGCACGACCGACACGTTGTGCGATATCAGGATATAGGTCAGGTTTTGCTGTTTTTGCAGTTCTACCAGCAGATTCAGAATCTGCGCCTGAACAGAAATATCCAGTGCCGAGGTCGGTTCATCCAGCACGATAATATCGGGCTGCGATGACAGGGCCCGGGCAATCGCGATGCGCTGACGCTGGCCGCCGGAAAACGCATGCGGCGGGCGGTCCAGGTATTCGGGGCGAATACCGACCTGGTGAGCCAGTGATTCCGCCAGCGCGCGCCGCGCTTTTTCTGAAGCACGCGACTGAATCCACACCGGCTCGGTGATAATGCGCCAGACGGGCAGGCGGGGGTCGAGTGAAGAGAGCGGATCCTGAAACACCATTTGCATGCGACGTCCCCGGTTAACGGCAGACGCTGTTGCCAGTTCGAGCTGGCCTGCGGTTGGGCTGAGCATGCCCATCAACAGTTTCGCCAGGGTGCTTTTTCCACAGCCGGATTCGCCAACAATCCCCAGCGTTTCTCCCTGTCTGACCTCCATATCCAGGCCATTCAGCGCATGGACCTGTTCCGTGACTTTGCCGCGCCAGTTCTTTTTGGCCGGGAAGGTGACATGGACGTTTTGCAGCCTAAGCAGAGCATCAGACATGCTGCGCCTCCTGTTGTGGATACCAGCAGGCAACCTGCTGCGCGGCGTTGTCGGTAGTATGCAAGCGCGGCGTGGTGGTGCAGCGTTCTCCTGCCGCAAAACAGCGCTCGCGAAAGGCACAGCCTGCGGGTAAGCAGGCCAGATTAGGTACGGTGCCGGAAATGGATGCCAGCGGAGCACGCGGTTCAATCGCGTCAGGCGAACAGGCCAGCAGACCAATGGAATAGGGATGGCGCGGTGAACGCAGCACGGTTTCAGTGACGCCGCTTTCAATGACGGACCCGGCATACATCACGTAGATCCGATCGCACAGCTGTGAAACCACCGCCATATCGTGACTGATAAACAGCACGGCGGTGCCGGTCGCTTCGGCTTTTTGTTTCAACAGGCGCAGTACCTGCCGCTGAACGGTAACATCCAGTGCGGTCGTGGGTTCATCCGCAATCAGCAGGTCTGGCTCACAGGAAAAGGCCAGGGCAATCATGACGCGCTGACGCATTCCGCCTGAGAGTTCAAAGGGATAGCGATCCATAACGTTCTTCGCATCCGCAATTTGCATATCGCCCAGCAGCGTAAGCGCCCGGGCTTTAGCCTCACGGACAGACAAAGAACAATGCTGACGAATCACATCGACCATTTGTTTACCAATGCGGCGGGTCGGATTCAGCGCGGTCATGGGCTCCTGAAAAATCATGGCAACACGATTGCCGCGCATTTTGCGCATGTCCACTTCACTGGCGGCGAGGACATCCTGACCCGCCAGCTCCAGCCTGCCGCCTTTGATGTGATAGCTGTGTTCGGGAATGAGCCGCATCGCCAGCATGGCGGTGACGGATTTCCCCGAACCTGATTCGCCGACAACGCCCACAATCTCGCCGCGATTGATGTGCATTGATACGCTATTCAGCACGTTCACCTCTCCCTGATAAACCGGGAAGCTGAGACGTAAATCCTCAATCGTCAGAATTCTTTCTTGCATCAGTTACGTCCTCCCGCTTTGGGGTCCAGCAGGTCCTGGATGCCATCGCCAAACAGATTGAATCCCACCGCTGTGATCAAAATCGCGGCCCCGGGAAAGGTGCAGTACCACCACTGGTCAAGAACATAGTTACGTCCGTTAGCCACCATTGCGCCCCATTCCGCCGTGGGTTGCTGAGCGCCCAGCCCGATAAAACCCAACGTGGCCGCCATCAAAATCGCGCTGCCAATATCCAGGGAGGCCTGCACCACCAAGGGCGGCAGAGCATTGCGCAGGATATGCCAGCTAATCAGGTGCCAGCGCGAAGCCCCGAACGTTTTCGCTGCTTCAACGAAGGTATGCTGTTTGACGATTAACGTCTGACCGCGCGCCAGCCGGACATAAAAAGGGATGCGCACAATGGCGATAGCCAGCATGGCGTTGAACAGGCTCGGCCCCAGCGCGGCAGCCAGCGCCATGGTGAGGACCAGAGAAGGAATAGACAGCATGATGTCCATCAGGCGCATTATTATCGCATCGCTGCGGCCACCTAATACGCCGGACAGACAGCCCAGTAACGAGCCGCTTATGCCAGCCAGCAGCACGACCGCCAGCCCTGCCGCGACCGACTGCTGGCTTCCCACCAGGACACGGCTGAACAGATCCCGGCCCACCTCATCAGTCCCGAACCAGTGTGCGGCACTGGGTGGCTGGAGGCGATCGGTCAGGCTAATGGCGTTGGGATCGTGCGGCACAATCCACGGTGAAAACACCATTAATCCCAGCACCAGCGTGATAATGGCGGCACCCAACAGGGTCAGTGGGCTTTTACTCAGCATCCACAGGCGGCGTTTCCAGGCGAACAGGCTGGGTTTTACCTGACGCACGGCGGGCTGCTCTTGCGTTATCATCATGTTCTACGCTCCCCGACCCATTCGCGGGTCAATCCACAGATAAAGAAGATCCACGAACAGGTTTACCAGTACGTAAGCAAAGGAAACCACGATGGCGAAGCCCATCACCGCCGGGAAATCGAGCGCCTGAACAGAAGACACCACATACGCGCCCATACCTGGCCAGGCAAACACGGTTTCGGTTAATACTGCACCATACAGCAGGTCGCCTAATGCCAGCCCCAGTACGGTTACGGAGGGAATCAGGGCATTGGGCAGGGCATAGCGCACGACAATAGTCCATTTCGGCAGCCCGCTGGCCAGCGCGGTACGAATATAGTCTTCGCTCAGCTGCTCCAGCATGGCCGAGCGAATCTGGCGCGCCACAATGCCAAGGTGAACAAAGGCCAGGGTGGTGGCAGGCAGGATCAGATGCTGAAGCGCATTAAAGAAGACCTCGATGTTGCCTTCCAGCAGGGCATCGATCAGATAGAAGCCGGTAACGCGCGTGGGGGGATCGAGCCAGTCATCCAGCCGTCCGCCGCCGGGCAGCAGGTTTAACTTGCCATAGAACAGCACGATCGCCCCAAGGCCCAGCCAGAAGGCCGGTGTGGAAATCCCGGTCAGCGCCAGCAGACGAACCAGATGATCGAGCCAGCGATTACGATACACCGCAGAGAGCACGCCCAGCGGCACGCCAACGAGCAGGGCGATGGTCAGGGCACAAAAGGCCAGTTCCAGAGTCGCGGGAAAAAACGCCCGCAGATCGTCCAGGACCGGGCGACCTGTCCGGATAGAGGTGCCGAGGTCGCCATGTAACAGCTGCTCCACATAACGAATAAATTGTTGCCATAACGGTAAATCCAGCCCCAACTGCTGACGGATGTGCTGGACGATTTGATCACTGGCGCGGTCGCCCGCCAGCAGCCTGGCAGGATCCCCGGGAATAAGATGCGAAATAATAAATGTAATGACGCAGACACCGGCGACCACCAACAGCAGTCCCCAGCTACGCTGTCTTAATAAACTCCAGTAACTCATCATGTCTTCCTCAGCAGGGCCATGCAGGCCCTGCATGAACGGGTGTGAGCGGTGTTATTCTTTATGCATGGTGGCGATGTTAAATATTTGCTCCAGCATCGGGTTAAACACGTAGCCTTTAACCGATTTGTTCATCGCAACCTGATAATTTTTCTGGAATAAGTAAACGTAAGCTGCATCGTTAATTACGATATTTTGCGCTTGCTGGTAATCGGTAGTCCGCTCAGCCTGATTCGTGGTCGATACCGCTTTTTTCAGCAGCGCATCGACTTCAGGGTTGGAATAAAAGGAGCGGTTACCCGGCAGGCCTTTTTTGTCTGACGCAAACCAGTAATTCATAAACATGTAGGGATCGGCGAAGTCCGGGCTCCAGTTACCAATCGCGATGTCATAGTCTGCTTTACTGATGCGCTCGCGCATGGTGGCGTTGGCCAGTTTTTCCAGCTTCACATTGATGCCAATAGCCTGAAGGTTGGCCTGCATCGACAGGGCAATCGGCTCCCAGTTGGGATCGTTGTCAGAATAGAGGAACGACAGCGACTGCGGTTTGGTGGCCACTTTATCCATCTCCGCTTTGGCTTTCGCAAGATTAAAGTCGTACTGCATGGCTTTGGCATCGTAGCCCCACATGCCTTCCGGGATCGGTCCACGCATCTGTTTACCGTTGCCGCCCAGAATGCCCTGCACCATTCCCTGATAATCGGTGGCCCAGGAGATCGCTCTGCGCAAATCGGGCTGGTTCAGTGGCGGTTTACTGTTGTTGAGATAGAGATAGGTCACGCGCAGTGCGGGATAATCCTGAACTGCCACCTCATTTTGCTTTTTCAGGGCGGCAAACTGGTCCATCGGCAGGGCGTCAGCAATGTCTACATCACCTTTTGCCAGCTGCAGGCGTCGGGCCGAACTTTCACTGATAATCTTTACGGACACGCGCTTAAAGGCAGGCTTAGGTCCGGAGAAATGAGGATTCGGCACCAGCACGAGCTGCTGACCTTTCTGCCAGCGCTGCAGCATGTAGGCGCCAGAGCCTGCGGTATGGTCGGCCAGATAACTGCGCGCGTCGTCAGCGGCATTCGCTTTCAGCACGGCAGGGTTGATGATGGAAGCGCCGTCGTTAGCGAGCGTGTAAAGGAAAGGCGCAAACGGCGTCTTCAGTGTGAAGCGCACGGTAAGCGGGTCCACGACCTCAACGTTGAGATCGGACGGGAAGGCTTCTGAAGGCCCCTGCTTAATGCGCAGCAGGCGCTCAAACGACAGCTTAACGGCCTCCGCGTTAACGGCTGACCCATCCGCAAACGCGGCGCCGGGACGTAATTTAAACGTCCAGACCTTCCCCTCCTCGCTGCTCTGCCAGCTTTCTGCCAGATCGCCTTCAACGTCTGTCGAACCCTTCCCGTCCTGGGTTTTGTATTTGATCAATCGTTGGTAGGCAGGATAGGTAACGGTCCAGTCGTTATTATCAATAGTCACGGCAGGATCAAGCGTCTGGGGATCGGCGGCTTTACCTATCACCAACATGTCCTTGGGAACCGCCGCCAGGACGGGTGTTGTGGTGGCTGCAAGGGTCATGGCCAGTAACAAAGGGCGAAAATAGCCGGGTGCTGTATGCATCATTTTCATGGTAATACTCCGTCAGTCTGGGCTGGGGATATGCAGGTGAAAACATCATTGAGCAGCGGATAACGGGCCGCTTCCGGTAATTCGAAATGCCACCATTCCGTGGCAATCCCAGTGAAGCCGCCGCCAAACATCACGGCATTAAGCAGCAGCCTGTTACGTTGGGCAGTTAGCGGTACGTCGGGATGATAGGGATGGGACAACGCCTGCATTTCATCGAATCCGGTGCCCATATCCAGAATCTGCCCTTCGGCATCGACCAGCGTGACGTCAATAGCGGTGCCACGACTGTGATTGGATCCTTGCGATAAAGGCACAACGTAATTCTGATCGGGGCAGGCGTGCCACAGCAGCTCCTGGGCTTTTTGCGGGCGATAGGCGTCCAGCACCAGCAGACTCAATCCGGCCACTTTTGCGATTGCGATGCTTTTCTCCAGCGCGCTAACCGCATCGGGGTGCAGCAGACAGCGGGCGACGCTGTAGATGGGCTGTCCCGTAATGTTATCGGCGGTGGCGTATTTAAGGTCGATAGTGAGCGCGGGAAAGGCCGCTGCAATATCGACTAACTCTGTTTCCTGCATCATGCTGTAATCCCTGTTTTGTTAATGTTCAAACTGGCCAAATTCCTGCTGCAACAGTCGGTTCTGTACCAGACGCTCAGAAAGCGCCGGGCCAAGTCTTTCCACGACGGCGGACAACAGCAGGTTGAAAAGGCAACTGATGGGCGCAAGAGAGTCCCAGAAATTGGCGGTATCCGTTTTTACCTGAAGCAGATCAACCGGGTAATCACGCGCCCATGGGCACCAGATGTCGGTGACGAGCGCCATCGCGACCTGGCGCTCGGTGGCAACCCGGCAAAACTGCCTTGCTACGGTGGAATAGGCCCGGGTATCGGTAAGAATGACGTAAGGCTTTGAAGACTCTGAATTCAGCGACTCCAGCCAGCTGCCTGAGCTGCCATCGGCGTAGGTAACGCGCGGGCGTAAATATTCCAGATGACTGAAAAAGGTGTTGGCAATCCCGCGTGTAGACTGAATACCCAGCACGATGACCGTATCGGCATCCGCGATTTGCTGGCTGATATGGCGGAAACTATCCGTTTGGGCCAGCTGATAGACATAGCGAATGGCATCCAGCTCCATCTGCAGGGACTGACTGGACAGGTCGGGCAGGGTACGTTGCTGCTGCCAGGAACCAAGACGGTCAATAACGCCCCATTGCTTGTAGGGCGTATTGGGGATGTCGCGCAGCAGGTTTTTCACATCATCAAGGTTTTTAAACCCCAGCTTACGCAGGTAACGCCCTACGGTTATACCGCTGGTACCGGTCGCCTGGGCGATGCTGTCAGCCGTTTCAAACGGAATTTGCTCGGTATGACTTAACAGCCACGAACTAATCCGCTTTTCGCTCGGGGTTTGCAGGCTAAAAGCGGCTTCGATTTTTTTAATCAGGGCTTCGTTCCCGCTCATGTTGTCCTCAATGTTACCTGGCTGTCATTGCCTGCTTCGTTGTTATTCAGGTAACAAGCACGAAGCATGCCATATATCTGAGGTGCATGAAAATAAGCCGCACGTCAGAAGATTCAGTGGAGGGAGTGAGAGGAGGAATAGCCTGTCCATCAATCTGGCGCAATTAGGGTGCAACATATTTGAAACCTGCATCACATTGGGGCAACAAAATCGGCGGGAAGTGTGATGCAGGTGAAGAAAACGGTTTAGCACGGCGCGGACCCGGTCAGCGCGGTCAAGGCCGTTGCGCTACGGGGTCTGAGGACAAGGCATGGGGGCCTGAACGGTGCGGAGACATTACGCGTCACGCTGATGGCGAGCCAGAGACGATCGGTTTTTCAGGCCGCGTTTTGAACCCCAGTGAGTGAGGTAAAGCAAAAATTAGCGATGGCCGCGAAGGGGACAAATTCAGCGTTAAAATAACCTGTTTCTGGCGTAATTTTTAAAAACGGCGGCCTTTTGCATGCAGAAAAAATTATGCCTGATTACCGCTTCGCTAAAGTGAGTTTTAAGAATGTTTACCGGCAATAAAATGGCAGTAAACACGATTCAGTCACATACTTGCTTTTTTGACTCGTTAAGTGACATATCATGATTAGCTTCGTTCGTTCTTTATTCGCCAGCCCGGATAAATTCCTGCAGATAATGAGCCGCCAGGACATAAACGACTCCATTGCGGATGGTGAGCGCATAATCATTGATGAAAATGGCAACGCTGCCGTCAATATTCTCAGTGATGAAGTAAAGGAAGATTTTAATCGGCACGTCAATACCTTAAAGGGAGTTTGAGGTGGGAACCGCAATTTTTATGGTACTGATGGTGAGTGGTTATTGGTACACCAGCCGGGATCTGTCCAGCCGTTTCAAAATACGTCGCTCTTCAGGATGGGATGTCTATTTTCTTGTCGCACTTTACGGCTGTATATTTGTACTGCAGGGCGTTTTCGTCACCGCCCTTATCTGGTTTATCTTGTTTCTTATTTCAAGCGTTTCCAATTTCCTGTATGCGTTTCCTGGCGATCATTTGCAACTGCAAATGAAGTTCATGAACTGGAGTTTTCTCGGTATTCAGGCTCCAGTGGTCATCATGCTGAGCTTTGCCATCCTGTTCTGTCTCTACCGGTCAAACTGGGCAGGCAGCGCACGACTGAACGTGTCCGGTCGCAAAGATCTTTATCAGAAGCTTTCACGATCCAATGGTGTTGAACAGATGCTGTTCCAGTGCATGGAAGAAGGCGAGCTGGCCTGGATCACGTTAAAATCCCGCCGCATTTATATCGGCATGGTACACGCTGCCACCTTTGAATATGAGCGCACGGCCAATATCGTGCTCATCCCGATGCTGAGCGGCTACCGCGACAGTCATACGTTGAAACTGTCGGTCGAGCACAACTACAGCAGTTGGTATGCCGAGCACGACATCACACTGGATTCTGAGCCGAAAAACGCGATGGCATTTCGAAAAGTCATCATGGTGGATCAGATTGAAAGCTTCTCACTGTTTGATCCCGCCAGCGCAACTGCACTGTCAATGGGCGAAGACCATCCGCAGAGCGTTGCGAAAAGTCGTGAAGGTGACCCTTCATCCCCGCCAGACCAGCAAATTGAATAATACCGTCACACCTCTGTCCGTACGTATTCACTGCCCCATGAATGCTGTCTGAATGCAAAATAGCATTGATGATGCAGTGTGTTTGCCCATACGCATCTACGCTGTCTACGACGTTCATCAACGAGGAAACGCTATGGTTTATCAAGGCAAAGCATTAGTGATTGGTGCATCACGTGGCATAGGACTGGCGGTCGTCAAGGCGTTTGCGGCCAACAACTGGCAGGTCACGGCCACCCATCGCAGTGATATCCCCCCGCAGGGAGAAATCCAGCAGGTTGACTGGCGTCGGCTCGATATGACGCAGACCGAGGCGGTTAAGCAATTTGCGGTTGGGCTGAGCGGGCAGCCTTTTGACGCGATTCTGATCAACGCCGGCATTTACGGGCCTGCTCATCAGAAGCTGTCAGAGAGCAACGAGGCTGAGCTCATCCAGCTGTTTATGACCAATGCCGTTGCGCCGATACGAACCGCAGAAATTTTGCTGCCGTTACTGAACCAGCAACACGGCGTACTGGCGTTAACCTCATCTCAACTTGCCAGCCTGAATGAGAATCGTCATGCAGAAGCGCCGCTTTACTCAGCCAGCAAAGCGGCCCTTAATATGCTCACGCGCTCGCTGGCCAGACCGGTGGAGGCGCAAAACGGCACGCTGCTGACCCTGCATCCAGGTTGGGTCAAAACGGATATGGGAGGCGATGCGGCACCGCTCACGCCTGAAGAAAGCGCCAATGGGATTGTTACGCAGTTAACCGCCAGTCGGGGACGTGGCGGTCATCACTATCTGGACTACGCGGGCAAAACGCTTCAGTGGTGAGGTAAAGGTTGCAGCAACGCTGACGGGCTTACAGGGGGCGTGGCAGCCGTCAGCGTGAAATTTTGCAACATCCGCGCCCCGGCATTACACTGCGCTTTTGATTACATTGATTGAAGGTGCTTATGTCTCAGCCCTACGAGCGACAACCGCTGCCCTTACCCGGCGGCCATAAAAAAGTGCTGTTGCACTCCTGCTGCGCGCCCTGTTCGGGAGAAGTCATGGAGGCGATGCTGGCATCCGGCATTGAATACACCATCTATTTCTATAATCCGAACATCCATCCGCTTAAAGAGTATGAGCTGCGAAAAGACGAAAATATCCGCTTTGCCGAAAAGTTTGGCGTGCCCTTTGTCGATGCGGACTACGATCGTGACGACTGGTTTAAACGTGCCAAAGGGATGGAGTGGGAGCCGGAGCGCGGTGAGCGCTGCACCATGTGTTTCGATATGCGTTTCGAGCGCACGGCGCTGTACGCCCATGAAAATGGTTTCCCGGTGATCACAAGTTCACTGGGGATTTCCCGCTGGAAAAACATGCAGCAAATTAACGACTGCGGCGTACGTGCTGCCGCACATTATCCCGATCTGTCCTACTGGGAGTTCAACTGGCGCAAAGGCGGCGGATCGGCACGCATGATTGAAATCAGCAAGCGTGAAAGTTTTTATCAGCAGGAATATTGCGGTTGTGTTTACTCCCTACGGGATACCAATCGTCATCGCGTTGCCAGTGGTCGCGAGCGGATCCAGATTGGCGTACAGTACTATAAGCCTGATGATAACTAGTTTTTTTGCTGCCACGGTTAAAGCAAGCGGACTAAATGACTAACCCCAAAGGTTTCGTTTATTCCGCTATATAACTTCTTTATTGGGTGGTTTTCAGCCTTACTACATACGCTGCAAGGATGGGCGTTGCTGTCGGTCACGTTCAGTCGCTGGCTTTTACGGCATACGCTAGGCGTACAGCCCATCATCTGCTTAAAGGAGCGGGTAAAAGACTGCTGACTTTCAAAGTGGTATTTAACCGCCAGGCTGATAATGGGCGCATGGCTGTATTTTAAATCATTAATACAGGAAATTAATTTCTTTCTACGGATGTAATGGGCCAGCGTCTCATTATGATAACGGGAAAATAGCTTTTGTAGATACCATTTTGAATAACCCGCCTTTTCAGCAATGTCGTCAATGCTTAAGCGCTGATCCAGATTCTTATTAATCCAGTCAGTAACAGAAATAATCACGCTCTCATTGTATTTATTCTCATTCATAACACCCCCTTAAATTTCGAAGGTGATTGTAAATTATCCTGTGTTTTTCAAAACATTACATGCGTAAAGATTCTTAAGGAAGTGAATGGTTATTTCCTGCGATGTGGAAGTATAAGCTTAAAGATTATATTGCGTTGCGATTTGTGTATTATTTGTTTACTGAATAGAGGACATTATTCGTAACGTGATTATTTCACGCCAATTAGCATCGCGTTTATTTCACCTTTCACAGAACAGGAACAATGCCTTCTGCGAGGATGCATGCACCGTCGCAGAAGGGCCATGGCTCAGAGCAGGTTGTTCTCAGCCAACTCAAGTGCAAAATAGCTGAAAATCAAATCTGCGCCAGCCCGCTTGATCGCGCCAAGGCTTTCGAGCACGACATTACGTTCATCGATGGCGCCCGCCTGAGCCGCGAATTTAATCATCGCGTACTCACCGCTAACCTGATAGGCCGCCAGCGGAAGTTCAGTGCGCTCGCGGATATCGCGCAGAATGTCCAGATAGGCTCCGGCCGGTTTGACCATCAGTGCATCGGCACCTTCAGCCGCATCAATTAACGACTCGCGAATAGCCTCACGACGGTTCATCGGGTTCATCTGATAGGTTTTACGATCGCCTTTCAGGGCCGTACCTGCCGCTTCCCGGAAGGGGCCATAGAAGGATGACGCAAACTTGGTGGAATAAGACATGATCGCTGTCTGGGTAAAGCCTGCGGCGTCCAGCGCCTGGCGTATCGCCTGAACCTGACCATCCATTGCGGCAGAGGGGGCGATAAAGTCGGCCCCTGCCGCCGCCGCCACAACGGCCTGCTTGCCCAGATTGATCAGGGTGGCATCGTTATCAACGCCATGGTCACACAGCACGCCACAGTGCCCGTGGCTGGTGTATTCGCAGAAGCAGGTATCCGACATCACGATCATTTCAGGCACGGTGTCTTTGCAGATTTTCGACATACGTGCCACCAGGCCGTTTTCATTCCACGCATCGCTGCCGGTCGCGTCGGTATGATGGGAAATCCCGAAGGTCATGACCGATCGAATGCCCGCCTTAGCGATACGTTCAATTTCGTAGGCCAGACGTTTTTCAGGAATACGTCTTACGCCAGGCATGGCCTGAATATCTTTATAATCATCAACACCTTCCTCAACAAAAATGGGCAGAGCCAAATCGTTCAGGCTAAGGCTGGACTCCTGAAACATTGCACGCATTGACGCGCTGGCGCGCAATCTTCTGGGACGTTGGGTAAGGGAAAAATCAGACATAGACACTCACGTAGCCAGTTGAAATAAGATGCACAGTCTACTCCGATTAAGTGCAGGCGATGAAGGTTTGTGTGCGGTGTGCAGAGGCAGCAAAAGATTCTCCCGCCTCAGGGGCGGGAGAGAGGGGCGTTACTCGTTGATATTGGGGTGCTGTTCGACCAGACTTTTACGTTTGGCTTCCAGGCGAGCCATCTCGGCGTCGATATCTTCGATTTTCTGCTCGATGTTATCGTGATGCTCCTGCAGAATTTCGCGCGCTTCTTCCATGTCAGAAGCGGCAGGTGTTGCACCTTTCAGGGGCTTATTCGCCGTCTCTTTCATGTAGAGGCCGGTAATCAGGCCAATGACCGCAACCACCATCAGATAGTAAGCGGGCATATAAAGGTTATTGGTCGATTCTACCAGCCAGGCCGCTAACGTTGGCGTGAGGCCTGCAATCAGTACCGATATGTTGAAGGCGCTGGCTAATGCACTGTAGCGAATGTGCGTCGGGAACATAGCAGGCAGTGACGAAGCCATCACGCCGGTAAAGGCATTAAGGATCACGGCCAGCAGCAACAACCCAGCGAAAATCATTCCCAGCATGCCGCTGTTGATCATCATGAAGGCCGGAATGGCGAAGATCATCAGGGCGATACTGCCGATAATCACAAACGGACGACGGCCAAAGCGGTCGCTCAGCAGCCCCATCACGGGCTGGACAAACAGCATGCCCATCATGATGGCGATGATAATCAGCACGCCATGATCTTCAGAGTAGTGCAGGTTGTGCGACAGGTAACTTGGCATGTAGGTCAGCAACATGTAATAGGTCACGTTGGTTGCAATAACCAGACCGATGCAGGCTAGCAGGCTACGCCAGTGTTTGGTGGCGATTTCTTTGAAAGAGACTTTCGGGCCATCACGCAGGCCTTCGCGATCGCCTTGTTCCAGTTTGTCGACGTGCTGCTGGAACGCGGGGGTTTCTTCCAGGGCATGGCGTAAATACAGGCCAATAATACCCAGTGGCAGGGCCAGGAAGAACGGAAGACGCCATCCCCACGCAAGGAAGTTCTCTTCACCGATGATGGTAGAAATTAAGACGACGACGCCCGCGCCCAGCACGAAGCCGGCGATAGAACCAAAGTCCAGCCAGCTTCCCATAAAGCCGCGCTTGCGGTCAGGCGAATACTCGGCCACAAAGATAGAGGCACCGGTATATTCCCCACCCACAGAAAAGCCCTGAGCCATTTTGGCCAATAGCAGCAGAATCGGCGCCCAGATGCCAATGGAGGCATAGGAGGGAATCAGGCCGATACAGAAGGTACTGACCGACATAATGACGATGGTAATCGACAGGATTTTCTGACGACCATATTTATCCCCCAGCATGCCGAAAAACAGGCCGCCTAAAGGACGAATCAGGAAAGGAACGGAGAAGGTTGCCAGTGCGGCAATCATTTGAATCCCTGGAGAGGCATCCGGAAAAAACACCTTACCCAAGGCATAAGCCACAAAGCCATAAACACCAAAATCAAACCACTCCATGGCGTTACCCAAAGAGGCGGCGGTAATGGCTTTACGTAAACGGGAATCATCAATGATGGTGACATCATCTATCCCAATCGGTTTTACACGCTTCCTACGCAATTTCATAGAATTACCCTGTAATGGAACATGAAAGTCCTCAACGGCGCGAACCGAAAACAGCGTTCAGACCGCTGCGTTGAGGAAATTTAAGCATAGCCGTAAAACAGCATTGTCTGTCGATACATCAAAACGACAAATACTGTCGTTATCTGATTTATCGGCCGCAGAGTATAACGTTTTTGTGTGATATTTGTCATGTTTGACCTGAAAACGAACAATTTTACCGGTGGTTTATAGCAGCCGCTGAAAGGAAAAAAAGTCAGGTTCTGCGCGCGTTTGCGTGTTAAGTGAGCGCTGCGGTTTGAGCACCCTCAGCCATCTGCCTAAAGCTATTAACAAAGATTAAGGATTGGACGGGTTAAGGTTTGAGGCTTGCCTATCAGAACGCCTTCAGCAATACTCTTTCACCTTGATTTGGAGGAAGAATGTCAAGGAAAACACCCCATGCTTGCCAGAACCCTTGGGTGGCGCAGATAGATAGTGTAGAAAGAAAATTAATGAATTCTTCTGAGGTGCCCACGGCTTCCCAGTCTCCTGAAGCGCAGCTCAGTTCTGGATGGTTTAGCTGCCGCACTAAATACTGGATTGATCGACTGGCTCAATTGAGCGAAGCACTACAAACATCGACCGTGACAGGTAAGCAATGCTCGGAATACGAGGAGTGCCAGCAGCTGTTGCAGCAGTCGATGCCTACGCTGCAACGGTTGAATCAGCGCGCCTGTTGAGCACGTCATTCAGCAGGAAGAGGCCATTGCGGTGGCAATGCGGGCGGCGAGTAAGCAGCGTGCAGCACAACGAAAAGCGCGTTGATTTAGCGCTTCTTCACCGTCATTGTGCCGCGTGCGTCACTAAGTTGCGGCTCAGGTGTTTTCAACCTCAACCGGCAAATGACCATATTGTTTCATCCATGCCACGATCGTGGGGTTATCCATGGGCCTGGCGTAAAAATAGCCCTGGATGAAGGTGACACCATGCTGCTGTAAATAGCGGAACTGCATTGCCGTTTCGACGCCTTCTCCCAATACCTGCAGCTTCAGTTTATGGCTCAGACTGATAATGGCGTCCAGCACCGGCGTTTCACCCTCCAGGGATTCGATGGCATTGATAAAACCCTGATCGATCTTTAGGTAGTCCAGCGTAAAGGTTTGCAGGTAACTCAGAGAGCAGTGCCCCGTACCAAAGTCATCGATAGCGATTTTCATGCCTGCCTGACGGAGTTGCGCCAGCTTAGCCGCGACGAGGCTCCCTTCTTTAATCAGGCTCCGCTCCGTCAGTTCCAGAGTAATGTTGAATTCGGTTCTCGCCATCCTGTCAGCAAAATTAAGCATATCGTCAACAAAATCCGGGTGCTGAAGATGCTCGGCGGCCACGTTAATCGCCAGATGAAAGCCGGGGTCAGGCGCCCAGCTTTGCGTGTCTTCAACGATCAACTCCATTAAATGATGGGTAATCGGGATAATCATCCCTTCTGCTTCTGCGGCGGCAATAAACGTGTCCGGGCGCACGCTGTTACCGTTGGGCAGGGTCCAGCGCAACAGGGCTTCTGCGCCCGTGCAACGTTGCTGCGTATAGCTGTAGGTAGGTTGATAATGCACGCTGAACTGACGGGACTGAATGGCGCGACGAATTTCATCTCCCCATGAAAAGCGTCGGCGAAGCCATGAGGCGGTAATAATCATAAACAGTACGGAAAAAATCGCCGCCATTGGCATAAACACGAAAAGAAGCTGCGTCCATGCTTTAACCAGCTCAGTACCGGGTGCTATCAGGGTGACTTTGATGCTATAGCGGGAAGAGGTTGCATGATAGATCTGAGGCTTAAACCACTTGTCATCGGCCATTTCACGATCGCCTGACACGATGGGTGCACCGTTGCTAAAACGCATGGTTATCTGATAGTGATGCGTACTGCCCAGTGCGCTCATAAAATCAATAAGATACTGCCCTTCAACCATCACCCAGAGGGCTCTACCAGCTGCCAGCTGGCGCACAAATATCACGGCAGGTCGGTCTGGCACGATGTAAGAACCCGCGAGGGACAGGCTCCACCAGTCTTTGCCGGTCACGGGCGGGGCGACGCCGATCATGGCTTTAAGCGTAGCGGGCTTGTTACCGTAGGCAGAAGAGCAGCTTATCGTGTTGCTTTCCAGTTTGCCGATACTGCGAAAATAGGGATGGAAACTGCTATTAATCCGCAGCGTATTTTCTATCTTTTCACAGGGTTGGTACTCATATTGGCGCAGCCAGGCGATCATGCTCCAGGCATTATCGCTGATTTTTTCTGCCTGAGACAGTAAGGTCGCGGCCGTATCAATTTGCTGTTCTTTTACTGTTTTTCTGGCATCGATCATCGTGAACACTAACCCCAGGAGCAGCGGCAAGAGTCCTGCGAGGACAATGAGCGAATGAGCATGCTCCTGTTTTCTTTTTATGAGCGGCACCGTAAAACCTCTGAATCGTGATCGTGTTTTGAGAGGTGCTAAGGGTTAATGCAGCATAGCACGCCAGTTCACGCCGCTGGTGAACAGTCGGAAATCCCTTATTCTCCGATAGGGTCAATTATCGACCTGACAGGCAATTCATTGACAAAAAAATTCATGCTATTAGTGAATGCTCACACATTAGATTGATGGCGGCTGCAAACGGGTCGTGGAAAAGGTGAGCATGAGGATGTCCCGAAAAGGGAGCCGCAGCTAAGCCGTGGGAGGAGTATCCCAAAACACAGCAGCCAGAAGGGAGAGAAATGAGAACCCTTTTGTTACCTGGAAAGCGCCGCCATAACTATGGGCATAGCAACCTGTCTAAACACTACCCTGTGCCCCGACAGCATAACGACGTCGGGGCAACAACCTTTAGTCCTGGAAATAGATCTGCTTCAGGGCAACTTCGACGCCGCGCAGTTCTGCAAGCCCTTTAAGGCGGCCAATAGCGGAATAGCCCGGATTGGTGCGCTTGCGCAAGTCATCCAGCATCTGGTGACCGTGATCGGGGCGCATGGGAATGGCTCGCTGTTCGCCCGCCCTGCGGCGACGCTGCTCCTCGGCCAGGATCACTTTGATAACGCCAACCATATCCACATCGCCTGTCAGATGTGCCGCCTCGTGGAAGCTGTTGGGGTTCGTTTCTCGCTTTGTTGCCCGCAGGTGCACAAAGTTAATCCGGTCGGCATAGGTTTCTGCCATCTCGATAAGGGCATTATCCTCACGTACGCCGTAGGAACCGGTACAGAAACAGAATCCGTTATGCAGGCTGTCTACCGTTTCTTTCAGCCACTGCATGTCCTCTTGCGTGGAGATAATGCGCGGCAGGCCAAGAATGGGACGCGGAGGATCATCAGGATGGACGGCCAGCTTAATGCCGACTTCTTCCGCCACCGGTACGATGGCGCGCAGAAAAGTGGCCATATGCTCGCGCAGCCTGGCTTTATCAATACCGTTATATTGCGCCAGCTGAGCCTGAAATTGTTCAAGTGTATAACCTTCTTCTGCGCCGGGTAAGCCTGCGATGATGTTGCGCACCAGCGTGGCTTTCTCTTCCTCGGTCATGGCGGCAAAACGCGTTGCGGCGGCCTGTTGTTCAGCGGCGCTGTAATCTTTTTCTGCGCCGGGACGTTTTAACAGATGCAGTTCAAACGCGGCAAAGGCATCGGCATCAAAGCGCAGCGCTTTTGCGCCGTCCGGCAGTTCCCAGGCCAGATCGGTACGCGTCCAGTCCAGAACCGGCATAAAGTTATAGCATACGGTATCAATCCCGCAGGCTGCCAGGTTGCGAATCGACTGCTGATAATTGGCAATATAATGCTGATAATCGCCGCGTTGTGTCTTAATCGTTTCGTGCACAGGAATGCTTTCAACGACTGACCAGGTAAGCCCTTTTTCCGCCAGCAGCGCCTGACGCGCTTTGATTTCGGCTACCGGCCACACTTCTCCGTTAGGGATGTGATGAAGTGCTGTGACAATTCCTGTTGCACCTGCCTGGCGGGCATCGTCAAGTGACACAGGATCGTTGGGGCCGTACCAGCGCCATGTATGTTCCATTATTGCTCCTTGGTGGACGTGTGGCCCAGTGGTCAGGCCGCTGGACCAAGAGTAAGATAGCGCGTAAATTAAGGCCGTGATCCGGATCGCAGCAATATAAATACGTATCATCTGCTGCCTGAAAGACGACCTGCAACAGGAGAGAGTTATGGGGTTAGCGGTACTGAAAACTGAGCGGCTTTATCGGCAAATTGCCAATGCCATCATTGCGGGCATTCATGGCGGCGATTTCGTGCCGGGCGGGGCGCTGCCGCCCGAACGGGAACTTGCCCGACAACTCGGCGTCAGTCGTTCATCGGTGCGTGAAGCCCTGATAGCGCTGGAGATGACGGGTTACGTCAGCATCCACACGGGTACGGGAGTTTTTGTCGCTCAGACCTTACCGCAACCTTCAGCAGGCAAAGAAACCGAGAATTTCAGCCTGCAGGATCTGCTCCAGGCGCGCGAAGCCTATGAGAGCATGCTGGCGGGCATGGCGGCGCGAAACGGCAGTGAGGCCCAGCGTCAGCAGCTGCTGTCCCTTAGCGCAGCGCTCCAGGCATTTAATGAAAACGACGCGGCTTTCATCGAACAGGACA
The DNA here is from genome assembly GCA_030522485.1 of Stenchaetothrips biformis. Lineage (NCBI taxonomy): Eukaryota > Metazoa > Arthropoda > Insecta > Thysanoptera > Thripidae > Stenchaetothrips > Stenchaetothrips biformis. The sequence goes on from CM060086.1 coordinate 412,483, forward strand.
AAGGCTTTCATCTGCTGATTAGCGAGATGAGCGGCAACGATCTGTTGCGGGAGATGATGGAAAATCTGTGGAACAAACGTGACAGCGCCCATTTCCGCCGGCTGGAACGTCATTATGCCGACAATACCTTTGCAGATGAAATGAACGCGGACCATCAGCGCATTGCCGAGGCCATTGCGTCTGGTGATGAGCAGGCTGCACAGGCGGCGATGAGAGATCATCTACAGCATGTGCAGCAGCGTTTACTTGGTTAACAGCCGCGAAGGCTTGGGTCGGCCGGTTCCGAGCAGAATGGCCAGACGGCTCCCGCCCGGGGTGGTTTCCATTAAAATTTTAGTGATGCTGGTCAGAGGCACGGACAGCAGCATGCCGACCGGGCCCAGCAGCCAGCCCCAAAATATCAATGACAGAAACACCACCAATGTTGATAAGCCCAGACCGCGCCCCATGATGCGTGGCTCAAGCATATTGCCGAAAACCATGTGAATGGCAGTAAACAGCGCCGCCACCATTGCCGCGTCAAACACGCTGTTGAGCAGCAGCGCCTGCAGGAATGGAGGAATACCGGCAATAATCGGGCCGATATTGGGAATAAAGTTAAGGATAAAGGCCACCACGCCCCACAATAACGCAAATTTCACGTCCAGCAGGTAGAGCGTCAGCCAGACCGCGATGCCGGTGATCAGGCTGATTAGCGTCTTCAGTGCCAGGTAATGCGTCACCCCTTTTAAGGCCTTGTGTAAGCCGGCGATACGAATTTTGGGGTTCACAAACGCGTTACGCATTTTATAAGGCAGATGGTGCACCTCAAACAGCATAAAGACCACGGTGAGGATCAGTAACACGGTATTGGTCATCGCACCTGAAAAGCCACTCAGCGCCACACTGGCCAGATTCATAACGGTATTAGGGTCGAAGCGCTGAACCAGGGCATCGGTTGAGATATTGAGATGGATGCTGGCTGCCAGATGCTGAACCACACACATTTTCTTTTCCATAATGGTGCGCAGTTGAGGATAGAGGTCGGAAAACTCACTCATCGAGCTTGCCAGTATGGCTCCCAGCAGCAGAATCACGATAAAAATCACCGTAATTACCAACGTAATCGCCAATCCGCGTCGCAGCCCGCGTCGCATCAGTATCGTGACTAACGGATTCAGTACGATGGCAAAAAAAGCCGCCAGAAGTAACGGGACCAGAATGTCGGAGGCCGCTCTTATCCCGGCAAGGATAATCACCAGCATCGCGAGTTTGATTAAGATATTTTGTCCAATTTTTTCCTGCTGTAACGCGTTCATTCTGTATCTCTACGCATAAATAACTGATGAAAGTGTAGTTGAAGGAAAAGTAACGGTCTGATTTGTTAAGGGAAACGGTAAATCGGGCGAGTTTTTTCCCCCGATAAATGGCGGAATAAACCGGATTTCCTGCTGTGTTGCCGTTCTGGGTGTTAAAGGATTTCGGGGCGGCTCCCGGGAAAAAGCTGTCGGAGACATCAAGGGCAGGGGGCCTGAGCGCACAGGCGGTCACCCGCAACGACTGCGTCACGGGTGAATGTGGCAGGATTACAATGACTGTGCGGATTCGCCTTGTTCTACTTCTTCACGTGCCGGCTTGTCTGCGCCAGGAATGAGAAGATTCAGGACAATCGCGACCAGGCCGCCGGTGGTAGCCGCGGAGCCAAACAGATTCTCAAACATGGGCGGCAGATGGGAGAGCGAAGCGGGAACGGATTCGATTCCCAGCCCGAAACTAAACGCCAGACCGACAATAAGTATTTCCCTGCGCGTTAGCGGAGCCTGGCTTAGGATGCGAATCCCTGCCGTGACGACGCAGCCGAACATCACCATTGTAGCCCCCCCCAGCACCGGTGTGGGAATCTGACGCAGTGCTTCGCTGAAAGGCGGAAACAGCCCCAGCAGGATAAGAATGACGCCGACGTAACGGCCGACAAAACGACTCGCCACGCCCGTCATCTGGATCACGCCGTTATTTTGCGCAAAGGTGGTGTTGGGAAAGGCGCTCAGCATCGCCGCAATCATGCAGCTTAGTCCGTCTGCCAGAATGCCGCCTTTGAGACGGGTGCTAAAGGTCTTGTCGGTAATAGATTTACCGGAAATCAGGCTGTTAGCAGTCAGATCGCCCACCGCCTCGATGATGCAGACCAGAGAGACCAGCACCACCGGAATGAAAAGCGTACTGTTGAAGTGAAAGCCAAACGGAAACAGAGAGGGTAAACGGAAGACGCTCTCGCCCAGTTCGTGAACCTGAAATTTGCCACTCAGGGCAGCGGCAATACAGCCTGCTGCGATGCCAGCCACGACCGATGAAAGGCGTAGCCAGCGGTTACCGGAGCAGCTCAGCACAACGATAACGCCAAGCGTTAACGCACCCAGCGCCAGATTACTGAGGCTGGCAAAATCCTGGGCTTTCTCACCGCCGCACCAGTTAATCACACTGACTTTGATCAGGCTGATACCAATCAGCGCAATCACGCTCCCCGTCACCACCGGCGTAAAGACCCGCTTTAAGGTATCGATGAAGCGGCTGACGATGACCGGCACCAGCGCCGCGACAAAGTTGACGCCAAACAGCATCGCCATGATGTCTTCTGGACTGCCGCCCTGTGCTTTGACCCACAGGCCGCCCGAGATGGCCACACCAAGAAAGGCAAAACTGGTGCCCTGCATGCATATCATGCCGGCCCCTATGCCCCATACCCGGTTTGACTGCAGAAACGTCCCGATGCCGGAGGCAAGGAGCGACATGCTGATCAAATAAGGCAGCCACGCATCCAGACCCAGCGCCGTGCCGATTAGCAACGGGGGCGTAATAATGCCAACCAGGCCCGCCAGCACATGCTGTGAAGCGCTGAAGAAAGCCTGGAGTGGGGGGATTCGCTGGTCCAGTCCGTACAGTAAGCCGCTGTTTTTTGGGTCAGACATGGTCATCTCTTTCGGGGGCAGGGAGGTCCGACGATGTTGCATAAAGCAGGCCAGGTTTTGCGTTGTGTCGAGTAATATCATAAATAATGATAATAATCATACAGATAGAAAGTTATCCTGAGATGCATGAAAGGCGGTAAGCTATGAAACACATGATTCCTGATTTGCAGTAAGGAAATTATTGGTTCAGAAAATAGCCTTGGGTGAGGGATTTTGCACCACTGTCGTGCACCCGTTTGGCTTAAGGGCGTTGCGCCAGCAGAGTGAACCTTGCCAAAGGCAGGCTGGGGGCAAGAGGCGTTTAAAAAGAAATGTTCGTTTCACTATGAGATTTAATGAAATTTAAACGAAAGGGGCTGTTTTGTCTTTCTCCGCTTATCTTGACGCCTGACCGGGAGGGACGACGGCATCAGTGCAGACTTCGAGCTGTCGCTTGTCGTCACAGCACACAGGCACTAACTTCACCTCAGACAGGTCATGTAAAGCCATTGCTGGCGACCCGTTCAGAGCGACAGGCAAAAATGCGATCTGCCCCGCTAAAAAGTTATTTTTCAAAAATATTTATTTGAAAAATTTATTCCACTGTAATAGCTTCTCAGCATGCTTTTGGCTTTTCCTGCCCAGCCAGCGTGCCACTTCTTGTGCTTTGCCTGCTGGAACCGTACATACCAAAGAGGCAACATCATGACTATCGTAGGAAATTTTATTGGCGGTAAAACCACGTTCAGTGCCAGCAACGAAACCATTCCTGTGTTCGATCCGGCAACTGGCAAGGTGATCCGTGAACTTACCCAATGCAGCGCAGACGAAGTGGCCCAGGCAATCGACGTGGCGCATGCAGCCTTTCCTGCCTGGTCCAAAACCGCCCCGCTGCGCCGCGCGCGCGTGATGTTCAACTTTAAGGCCTTAATGGAACAGCATCGTGATGAGCTGGCGGCGCTAATCGTGTCCGAGCACGGCAAAGTCTGGTCTGATGCGTTGGGTGAACTGACGCGCGGGATTGAGGTGATTGAGTTCGCCTGCGGCATTCCTCACCTGCTCAAGGGGGAGAACTCGCCTAACGTGGGCGGCGGCGTAGACAGCTACTCGCTCATGCAGCCGGTCGGCGTGGTTGCAGGCATTACCCCCTTCAATTTCCCCGCCATGGTGCCACTGTGGATGTTCCCTATTGCCCTGGCCTGCGGCAACACCTTTGTACTTAAACCCCCGGCGCTGGATCCGTCTGCTGCCGTGCGCATGGCGGAATTACTGAAAGAAGCGGGCCTGCCGGATGGCGTTTTCAACGTGGTACACAGTTCGAATGAGAACGCAGAACAGCTTTACAAAGATCCCCGTATCGCGGCCGTTAGCTTTGTAGGTTCGTCGGGTGTGGCTGAGCACATTTACAAAACGGCCAGCGCGCACGGCAAACGCGTGCAGGCATTTGGCGCCGCCAAAAACCACGCTATCGTCATGCCAGATGCTGATCTGGACGCCACGGTCAATGCCATCATGGGGGGCGCATTTGGCTCGGCGGGTGAACGCTGCATGGCGTTGCCGGTCGTGGTCGCGGTAGGCGATGACACCGCCGATAAACTGATTTCGCGCCTCACGCCGCTGATTAAAGCATTACGCGTCGGGCCGGGCATGAGTAAGGGCAGTGACGAGAATGAAATGGGGCCTGTCGTTTCGGCCGCCCATCAGAAGAAAGTGCTGGGCTATATCGATATCGGCGAGCAGGAAGGGGCAACGCTGGTTGTGGATGGTCGTCACCAGAAGGTTGCAGGTTATGAAGACGGCTACTATGTCGGTGGAACGTTATTCGATCACGTGACCCCAGAGATGGTGATCTGGCGTGAAGAAATCTTTGGCCCGGTGCTGAGCATCATGCGCGCGCCGGATTACGACAGTGCGCTGAAACTGGTTAACAGTCACGAATTCGGCAACGGCAGCGCCATTTTTACCAGTAATGGTCACACGGCGCGTGAATTTGTCCAAAACGTTGAAGCCGGAATGGTCGGCGTCAACGTGCCCGTGCCGGTGCCAATGGCATTCCACAGTTTTGGTGGCTGGAAGCGATCGGTGTTTGGCGCACTGAATGTCCACGGTCCGGACGGCGTGCGTTTTTACACGCGCATGAAAACAGCGACCGTCCGTTGGCCGAGCGGCCAGCAAACGGTTTCTGAATTCAGTATGCCGACGTTGGGTTGAGTGGGCGCTCAGTGACAGCGTATTGACGATAAAGGGCGATGGATTAGGAGACGGCGGATGTCATTACTCTCAAAGGTAAAACAGCCCGATGAGCAGGGGCGCATACAGCAGGTAACGCCAGACAGTGCGGGCTGGCGCTATGTGGGTTTCGAGTCTTTCCTGTTAAAACAAGGACAGACGCTCGACATGGCCAGCGGTGACAGTGAGCTTTGCCTGGTGCTGGTGGCAGGCCTGGCCTCGATTAGCACGCGTCATGCAAACTTTCCGGGGTTAGGTAAGCGAATGTCGCCGTTTGAACGTACGCCGCCTTATTCCGTGTATGTCCCCCATGATGATGCAGTGACGGTAAGAGCGGACAGCGATCTTGAGCTGGCGGTCTGTAAGGCACCGGGGCAGGGCGACAACCTGCCCGCCAGACTGATTGCGCCAGAAGATGTCGGCGTTGAGCGGCGCGGCAAAGGCCATAACCAGCGACTTGTGCACAACATTCTGCCGGACAGTGAACCAGCAAATAGCTTGCTGGTGGTGGAAGTGTTTACCGATGAGGGCAATACCAGTTCGTATCCGAGTCACAAGCACGACCAGGAAAACAGCGAGAACGAAACCTATCTGGAAGAAACCTATTACCACCGTTTTGAACCCGAACAGGGCTTCGCGATGCAGCGCGTTTATACGGACGATCGTTCTCTGGATGAGTGCATGGCTGTTTATAACCGGGATGTCGTCACCGTACCGCGCGGTTACCATCCTGTAGCAACCCTGGCTGGCTATAACAACTACTACCTTAACGTTATGGCAGGGCCGGTTCGCCTGTGGAAATTCAGTTGGGAACAGGATCATGCCTGGGTCAACAGCGAACGCTATCCGTCACGTTAATCACGGCTGAAAGCAAAACGGCAGCCTGAGGGCTAATGCGGGTCATTTAAGTAAGGCCCGGTTTACCAATCCAGTGGCAGGCGTCAAAAGGGTTCATGTTCATCATGAACCCTTTTTTATGGAACTCTCACAGGCTCTGGGCATCATTCATCCCACTTCTCCCGAACGCCCCGCC
>CM060086.1:419668-437377 GCA_030522485.1 Stenchaetothrips biformis
CCAAAAGATAAGGGCTCGAGCTGGATCTATTTTCCAGAGCATTCAAAACGTGCATCTGGACTTCACGAGACATCATCACATTGAGCTCAGCTGGGCTCATTCTGTGGTAAAGTCGATTCCCATTTATATTTGTTTTACTTAGAATCAGGACGAAGGGGGCAAAATCATTGGCTGCATCCAGGCCAACTCGAATGGTTTTGGAACCATTTTTAGTGAGTGCAAAGTCCCTGGGGATGCACTGTAAAGGGAATTCTGAGGGACTGGAATTATTTTTGGCGAGCGATAGCGAGCCCATGCCGTGTTTGGGCGCACCAAAAAGCGACTGGTCGTGTGTCTGTTTGTCTCTCTCTCTCTCTCTCTCTCTCTGTCTGTCTCTCTGTATGTACTCACTCATGTTTCTCAGCAACTGCAACACACATAGTTTCCAAACTTTGCACAAAACATCGCCCAAATCTCCAACAGGGGGAGTTTATCTCAGATAAACAATTAGTACCGTTTGAAATATTAAAAACATCTTTTTGAATTAGGTTATTAGCGTTGTTAGGTTGGCAGCAGTTACCAATTTTTCATACCTGCGGCCGCGGCTCCTCTAATACGGGACTGAGGCAAATTAAACAAAATAAAGAGCAAAAGGGTTTAAAAACTGAGTTTGGTGAAGTTTTTTCAACATTATAGAATGATTGAAACACCTCCGGAGTTTCAACGCAGTGAAATAAGGAAAATGAAATTGAAAATGATTACGCGTTTTGTCCCCCTCCCTCCCCGCCGCCAGAGGGGAAATCTTACCCAGTGTTTTTGAGAATTGCAAGATAAATGATTGTTTGCCTTTCATACTTGGTGAGTCTGTACTTGCTTATTTCCTCTCAGAAGATTCATTCTTAAGTTGTTTACTTAATAAATAAAATTGGGAAATACATAAATATATTTTTGAAACCAGACATTAATCTTTGCTAAATGGAACCTTTATTTTTTTTAATTATATGTTGAGTGAGTGGTTTTGCCATAGCTGGTTTTGTCATAGACATCATATTCAGTGAAGTGATTTAGGTTTCGAGCGATGAGTGAATAGATCATTGGATTTAAGGAGACGATTCCTTCAACTGTGTCATACAGTGTCTGCGACGACTGATACTCAGTGTTGGTCCATTTGTTTAAACTGGCTGCCTTTCCAATTAACACAGAAAATGAGATCAATATTTATGCTGAGCCTGTATCTTTACTTCAAAGATAATCACATTAAGACTCATTTACGAATAAGATCAACTTTTGTTCAGCAAGATGTGGCTTTGACATTGGATTCGATGAGACGATTCATTGGATCTGACTATAGGTCTTCTCGTAAACTGGTACCAAACAGCCTGCCCAACTGTTGCTCTTTATTTTAACTATGATAAAATAATGTAATCAATATTATTAAATAGACTACTAGATAAAAATAAAAGGAAGATAAAACGCTTTCAGGTATTACCAATAACATTGCGTATTCACAAGTTTTCATAAAGAAAAGATATTGAACGGTGACTCAAGCATTTGTGTTCCTCGACTGAGTAACAGTGTTAGGGTTGGTGGCACCAGAGCAGCTCATTAACATACGATTTTACCCCAGGTCTATATAAGTACTGCACCTAAAATTGGCTCATTTTTGACCAAAATTTTATATTTGAGTTTTACATTGTTTCCTGAAGTTTTTGGTGTGCTGATCACGAAAATGACTTCCAATCTCACCGCAGACCTTTTCTTTACCCAATATTGGCCAATTTAGACCAAAAATTTCATAGTCGAGTTTAACATTGTTTCCTGCAGGTTTTGGTGTGCTGATGACGAAACTGACTTCCAATTTCACCCCAGACCTATACTTTACCAAATATTGGCCAATTTGGACCAAAATTTTGTTATCGAGTTTAACATTGTTTCCTGCAGTTTTCGGTGTGCTGATAACGAAAATGACATTCAATCTTACCCCAGACCTTTTCTTCACCCAATATTGGCCAATTTCAGACCCAAATTTCATATTTGAGTTGTACATTGTTTCCTGCAGTTTTTAGTGTACTGATCACGAAAACGACTTCAAATTCCACCCCAGACCTATACTTTACATTTCGGGCCCATTTAGAACCAAAGTTTTATATGTAGTCGAGTTGTTGAACGACCGTAGTACTTCCCCAAACTGACAGGGGGGGGGGGGGCTCTCCCGCACGTAACATGAGACAATCAATCCAGACAAATTCGAAAGCTGTCATCAAGGAGGCAACCAGCGTGGCACTATTCAGGACAATCCTAGTTTTACAATGCGTGTAATATTTTAGAGTGCCCAAGTGCTTTCATAAGAATGTGCTCGGTCGCATCGCTCGCCTACTACGCGCCCAAACTAAACGGCGCGTACCCCTAGTGGTCAATTTGGGTACTACAACGTTCAAATAAATACGGCCGCCCGGCCCCCGGGTCTCCACAGTCAATCATCAAGTGTCGCCGAGTCAAGAAGTCCTGAAGAGTCGCAGCCTTAGAAGAGTAGCAGCCTAAGAAGAAAATTGTCTTTTTAAAGACAAGAGCCAGCACCATGGCTTCAGTCCTCCTGGACATCCTGGAGGAGTGGGAGGGCGGGTGCTTCTACACCCCCGAGCTCCTCGCGGAGGCCTAAACCACGGCCTTGTTGGAGGCCAGCGACGAGGACAGGGTCGACCCGCGGGTCGTTCCCTTCCTTGAAGCTGGCTACCAGGCTTACGCCGAGGACGGCTTCGACAGCCAGGCCGAGGTGACCCGTGACATGGCCATGGCCATGGTCGGCGCCGGCAAGCACGGCGTCGACGCCGCGGCCTCGCGCCCCGCCACTCCCCCGCCGCGCGCCGTCTCGGCCCCCCCCTGGAGGCCCTGGACGCCCTCCTCGCCGCACCCCGCCACTCCCCCGCGCCGCGCCGCCACGCCGCAGCCCGCACGCCACCCGCGCGGGAGGGGTGCAACAACGCGCGCGCCACCCCTTGTCCTCCGAGACGCCCTGGCTGGAGGGCAACGAGCGCTTTGCGCTGTTTTTACAAAGCTGATCTTGCCAAGGGAGAAAAGATGAAGCTGGTAGATATCGTTAGTTCTTATCCTAATACTTATCTGAAGGGGTCTTTTCTGTGGGTCATCCTAAAATTTTTGTGGAAGGAGATCCAAATATGCCTCGAATAGACAGCTGGAATGGCATTATAAAATGCACCGTTCTGCCTCCTCGCGATTTATTTGTCCCAGTGTTGCCTTATAAATGTGGAGGAAAGCTGATGTTTCCCTTGTGCCGCTCTTGTGTCGAGACTGGAAACACAGAGCTATGCCTTCATCATGATCCTCTTGACAGACAATTGACAGATACGTGGTGTGCGCCAGAACTTAAGCTGGCTGCCCTCATGGGAATTTTTGGAAGACCAGGGAAGTCACCGACTGGAACTCATCGGACGAAGCCACTTCGCAACGACGACTTCCAGAATGTAACATGTTTTGAAGTCACTGGAAGTCACGGCCCCTCTTCCACTGACGTCCACGGACTTCCCATGATTTCTCAGTCGCATCCACCGACTTCCTACCACTTCCCGAGACGTCCGACCCACTTCCAGGGACGTCCTTCGACTTCCCTGCCACTTCCAGGGACGTCCTACGACTTCCCTGCCACTTCCAGGGACGTCCAACGACTTCCCTGCCACTTCCCGAGACGTCCCACCCACTTCCAGGGACGTCCTACGACTTCCCTGCCACTTCCAGGGACGTCCTACGACTTCCCACCCACTTCCAGTGACGTCCTACGACTTCACACCTACTTCCAGGGATGTCCTACGACTTCCCTGCCACTTCCAGGGACGTCCGACGACTTACCTGCCACTTCCCGAGACGTCCCACCCACTTCCAGGGACGTCCTACGACTTCCCTGCCACTTCCAGGGACGTCCAACGACTTCCCTGCAACTTCCAGGGACGTCCTACGACTTCCCTGCCACTTCCCGAGACGTCCCACCCACTTCCAGGGACGTCCCACGACTTCCCTGCCACTTCCAGTGACGTCCAACGACTTCCCTGCAACTTCTCGAGACGTCCCACCCACTTCCAGGGACGTCCTACGACTTCCCACCCACTTCCAGTGACGTCCTACGACTTCCCTGCAACTTCCAGGGACGTCCTACGACTTCCCACCCACTTCCAGTGACGTCCTACGACTTCCCACCCACTTCCAGTGACATCTCTGCAACTTTCATTGTCTTCCGCGACTTCTACCGACTTCCACGCCACTTCCCATTCATCCCTTTCCACGCCACATTCATTGTCCTCGCTCTACTTCCACCGACTTCGTCCAACTTCCACCGACTTTCACCAACTTCCACGTATTTCCATCGACTTCCATTGATTTCCACCGACTTCCCTTGACTTCCCTCGACATCAAATGACTTCCGACCCAGGTTCCGACGATTCGTTGAAAAGGTCTGGAAGTGTTTGGACGAATTTGGACGACATTGGAAGAGTTGGGAAGAGTGTGGAAGTCCAAAATGACTTCCCAGTGACATCCTAGTTCTATCAGGGTGTGCTTGAAAAAGATTACAAAGTCGTGAAGGTTCATGAAGTTTATCAATATCCAGGGACCATGGCCTATATGCATAATATTATGCATAACAACGTACAATTTATACATAGTTATGAATTAATTATGCATAACAACGCACGTTTTCTGTTTAAACCTGTAAAAGGAATATATTTTAGAAAAGTTGTTTAAATAGCCACACGAACCATGGTTTGGTGGAACGGGCGACTAAGGTATGCAATTTGAACAGCTTCATGCATTGTTTTGACTTGTCACAGCATTTTTTTTCTTAAATTTTATTTTTTTGCATCAGAAGGAAGAATTTCGAGTACCACAGTGCATGGTTAATGTTACAAAATCTGTTCAGTTAAAGTTGACACAGAGATTACTGATAAAAACTAACCTCCTGTAGGATTTGCTTTGTGGCGAGAGCCTTCTTTTCTAGACCCAGAGACAGGAGACGCTGGGCTCTTGTCGGTATATGTGCGTCGATTTATGACCCTGAAACTTCAAGCCAGCGGGTGGCCGGCAGACTGTGACACCCAGGAGAAAAAAGATGCTTTTCTCGCTGATGTTTTAAAGTATGATGGGATTACCCAGATAAAATGGAATCAAACCCAGCACTTAGGACCCTATCCAAGCTGATTTTGAACAGTTTTTGGGGAAAGTTCGGAGAAAAAACGATTCGACCTATAACTGAACTCCTCTTTGATTATGCAAATTTGATGCAACTTGTGACTGACCCCACTAAAATAGTTCAGTCTCTCCTCCCTCATGGCGAAGAGTGTCTTCAAGTCACTTGGAAACCCATCGAAGAGACGGACGAACCACTGCCCACGTCCTCCCTTCTCCATGCGAGTTTCGTCACTTGTTTTGGCAGACTGCATTTGTATCGTTACCTCGATCTACTTCAGGAACGATGCTGTTACCATGATACAGACTCAGTTCTGTTCATCAGTCGGAATGGCGAGCCAGAACCCCCTCTCGGGAGCAGGGACGGACTGGGGGCCCACGAGTCGGGTAGGAAATCTGCTCTGGGGGGCCCGGATTTGCCTACCCTCCAGGGGCAAAAGAGAGCTTCGATGTATTTAAGTGCCGTAAATTTGATCTGTGACCAATGAGGTATTTTAGTGGTGAGAAGAAGAAAGGAATGTAGTCTGCTAACCGTCGGGCGTCCGCTGTACTATATAATTGGCTGAGCGATTAGCAAAGCCAGTTACTTCACTGGGGTTGGAAAGTTTTGTCTGCCTGTCAGTGTGTGTGTGTGTGTGTGTGTGTCAGCATTTCTACTCCTGAACGGCTCAGCCGATCTGTCTGAGACTTTGAAGGGTTATTAGGTATGTCCTTGGCTCACCACACAAAAAATTCAGCTTTCTATCTCATTCCATTCAGTCGTACGAACGTAAAAACACCAAAAAATTGCAGAAAAATTGACTTTTTCAGTGATTTTATATCATTCCAAACGAAAAACTCTGTCGATCTGACTGAGATTTTGCAGGATTGTTAGGTATATCCTTGGCTTACCACACGCTGAAATTCCGCCCTCTATCTCAAATTATTTAGTCGTACCAACGAAAAAACACGAAAAACGGCAGAAAAAGTGCAACTTTTTAGTGACTTTATATTTAAGGGACATTTTTACATGGTTTCGTATTTTTTTGAAGGTGCTAATGACGAAAATGAAATCAATTTCGACCCCTGACCAAAGTTTTCACTGCGAATTGGCTACCTCGGCCCGAATTTACTGACATAATCAACTTCGCCCCTAATCTTGAAGATAGGGGGTCGGCCGACTTAAAAAAAATTATTGCAGATTTCGATAGGTCCCGGCAAGACCTTTTCAAAGAGAGGTCGGAAGGAGGGTCTACGAGCCCGACTTCATTAGTTGACCGAGTCAGGATCTTGAAAAAAGGGGATCGACCGACTAAAAAATTTTATTGCAGATTTCGATAAGTCTCGGCAAGACCTTTGCAAAGAGGGGTCGGAAGGGGGTCTTTAAGCCCGCCTTCATGTATTGTGAAAATTGGTGCAACGGCCATGTTTTGCACATTAACTTTGGCACAGTGGGAACACAAGAGCGGGCCTCAGTCTTGATGTTACATCAATAAGTTTGCGCTTTACCTCCACGGGGTATGAGGTGCGAGGACCGAAGGCCCGAGAGATGGCCTTCGATTGGGCCAAGCTAGGTCTGGTGCGAGGTGCGAGGGCCGAAGAAGGCCCGAGAAGAATCTGCCGGCAGGCCAAGCTGGTATCGGCCCCTGTCGAACTGAATTACCGGCGGGGCGAAGCGGAGCTGCCTACTCGGTTTGACTGAATACGGGCGCGCCCTAGCTTGTATACTTGGACCATTCATCACGTAGTGCACTTCTTATTGCCTCAATGATCACTTAAAACAGCTTGCCGAAGGCAAGAAGGAAGCGCCGCAGGCAAAGGTAGGTGAAACGCCAGGCGTGGATTGTCGAAACTGGCGCAGAATCGCGAAGCCTGTTACGACAAGACAGGGTCTGGCGTAAATCTACCTTGTAACAGTGTCTTTACTTTGTTTGATTTAAGCTATTTACGCCATAATATTTATTTTTTGGCTGAGCGATTAGCGAAGCCAGTTACTTCACTGGGGTTGAAAAGTTTTGTCTGTCTGTCTGTCTGTTTGTCTGTCTGTGTGTCCGCACTACTCCTCCCAAACGGCTCGGCCGATCTGGCTGAGATTTTGCAGGGTTATTAGGTATGTCCTTGGCTCGCCACACACAAAAATTCAGCTTTCTATCTCATTCCATTCAGTCGTACTAACGAAAAAACACTAAAAAACGGCTGAAAAAGTGCAACTTTTCAGTGACTTTACATTTTAGAGACATTTTTACATGGTTTCGTATGTTTTTGAAGTTCCTGATGACGAAAATGAAATCAATTTCTACCCGTGACATAAGTTTTAACTGCGAATTGGCTACCTCGGCCCGAACTTACTTACATAATCAACTTCGACCCTCCATCTTGAAAAAAGGGGGTCGACCGACTAAAAATTTTTATTGCAGATTTCGATAGGTCTCGGCAAGACGTTTTCAAAGAGGGGTCGGAAGGGGGGTCTAGGAGCCCGACTTCATTAGTTGGCCGAATCAGGATCTTGAAAAAAGGGGATCGACCGACTAAAAAATTTTATTGCAGATTTCGATAGGTCTCGGCAAGACCTTTTCAAAGAGGGGTCGGAAGGGGGGTCTCGGAGCCCGACCTCATTAGTTGGCCGAATCAGGATCTTAAAAAAAGGGGATCGACCGACTAAAATATTTTATTGCGGATTTCAACAGGTCTCGGCAAGACCTTTTCAAAAAGAGGTCGGAAGGGGGGTCTGGGAGCCCGACTTCATCAGTTTGCCGATTCAGGATCTTGAAAAAAGGGGATCGACCGACTAAAAAATTTTATTGCAGATTTCACGCGGTGCATTACTCAATGCCTCAAAAATCCTTGAGACAGCTTGCCGAAGGCAAGCAGGGAAGCGCCGCAGGCCAAAGTAGGTGCAACGCCAGGTGTGGATTGTCGTAACTGGCGCAGCATCGCGAAGCCTGTTACGACAAGACACGGTCTGGCGTAAACCTACCTTGTTATAACTTGTGTGATGTCCTAAAAGTCACCAAACCTCAAACCCACAGCGACGCAAGCGGGCCCCTTGACGGGCCCCGCGGGCCCGTGTAATCTTCCTGCTTCTTATGTGAGAAGGCCCGGCCCGTCAGGGGGGCCCGCAACCCATATCCCGAGGGGGGGCCCGGGTGGGGATCCAACAATCCCCACCCGGGCCAGTCCGTCCCTGTCGTCTATATTATCTGCATAGGTCACGTTACGTGGAAAGTTCCTTCTTGCCGGTTTGTGCAAGGTATAGGCATCTTCAGCCTGCAAATAATTTTCAATGTCTTTTTTGGGTCTCTTTGTCGCTTGCCAAAGTTTCCAAGGACCAGTGTACCCGGCAGGATGGGAAGGATCGTGATAAATTTCACCAAGTTTTCCAGACATATTTTTTGGCCGTGTTTTTCACGCTTTTTTTCTTTTTGACATGTCCCTTAACTTTTTTCTGTATTTTGCGGTGTATTTTTGGTAGAGAAATGATGCCCCCACCACTCTGACCTTTTAGTTTTTGAATCAGTTCACGTCGTGTCGAATTCCCCAATAATTCGAGAGGAATGTTCATGCGCGCCAAAACAGCGCATAGGGCCTCTGTTCCGATTGGGTGAAAATTTTTTCTCGCCCTTGTGAGATCGGAAATCGAATCAATTAAATTGGAATGGGGTATGACGGTATCATCAATACAGAGGGTGCCATTCGCGTCCCATGTGACGGGTGAATGACTTTGACTCAAATAATCGTAAATTCGCAATGCCTGGCCTTTATACGTTTTCGGCACTGCAGCAGCGAGCTGGTCGCGTACGGCCGCAGCGCGCTTGTTGTCCGTTTCGTCTGGCTTGTTTTGTATTTCCAAGGTGAGAGGTTTACGCGACTCTCCTGCGAAATGCAAGTATCGAGAGAGCGCCTCACTGTAATGTTTCCACTTTTCAGCATCATCAGCATACTTTTTATTTAATATGCTGTGTATTTCTGTGTCCAGACTACTCATCTGAGACTGTGGGGTCATGGTGGGCGTGTCGTGGAGTCGCGCCACCGTCTCCTGAGGGACCAGAATCATTTTCTTAACGTGATTCATGACCGAAAAAGCATTGGCAGGACTAAGGCTACGGCCGACAAAAAAAGGGGAAGAAATGAACCCCCTTTTTGAGTGAGGTACTCTGCAAACTGAAGTGTGTACATAGTACACTCTTATTAGAGCATGCTCCCAAGTACACTCTTATTTACAGCATACTTGCTAGGCACACGCTAAAATAGAGTGTGCCTGGCATGTACACGCTAAATTAGAGTGTACCTGCAAGTACACTTAAACTGGCCCATGCTTTTAGATAGGACTGATGGAATGTATTTTTGCGTGTACTTGCAGGCACACTCTTATTTAGCGTGTACATGCCAGGCACACTCAAATTTAGCGTGTGCCTGGTAAGTATGCTGTAAACAAGAGTGTACTTGGAAGCATGCTCTAATAAGAGTGTACTATGTACACACTTTAGTTTGCAGAGTACTTTCTCTTAGCGTGCCAACCCTCTCCGCGTTGCGCTAGGCGCCTGAAATGGTTTCTGTACTTTTTAAGTTGAGATTTTTGGGTTGCTGAGAGAGCGATGTTCCCCGATAATAAATTATCAGCTATTTCACAAAGTGAAAAAATAAGTGCTTTATCCGCGTGTTGCAGAATAGCCTTGCTTAACTTGGGCTTCGCTGACTTGAGCACTTCAAGGAGGGCCTTATGCGTGTGTGCACGAGGAGCCATCATTGAAAAATGGTTTAATAAGGGCCTTCCATGTCTCTTTTATACTTATTTTTTGGAATGTACTCTGCAAACTAAAGTGTGCACTGGGGCCTGACCAGCTCCCCTGCTCCGGTTGGGCCTGCCTGCTTCTCCCCTGCGCTAATCTCTCTCTCTCCCCGGCGGGGCGAGAGTGCGTGGAGCGCGCCGGGCTTGACGACAGTCCTGGACTGCCGCCGCCACCAGGGGCACACACACACACACTCTCTGACTGAGCCGGGGCGGCACGCCCAGTCGGTAGGCAACCCGGCGTTCGCGCATGCTCTGCGGGTCGGATGGCGGCCTACCTCACAGGCGTTCCTTTTCTGTGCAGAACAATTAACGGGCCTGCCTGCTTCTCCCGTGCGCTCTTTTTGTTTCATTTTTTCTTGTTTCATTTTCTCACTTACTCCATCAGGAGGTCCATGGCCTCCAAGACCTCTTGGTCGTCATGGTCCTCGTCATCGTAGGCATTGAAGCCAAAAGGGACTGTCCTTCCCTCGGCCACACGGCGGCGCTTTGTATTTTTGGCCTGCCACGTCTTGACAGCTGGTCGTGTCACGACTTTCCATGAGGAAAATCGGGCTATCTGATGGTGAATGGGGACAATGACTTTCTCTTTTTCACCCATCACCATAGATTTAAGTTGATCATAAGTGACTAAATCATCGCATGACCTATTAATATTTATGCCACGCACTTTAATGCAGAGTTTGACTTTATTCATGTCCCCACCTACGCACAGTGGTTTAAAAGGTGATTTTTGGGGGAATTAGTCCTAGCAAGCGTTCCGTTCGACCAAACGCTACCAAAATTTAACGGCATCATCTCTAGGCAATAGGGGAAGGTCCGTTGAAAGGAAAATTTGATGCGATGAAAGTAGGAATGTCACTGCTAGAATAAATCGAAAAACAGCAAAATTAGGAGAAAAATAACCGATTTTAACAAAAGCGCTCAACTAAAAAATGCTCAGAATACTTCATTTTCGACCAGGCGTGTATCCAGGGGGGTCATGTGTATCACGGGGGTCATGACCCCCCCCTTTTAGTCCCGCGCCATATGAACATTTGCTCAATACGACTGTGGGATGAACCAATAAATCGCCTAAGTCCTATTCGCAGGGCGCACGGCGCAGCGCTGTGCAGGGCAGGAACCAAGAGATTCCTCGCCCTCGCCGTCCACCGCGCGCCCGCTCCACTCCGCGCCGCCACAACTCCCCTCCCCCTCTCCCTCGCCGCCTCACCACCGCCCGCTCAGCCGCCGGCAAGCAGCGACTCGCAAGCGCTACTTCTACGCTACGTTTGTTGTTTTTGCTGAAACTGTGACCTGTTTGAGTGTGAAGTGATCGTAATTCTTTCGACGGCTGACGGACTTGTGGCATGGTGAAAGACTGGAGTGCTGTGGTTGTTTTCATTTCGGGTTTATTCCCCAATAGGGTATTTCAACGAACGCAAGACCGGAACTGTGAAGAACAAGCTTAAGTACATAACCGAGAGCAAGGGGTGAGGCGGGGAAGCGGATACAGCCCCGCCTCACCCCTTGCCCTCGGTTATGCACTTCTGCTTGTTCGTTTTAGTTCTGGTCTGGCGTTCATCGGAATACCCTATTAACCACGTCGTGTCCGTGGCGTGCGTGCGAAACGGCGCGGCTGTAACGGGTCCATTGTTGGTGACCGTTCTTGCTCTTCTCTGTACTTTCATAAGTTTGGTTTGGATGGAAAATAGCCTTTTGGTGTGGTTTTCTGGTGCAGGAGAAGGAGAAGGCTAACGATGGTGGCGGTGGTGGAGGCCGCAGTGGAGCCGGAAAGAAACGGAATCGAACCATCGACTCGTTCTTTCAACGCTCCAACTGCAAGGCAGCCAAAGTGGCTCAGGGTGTAGATGATGCTGCACGCGGAGAAGGTGCCAATCTTGATGCTGGTGTCTCGTCCTCCTCGGCGCCGGCTGGTGGCAGTGACTGTGGTAGTGGTAGTTCTTCCGCTTCACTTGCGGCGGCGCCTGATCTTGCTGGTTTTTCGGATACGTCTCTTTCCGACACGGCGACGACGGTGGCTCCTCACGTCTCAGCCATAGACGTCGACGTACCTGCCGCTCAGAACGCTCCCCCGCCCGCTGCCTCGCCCACGACAACAATGCCCTCATCCTCGTTAGGAGCACCAGCACCTTCACGGGCCTTGGCTTTCGGACCTGACGTAGGCTTCTACGTTGGCAAGGGCTCGGAACTTGATGATTTTACGAAGTGTCAGCTCCTTGAAAAGCCCTGGCAGCCACCTTCTGACTATAAGTTTCCATTTAATACTGTAACTAAGCTTGGGAAAAGCACTCGGAAATTCGCCCAACGCTCCCACCTGCAAAAGTATCATTGGCTTGTATTTTCTGATAAAGACCAAGGATATTATTGCATATATTGCGTTCTTTTTGGACCAGCTGAATGTGGCGGCGTGCAGCTGAAGCGGCTTGTAAATCATGCGCTTTGCCAGTTTGATGACGTTTTGGGAGAAAAGGGGGCATTTCAGGTACATGAGAACCACAAGTATCACAAAAAAAGTGTTGAAATTGGAAAGAAATTTCTCTTGACCTACCATGACGTCTCAGCAGACGTTCTAAATAGATTAGTGACTCAATGTCAGATTCAAATTAAAGAAAATAGGGCAAGATTACGCCCCATCATAGAAACAATACTTTTCTGTGGCCGAGAAAACGTCCCACTTAGGGGCCACAGGGGCTAGTATTCGGTTTGCGACCACCTTTTGCCAGAACCCCGGTTCGGATGAGCCCAGGACTCCAACGCGAGGCTACGGGGGTAGGTATGAAAAACATAATGTCTGGTAGCGTTCCTGACATTTCTGGAAGGCTGTGGACTTTACTGGGGAATAACAGCGGTTTTGCCGCCAGCGTGCAAGTTCGTTATGGTTTATGTTATGATCTGAGAAAGTGATTATGTCGCAAGAAATGTAAGTTTACCTGATTTTGGTGCATTTGAACCATTTTCAGGATTTTGTGCGTTTGCTATTGTTTTTGTCTTGCCTTCTGCCCTATAGACACAGCAATGTTAAACCGGTCAAGCATTGCGCCCTTAGGCTGGCAAATGAAAATGAGGTTTTTGCTGGGCAGCGAGTTTCCACCATAAGAAGCGCACCTCATTTGAACATTTCCTATTCAGGCATTCCAATTCGGAAAGACATTTCTGTTCCCGTTGGTTACAACAAGCCACCTGTGTAAGTGCATTTTGTCTAGCCTGTTTTGAGAACTCGCATACAAAATTTTCCTTGGTGTGTTGTCTCGGATAATATTTATCTGGTCTTGTGTCTTACAGGAATAATACTGCCTATGAATTTCCAAGTAGCCGATATCCTCTGTCAGTTCTGAATGAAAATGTTACGTATGCTGCCAACAATGTTACAATTGTTAATGCCCCTTCTCAGATCAAGCGGCATCCTCTGTCAGAGGTTAATGGAAATACTATGTACCTTGGGAAGAAAGTAGCGGTAACACTTCTCCGATTAATGTCTCTTTTACTAATGTACCAACTAAGACACCTCTACCCGTTATTGTTCACAACAGTAAACCATCAATTCTGTCGTGAGTACACGAACGCTCTTTGAATTATCTTTCAAAAGGGTTTTTAAAACCAATAATATGCTGGTTATTTGTTTTATTTTTTAGACAAGGTACTGCTCGGAAAGTGATAATAGTTGTACCACCAAACCAATCTCCTGTGCTTCACAAAAATGTTATTGCTGTGAAGAAGGCTGTTCCAACATTTCTCACACCTCAGCTCAATTCCCGTCATATCACATCCTTCCCTCAGCTACTGAATTCTGTTCCTAAGCCACTAACTCATCTGTAAGTTTGTTTTTTATTCATAATTTATTCCTTCACCCAACAGAACATAATAATGATGGTCTTTTGCAGAAACAATGGATGTTCAATAAACCAATCTCTTGTGCTCAGTAACAATGGTATTGCTGCTAAGGTGCCAATGTGGCACTCATCCCAGCTTGATGATTCCCATTGCAATGCATCATTTCAGAAACCTGCTTCTGTCACCGAGCCACTTACTAATGTAAGTATAATTAAGTTCTAATGGTTTTGGTTTAATTATAGTTATTTCTTAAAAAATTGTGTGCCATGCGGTTTACACTTGATTTGAAATTAAATTTACAGTCAAATGATGTTGAGCAGACATGTTATGAAGAGGAGGTTGTGGAAGAAGAGATAGTCAATCACAGTGACAGTGTATTTGTGACTCGCATAGCTGAGCCACGTCGCCCACAGCAGAAAGATCCTGATTTGCAAAAGACAAGGAAAACATTTGGTGCTGTTACATGTGAATTTAATGACGGCAAATCAATCACCAATGCCTTCCAAGAAAAGGAATTAGAATTACTGGACAATTCTGAGAGCTTTAGAAGCACTCTCAAGAAAACGATATCCAATGAGAACAAATCAAAACCAAATAATGATATATTGAAAGATTTTGACTCAGATGGTTCCCTGAGTGATGATTTTGTTAAAGAGACGCACTCCAGCTCCAAAGTCCATCGGTCAAAAGTACTTAAAAAAAAGAGAAGCCCTGCTAATGATGACTGCTACACCAATGATCATGAAACTGTTTTGGTAAAGATTGTTTTGGGAAGTGTTCACCTAATTGTCAAAGTTATTATTATTTGTAACATTTGCATAAATTTTTTATCCAGGCTATTTTGCCAGAAAATTATGATTACAAAATTATATCAGCTGAAGTATCTCACAAAGAGTTTGACCACATTACAGCCCTTATTAGGGTAAACATCAATGCAGAAGAAGCTGATAAATGGAAAAGCGATTTTGAATCGTCTTCAAAGACTGATTTTAGAGTTAAAAAAACTTGGGGTGAATTGAACTCAGACCGCAGGACCTTGTTTAAAGTAAGAATAGGGTAATTTACTACAGCATTAAAAAGATTATGTGTGCTCTTAATAATTAATGATACTGTGTTTCAGAAAAAGTATCGCTGCCATCACAACACTTTGGCTGAGAAGAGTAAAAGTAAGAATCCGTCTAAAAAACATATTCAATGCCCAGCAACAATGGTTATCTCTGTAAAAAACAAGAATATGAAACGGTATGTTTTGATTTTTTTAAAGAAAATAATCTTAAAATATTGAATTTACTTAAATAAGAAGTGCTTATGGTTTCTGTTTCACAGGAGTGCAGACGATCTTCTGCAGTCTCATCCAGGCGTAGTTCTGCTTAAGGGCACACACAACCATTCAATACGAGGTGGAGACATCTTAAGATTTAGAAGACCAACTCCAGAGGTGAAGGAAAAATTCACGCAGATGTTCACCCAATATCCACCTCATACTCCTGCCACAGCAAGAGACGCATACCTTGCTGATTTAGAGATGGAAAGTGAATTTGCATTACTTGATGGTGTTAAGGATGGTGCTCAAGTTCCTTCCATGTCATGGCTTTATAGACTTTATAACCAAATTTATAAAGAAAAATGTGGGGATCCGAACGGTGAAGGAATGATTGCTGCTCTTGAAAAGTATGTGAAAATGTACAATGAGGAGTGCGGTGAAACATGTGCAAAGATGGGTACTACAGAAGATGGCCTCCACCACTTTGTCGTTATTTGTACTCCCTTAATGAAGAGAGTACATACTCACTTGAAAGCTTCAGCAGAAACAATGTTTATGGACTCAACTGGTTGTATGGATGGAGCCAACTCAAGGGTTTTCTTGATTTTGACATCCAGTGTTGTTGGTGGCCTTCCCCTTGGCATGTTAATAACATTTTCAGAAAGAGAAGATGTTGTGGATGCTGCTCTCAAACTGTGGAAAACTATTCTTCCAGACAAGGCCTTCTTTCGTCGAGGCATGAAGGGTCCTAAAATCATAATGACTGATGACTGTACTGCAGAAAGGAACAGTCTTCGAAATCATTTTCCATTTGCATTTCTTCTGCTGTGTGTGTTCCATGTGCTGAATGCCATGTGGCGGTACATTTGGGATTCTAGTCATGGTGTAAAAGGTGATGATAGGCAAGAGATATACTTTGCTTTTCATGAAGTACTATATGCTGAGTCTGTTGATGAATTTGAAGAACTTTTCGATAATCTCCTTGAAAGTGAGACTGTAACTGCCTATGACTCAGTTGTTAAACACCTGAAAGATTTACGGCCACGAGCAAAAGAGTGGGCTATTTGTCACAGATCGGAAATGCTTGATAGGGGCCACCGAACAAACAATCTGTCAGAGGCAGGTATGAAACTGATGAAGGACAAAGTGCTTCAAAGAACCAAAGCCTTCAACACAGTTCAGCTAACTGATTATATGAACACAAGACTGGACAAATACTACAAAAGAAAGATTGCTTTTGTCATCAACAATAGAACTGAGGGAGCACAGCGAACAAGGTACTCAATACCTGAAGGAAAGTTAAAACCCTTAGTAGCAGAGAAGATCGCAAGAAGTCTATACCGAGTGAAAAACCTTGACAAGAATTCTGAATACCTGGTTGATACAGACCTGGAGGTTTGTGCGTGCCCAGTTGGCAGTTGTGGTGCCCCTTGCAAACACCAAGCAGCTGTTGCAAAGGCTTTTGGCATAAGCAATCACCAACTACTGCCCTACACTGATGCTGCTTCCAAAACTGTGCTTTTTTACATCATGATGGGCCACACAAATATTCCACCTGGGTTCTTTGATACTCTGAAAGGGGGAATTTGTGAACCTGTTGATTTAAGCACTATTCCTGAATTCAATGAGGCTTTAGAAGATGTCACTGAGCCAGTAGCTATGCAACCTGATGTAGCTTTATCAGAGAATGTTGCTTCAGAATCACCACCTGACCCATCTGACGTAATGGCATCTCAACCGGGTGATGAAGTTGCAGACATAGAATCATCTGAAATTAAATTGAGGCCCTTTTTTGAAGATTTAGTCATGAGGTGTGATGAAAATCCTATCTTCAGGGAACCCCTTGAGAAATTCTTGAAGAGTTATTGGTCCATTGTCAAGAAACGTAACCATGATTCAACTCTCTGCTCAGCACTTGCCACATTTTCAAAGGGCCAAGCTTCTCAAACACCTATACGGAGAGGTCGAATTCTCAATCAACCTACATCTGATATGAGACGTTTAGTTCATGAAGGAGGCAGAACTGCTCAAAAAGGTGGGAGACCACGGAAGGAAAAAGATGCTGTTGAACATGGATACATCAAAGCAAAGAAGCGGAAGGCGGCTAAACTCATTTCATGGGCATGTCTTCCTAAGAAAGCTAAAGTTCCTCACTGTCTTTCTAAATGTGTGGCAGCGAATATTAGACTCCCTAAGTAGTTGTAGTCAATTTTTGTTCCCAGCATAATTTCCTTCACTTGGTCAATTTGGCAAAGTGGTCTCCTTGTCAATTTTGTTGCTTCTCCACTTGCCAATTTTGTATTTGCTAGTCTCCTATGTCTATAGTGTATGCTAGTCTCCACTTTATCATGCTATATCTCCTGGCATATAATGTTTATCCTTTCTTAAGCTGTGTTAATTTTGTTGGACAGTCAATTTTTGAATGATTTATATTTATGATGTAAAAAGTATGTGCTTGGAAGGAATAAAACAATTGAATAATTAAAACAGAATTTAGTTTTATTACTTAAGTGCAAAACTTTATTCCAGTATTCACTTTTTTGTTAGAGACAGACGGCCTCTATTCTTGAGGCTCTTTACTTGATCACTTAAGTTATTAACCTCTGATTGGAGCAGGTTGATCTGAAAATATAAGATATGATTTCTAACAAACCAATAATTCAAAGCTAAT
>CM060086.1:438377-533076 GCA_030522485.1 Stenchaetothrips biformis
AAACCTGCTTCGCCCTGAATAATTAAACCTGCCGCTCCGGTTTCGGACAGCAGCAGGTCGGGTAACCTGTTACTTTTTCGCGAAGGCCTGGCTCAGCGCCCAGAGCTCGCGTCGCTCGTCGGTACTGAGCCCGTGCGTACGTTCACGCGCAATCAGGAACTCCAGTCGCTCTTCCAACGCCGAGTCATAAACGCTGGCAAGGGAGTCCTGAAATACTGCCTCGCTTTCCTCATCCACTATCATGTGGTTCCAGACGGCCAGTGTTTCAAGCGTCTGGCTAAAATTTGTTCCGCGATATAACTCTAGTAGCTGACCGGTAGTCAATCCAGGATTCTCGTTACAGCGCGTCACTAATTCAATAAATAACGGTAAACCAGCAATTTTCGACTCGGCCAGACCGTCCAGGGATGGCACCAGGGTTGCCAGCTGCGGATTTTGAATCAACAGTGCCACTAAAACGCGCATTGTGGTGCGTTTCAATGGCGGGGCAACCGGCGTACTTCCACCCGGTCCCTGCTTTGGCATCAGCTTTTCAAGCTGTGCATCGTCCAGAATGCCTAATTTATTACCCAGTTCCTGACGCAGATAAATGCGTAAGGTTTCACCGGGAATCTGTGTGATCAACGGCAACGCCAGCGTACTCAAACGCGCCTTGCCGTCGCGAGAGCTCAAATCGACCTGCGGTAGCAGGCTGTCGAACAGAAACGAAGAGAGCGGCATTGCCTGCTCCATCCTCGCCTCGAATGCGGCTTTACCTTCTTTGCGAACCAACGTATCCGGGTCTTCGCCGTCGGGTAAAAACATAAAGCGTAGTTGACGACCGTCATTCATGTAAGGCAATGCGGTTTCAAGTGCCCGCCAGGCAGCTTCGCGTCCGGCCCGATCGCCGTCGTAACAGCAAATCACGTTGTCGGTACTGCGAAACAGCAGCTGAATATGTTCAGCCGTGGTTGATGTCCCCAGTGACGCAACCGCGTAGTCCACGCCATATTGCGCCAGGGCTACCACATCCATATAGCCTTCCACCACTAACAGGCGCTTGGGTTCAGGATGATTTTTTAACGCTTCATACAGGCCGTACAGTTGACGACCTTTGTGAAAAACGGGTGTTTCCGGCGAGTTCAGATACTTCGGCGTATCGTTACCCAGCACGCGGCCACCAAAGCCGATGACGCGGCCTCGCTTATCGCGAATCGGGAACATCACGCGCTCGCGAAAGCGGTCGTAAACCCGGCCTTTGTCATTACTGACCAGCATGCCCGCTTCCATCAACGATTCTCGATCTTCAGGCTGCTTGCCGAAGCGTTTCAGGACGTTGTCCCAACCGGCGGGCGCATAGCCAATCGAAAAATGGTTGATGATGTCGGCGCTCAGACCACGATGTTGAAGATAATCGCGTGCTGACTGGGCGCTGGACTGCTGCAAACTCTGCTGATAAAAACCGTTCAGGTTCTCCATCAGCTGGTACAGGCTCTGGCGCTGATGGCGCTCCATCTGGCTTGGCCCATTGCCCGCTTCGTAAGGTACGTCTAAACCATGGGAAGTGGCTAACTCTTCGATACTTTCAACAAACTCAAGACGATCATAGTTCATCAGAAAGTCGATGGCATTACCGTGAGCACCACAACCAAAACAGTGATAGAACTGCTTTTCACCATTTACGGTAAAAGAGGGGGTTTTCTCATTATGGAATGGACAACACGCATGATAATTCTTTCCCTGCTTCTTCAGCTTAACGCGGGCATCGATTAACTCCACGATGTCCGTGCGGGCAAGTAAGTCATTGATAAATACGCGTGGGATACGTCCTGCCATAAGCCCCGTTTTTTCAGCTCATAAACGACAACAAGCCGCGCTTCCTTTCGGAAAGCACGGCCTTTTACTTGACTCGGTCTGCGTTTATCACGCTGTGGAGGCGAACCTCCGGGAAATTAGTACAGACGAGTGCGGCGTGCGTTTTCGCGAGCCAGTTTTTTGGCATGACGCTTAACTGCAGATGCTTTAGCGCGCTTACGTTCGGTCGTTGGTTTTTCATAGAACTCACGACGACGAACTTCAGCCAGAACGCCTGCTTTCTCGCAGGAACGCTTAAAGCGACGCAGTGCTACGTCGAACGGCTCGTTTTCACGTACTTTAATTACCGGCATGTAACTCTCACCTCAATAAAATTCGGTTTTGCTGCTGACTGCGGCGCCAGCACATTTCAAAATGGTGCAGCATTTTACTCCAACTCGCGTCGGCTTGTAAAGCACCATGGATAATTTAGAACCAACAGGAGCGTTTGCCTGTGCGGCTGCCGGTTTTTTCCAGGGGCGGGAGTATAGCGCACTCTTTAGGCAGCAGAAAATGACTTTTTGCGTGGATTGCATCCTCTTTTCGTGCAAGGGCTATGCTAAACTGCGCGCCGCAAGAATGAGGTGAAGCAATGCGAATTCTGGGTATTGAAACATCGTGCGATGAAACCGGCATCGCAATCTATGATGATGAGGCTGGCCTGGTGGCTAACCAGTTGTACAGCCAGGTAAAACTGCATGCCGATTACGGCGGCGTGGTGCCGGAACTGGCATCACGCGATCACGTGCGCAAAACGGTGCCGCTGATCCAGGCGGCCCTGACGCAGGCCAACCTGGCACCACAGCAAATTGATGCGGTCGCCTATACCGCCGGACCGGGCCTGGTGGGCGCGTTGCTGGTGGGCGCAACGGTTGGACGCGCGCTGGCCTTTGCGTGGAAGGTCCCTGCGGTGCCGGTGCACCATATGGAAGGTCATCTGCTGGCACCGATGCTGGAAGAGAATCCGCCCGCGTTCCCGTTTGTCGCATTGCTGGTTTCAGGCGGTCACACGCAGTTAATCAGCGTCACCGGTATTGGCGAATACACACTGCTGGGCGAGTCGATTGACGATGCCGCAGGCGAAGCCTTCGATAAAACCGCCAAACTGCTGGGGCTGGATTACCCCGGCGGCCCGATGCTGTCGAAAATGGCGCAGCAGGGCACCGCCGGGCGGTTCACCTTTCCACGTCCGATGACCGATCGTCCGGGGCTGGATTTTAGTTTCTCAGGCCTGAAAACGTTTGCCGCGAATACCATTCGTGGCAATGACGATGACGCGCAAACCCGCGCCGATATCGCCCGGGCGTTTGAAGATGCGGTGGTCGATACGCTGGCGATTAAATGCAAACGCGCGCTGGATCATACGGGTTTTAAACGTCTGGTCATTGCGGGCGGCGTCAGTGCTAACCGCACTCTGCGTGAACAGATGGCCGTGATGATGCAAAAGCGGGGCGGTGAGGTGTTCTATGCCCGTCCTGAATTTTGTACCGATAACGGGGCGATGATTGCCTACGCGGGCATGGTGCGCCTGAAAGGCGGCACGCGGGGAGAACTGGGCGTGAGCGTCAGGCCGCGCTGGCCCTTGTCGGAACTGCCTGCCATCTGAGATCAAAAAAGCCGGTTAACCGGCTTTTTTTTAAGCTTAGTTTTTCTTTTTTCGCTTCCAGATTTTGCTTTCCTGACCGCGCCACAGGCGCTGAATGTTGTCATGGTGACGCAGTAAAATCAGGCAGGAGAGCATGGAAACCGGAAACGTAAACTGTGGCTTAAACCACCAGACATAAAACGGCGCGATAAGCGCGCTGACAATCGCCCCCAGCGAGGAGTAGCCGCTTAGCAGCACGGTCAGCAGCCAGGTGCCGGTCATCAGTCCGGTCAAATCCCAGCCGATGGGTGCAATCGCACCAAAGGCGGTGGCCACGCCTTTGCCGCCTTTAAAGCGGAAAAACACCGGATAAATATGGCCCAGGCAGGCGGCAATGGCGGTCAGGCCCAGATAAAGCGGAGGCACATGAAACAGGTACGCCAGCCACACGGGCAGCATCCCTTTCACAATATCGAATACCAGTACAGACGCAGCCGCCAGTTTGCCGCCGATACGCAGTACGTTGGTTGCGCCCGGGTTGCCTGAACCGTGGGTGCGGGGATCGGGTAAACCGGCGAGTTTGCAAACCAGAATCGCACTGGAAATTGAACCGCACAGATACGCGAAAATAATCATACCAAGCGCGAAAGCACTCATAACACCGTCCCGTTTCCTTTGGGGTCGTTTTGATCACGTCTACCATGGATAATACGCACAATCTGCCGGAAGTGGTATCCGGCGCGACCAAAAACAGAGAGCATCATCATGGATATCGTCTTTATAGAACAACTCACCGTCTTCACCACGATAGGGGTTTACGACTGGGAGCAGGGAATTCAGCAGAAGCTGGTGATTGACGTAGAAATGGCGTGGGATAACCGTCAGGCCGCCGCCAGCGACGATGTGAAAGACTGCCTGAGTTATGCCTATGTCTCAGAAGCGATTCTGTCGCACCTGACGGGACAGCGTTTTGCGTTGGTGGAGCGGGTAGCGGAAGAAATTGCGGATCTGTTGATGAACCGTTTCAATTCACCCGGCGTGCGCATCAGGGTAGCCAAACCGGGCGCGGTGGCTCAGGCAGCGCAGGTTGGCGTGCGAATTGAGCGCGGGACTATTCCTAAATAGTTACGATGTGATTGCCATCACAATGAAACCAAACCAAATTACTGTTTGTCTCAGCACGTGCCGTTTCGTTACGACAGACTAAACGGCAGTTGAGCTTAAGGTTTTACTCAGACTTAAGCAGATAAGATTTAAGGCGATAGCGCAACAGCTAGCGCCTTTTTCATGGTTTTAAAACGGACAGAGGGAATACATTGATGGCAGATCTTCATCAGCTGTGGGTAGCTGCAATCCTGGGCGTGGTCGAAGGGTTAACCGAGTTCTTACCGGTCTCTTCTACCGGGCACATGATTATAGTGGGGCACCTGCTGGGCTTTGAGGGCGACAAAGCAGAAACCTTTGAAGTGGTCATTCAGTTAGGTTCCATTCTAGCCGTCGTCGTGATGTTCTGGCGGCGTTTGTTTGGATTGATCGGCATTCACTTTGGTGAAGTTAAACATGAAGGTGTCGGGACAGGTCGGTTAACCCTGATCCATATCCTGTTGGGCATGATCCCTGCGGTGGTGGTGGGTCTGGCATTGCACGATCAGATTAAAACGTTGTTTAATCCGATTAACGTGATGTATGCGCTGGTGGTCGGGGGCTTACTGCTGCTGGCAGCGGAATTCCTGAAACCGAAACAGCCAAAATCACCAGGTATCGATGATATCACCTATCGTCAGGCGTTTATGATTGGCTGCTTCCAGTGTCTGGCGCTGTGGCCGGGCTTCTCACGTTCCGGTGCCACCATTTCAGGTGGGATGCTGATGGGCGTGAGCCGCTATGCCGCATCCGAGTTCTCGTTTATCCTGGCCGTACCGATGATGATCGGGGCGACAGGGCTGGATCTCTATAAAAGCCTCGGTTTCCTGACGATGGCCGACTTCCCGATGTTTGCGGTGGGCTTTATCACCGCATTCGTTGTCGCGTTGCTGGCCATCAAAGTGTTCCTTGAGCTGATCAAACGCATCTCTTTCGTGTCATTTGCCATCTACCGCTTTATCGTGGCGGGCGCGGTGTACATGATTTTTATGTAAGCCACAGGGTAACGCGGTCGGGCAACTGGCCGCGTTACGCTAAGCCCTGTTCGACAGCCTGAATACGACGTCGCGTGAGCTCTTCCCGTACCTCTATCCCTTTAAATCCCGCCTCCACGACCGCCTTAGATGACACGGCCTGAGCCAGGGCAAACGCACGTCGCAGGTAGTTGCCCTGAGGATAAGGCATGTTGGCAAGGCCACCGCGTCCGCGGGCATCCGATTCACTGCACAGCGCCAGTTGGTTAACCCGCTCGGGTTTGCGCCAGGCGTCAAGACGGTCAAATAAGCCAATCAACGCGTCGGCAGGGCGCTGCTCAATGGTATGCATCATGTCGTGAAACTCCGTGACCAGCAGCGCCAGATCACGGATCGCATTCGGCACGCGTAGCCGTTGACACAGCGCAGCGACCAGTGGAACGCCTGCCGGGCCATGTCCGTGATGGCTGGGCCATTTTTCAACCGGCGTTAAGGCTTTACCGACATCGTGAAACAGCGTCGCAAAGCGCACGTCAATCGCTTCCGACAGGCCAGCAGACAGGGTTAACGCCATCAGCGTGTGAACCCCGGTATCAATTTCCGGGTGCCATCGGGCGGGCGCCGGCACGCCGAACAGGTTATCGATTTCCGGAAACAGTCCCTGCAAGGCGCCGCAGTCGCGCAGCACCTGGAAGTAAACCTGGGGATTATGGGATGACAGGGCTTTTTCCGTCTCTTTCCAGACGCGTTCGGCCGTGAGATCGGCCAGCTCGCCGCTCTCTGCCATTTGTCGCATCAACGCCTGCGTTTCGTCGGCAATACGAAAATTAAGGTGGGCGAAGCGCGCGGCAAAACGCGCGACGCGCAGCACGCGCAGGGGATCTTCACTAAAGGCATCGGAAACGTGGCGCAGCTGCCGGTCGGCAATATCCTGCTGTCCGTGGTAGGGATCGTAAAGCTCGCCTTGCTCGTCGCGGGCAATAGCGTTAATCGTCAAATCGCGGCGCTGTAAATCCTGCTCCAGCGTGACGTCTGGCGCCGACCAGGTCGTGAACCCGGTGTAGCCTTTCCCGTTCTTCCGTTCGGTACGCGCCAGCGCATACTCTTCCCGGCTCTCGGGATGCAGAAACACGGGAAAGTCGCGGCCGACCTGCTGGTAGCCTTGTTCCAGCATGGCTTCCGGGGTCGCGCCTACCACCACCCAGTCTTTGTCTTTAACCGGCAACTTCAACAGCGCATCGCGTACTGCACCGCCAACAAGAAACGTCTTCACGCACAACTCCAGAGATAAATAAGTGATCTGCGCGTCTGTGGGCTTCCGGCACCTGAAACCAGACGGGCACAAACTCTATTGTTGCACAAATTCGACATATTGCAGACAGGCCAAAAGGGGCATCTTTCGATCCCCCTTTTTAGCGAGCGGTGGAAAAGGTTAGTTCATCCAGCGATCGTTTTTCTTACGGCGCGGCACCATGTGCGGCAACAGTAGCCCCAGCAGCAAACCGACGCCTAGCACGCCGCCGCCATACATAAACCACTGCATGATGATCGTGCGCTGTTTATCATCCAGCTGAACGTTAGCGGCGCTGACTTTCTTCTGCGCCACGATCAGTTCGTTTTTCAGCTTCTGATTTTGCTCTTTTAAGCCGTTAATCACGCTGTCGCTGCTGGCCACTTTGTTCTGCATTTCGGCGGTGCGCTGATTCCAGCTGTTATCAATATTGGCTAACTTGGCGGTCAGGTCTTTAACCTGTTGTTCCAGCTGCGGTACCCGGGTGCGCAGGCTGGGATTTTCACTTAGCTGCGACAGGGGGATCCAGACGGTGCGGCCTTCGGCATCGCGTACCTGGCCGTATTTGGTGGCATCATTGGTCTGCAGCAGCTGTACCTCTTCACCCGCATTCAGCTTGCCCAGCAGGCGAAACTGGTCGCCGGGACCGCTACGAACCCAGGTGGATAATTCGTCAGAAACGTAACGTTTTTCATCGGCGTGAGCAGGTGCAAGGGTGCTGAGGGCCAGCAAAGTGATTCCAGCGAGTGTGATTTTTTTCATTAGATTTCGTTTTGCTTAAAAATTAAAGATAATTTACCGGCACAGTCTGTAGAGGCTTCGCGTAAATCTGAATGAGAACTATCCTGGTCTCATGACAGTGCGAAAAGGGTAGCGAAAGCACAAAGAAAGCAGAGACAGTCCGGCTTCTGTGCATTACTCTTCGCCTGAAAACCCTAACCTTCAGCTCAGTGGATGCAGCAGAAGATAACCTTAAACAGGCAGGGAATATATCCTTAAGTGCCAGCGGCGTTAGTGAATAAAAAAATATGACCATCGAGATCGAACTTAAGTTCATTGCTAAACCCAATGCTGCCGGGAAACTGGCAGAACGGCTGGCGGCATTTCCGCATCAGCACCAGGCTGCCCGTCAGCTGACCAATATCTATTTTGAAACCGACGATAATCAGTTACGTCGTTGGAATATGGGATTGCGCATTCGGGGCGTTGATCAACGCTACGAAATGACGCTGAAAACCGCCGGCAAAACGCTGGGTGGGCTACATCAGCGCGGCGAATACAACGTTGACCTCACTGAGCCAACGCTGGACATCCGCCGTCTGCCCGCAGAAATCTGGCCGGAAGGAACGGACGTGGCAGCGCTACAGCAGCGCCTGCAGCCGCTGTTCAGTACCCATTTTGAACGAGAGATCTGGGTAGTCACGGCGGGCAGTAGTGAAATAGAAATTGCCTGCGATCGGGGCGACGTGACGGCGGGGGAGTTGAGCGAACCTCTGTCAGAGGTTGAGCTTGAGCTAAAAGGTGGCCAGCGCAGCGAGTTGCTGACGTTTGCTCAGCAGTTAGCGGCCGTGGGCGACCTGCGGATGGGCAGCCTGAGCAAGGCGGCGCGCGGCTATCAGTTAGCCAAAGGTAATCCTCCGCGTGAGGTAACCGCCTTTCCGCTGTTAAAAGCCGGGGCGAAAGCCACGGTGGAAGAGGGCATGGCGGCGGCCATGGCGGCAGGCCTTCACCACTGGCAATATCATGAAGAAGTGTGGCTGCGTGGCAATAAGCGCGCCAGAGAAGCGGTTCGTGAGGCGCTGGATGTTCTGCGTCAGGCGTTTGCGCTGTTTGGGGCGGTAGTCCCGCGCAAGGCCAGTAGCGAGCTGCGTCAGAAGCTGACCACACTGGAAGAAACGCTGCTGAATGAAGACGTCGATGCCGACAGCTTCTGTTTTTCGGCTCTC
The DNA here is from genome assembly GCA_030522485.1 of Stenchaetothrips biformis. NCBI lineage: Eukaryota > Metazoa > Arthropoda > Insecta > Thysanoptera > Thripidae > Stenchaetothrips > Stenchaetothrips biformis. The sequence continues at coordinate 447,150 of CM060086.1, forward strand.
TCGGTAGAAACCCAGTTAGCACTTACTCACTGGTTAGCTGAGGCCCACTGGCGGCAGTGGATTGATGAAAAGGGGCAAACCAAGCTCAACGGTTCGTTTAAACGCTTTGGCGACATCATGCTGGGCCGCATCAATGCCGATCTGAAAGAAACCTTCAGTACCGTCCATCAGGTGAATGAGTATCAGGACAAGGCCACCCGTCTGGATCGACAGCTGCTGGCGGTGCATTTGCTGGCGGGCGCTTACTCGCCGGATGCCGTTCACGACTGGCTGGCGCCGTGGCAGCAGCTGCAGCGCGCAATCAGGGAACAGCAGCACGCCAGCCTGGACTGGTTAACGGCGCAGGCGATGAAACAGTCACCCTTTTGGTTAACCAGCGGTTCGCCACGCTAAGTCCTACAGCACGCTATCAGGGAGAGAACATGTTGCCATCCTTACCCACCGTATTGCGCACGCAGGCCGCGCGGGCAGTTGAACAGCTCGCTCTTGCGGATACCGCTCTCAGCGAGGCGCAGCTTGCCGGTCTGGCCTTCAGCGACTTTGTGCTGGATAACCTGCAACAGAATCCACACTGGTGGCAGGAGATTGCCGCACAGTCGCCCGGGGCCGACGAGTGGCAGCACTACGCACAGTGGCTGCGCAACGACATGGCGGCGGTGGACAGTGAAGCCAGCCTGATGCGCGTGCTGCGCCTGTTTCGCCGTCGCATGCTGGTTCGCATTGCCTGGATGCAGTGCTTACAGCTAGCCACGACAGAGCAGACGCTGCAGCAGCTGAGCGTACTAGCCGAGGTGCTGATCGACGCCGCGCGCCACTGGGTTTATCAGGACTGCTGTCGCGAATTCGGCACGCCCTGCAATGCCGCGGGTGAACCACAGCCGCTGCTGATCCTCGGAATGGGCAAGCTGGGCGGCGGCGAGCTGAATTTCTCCTCTGATATCGATCTGATTTTTGCCTGGCCGGAAAACGGCACCACGCGCGGCGGTCGCCGTGAACTCGACAATGCGCAGTTTTTTACCCGCATGGGCCAGCGCCTGATCAAAGTACTCGATCAGCCCACCGCCGACGGCTTTGTTTACCGTGTCGATATGCGCCTGCGCCCGTTTGGCGACAGCGGGCCGTTGGTCATGAGTTTTGCCGCCCTGGAAGATTATTACCAGGAGCAGGGCCGCGACTGGGAGCGCTACGCCATGGTGAAGGCGCGGCTGATGGGCGATGAGCAGGATCGCTGGAGCCAGGAACTGCAGCAGATGCTGCGGCCCTTTGTTTACCGCCGCTACATCGATTTCAGCGTCATTCAGTCATTACGCAATATGAAAGCGATGATCGCGCGTGAAGTGCGTCGCCGCGGGCTGAAAAACAACATCAAGCTGGGCGCGGGCGGGATCCGTGAAACAGAATTCATCGTGCAGGTCTTTCAGTTGATTCGTGGCGGACGTGAGCGCTCGCTTCAGCTCCGGGCCTTGATACCTACGCTGTCTGCTATTGAATCTCTGGCGTTGCTGCCATCTGAGCAGGTTGCGGCACTGCGCGCGGCTTATCTGTTTCTGCGTCGGCTGGAAAACCTGTTACAAAGTCTGGCGGACGAACAAACGCAAACGCTGCCGGAAGAGGCGTTACCCCGCGCCCGGCTGGCGTGGGCGATGGGCTGTGATGACTGGGCTGCGCTGAGCGCCCGGCTGGAAACGCATATGGCCGCCGTGCGTGCCATCTTCGATGAGTTAATCGGTGAGGATACGCCGGATGTGGGCGATCGTCCCGAACTGGCTGATTTTAACATGCTGTGGCACGACAGCCTGGAGGACACTGAGCTGGCCCCGCTGGTGCCACAACTGGATACCACGCAGTGTCATGCTCTCAATCAGGCGCTGGAAGCGTTTCGCCAGGATATCAGTCACCGCACTATCGGCCCGCGCGGCCGTCAGGCGCTGGATCAGCTGATGCCTCAACTGCTGAGTGAAGTCTGTTTACGCAGCGATGCCGCGGTGACCTTCAGCCGCCTGGCGCCGTTGCTGCTGAGCGTTCTGACCCGCAGTACCTACCTTGAGCTGCTCACCGAGTATCACGGCGCGTTGCGTCACCTGATTCGTCTCTGTGCAGCCTCACCGATGGTGGCCAGCCAGCTGGCACGCTATCCGCTGTTACTGGATGAGTTGCTTGATCCCGCCACGCTCTATCAGCCAACCGCCACAGATGCCTACCGGGATGAGCTGCGTCAGTACCTGATGCGCATTCCTGCGGATGATGAAGAGCAGCAGCTTGAAGCATTACGCCAGTTTAAACAGGCACAGTTGTTACGCATCGCGGCGGCGGATATTGCGGGCACGTTGCCGGTGATGAAAGTGAGCGATCACTTAACCTGGCTGGCCGAGGCCATTATCGAATCGGTGGTGCAGCAGGCGTGGAATATGATGGTGCAGCGATATGGCCGACCGTCGCACCTTGAGCATGAACATGAACGGGGCTTTACGGTATTGGGCTATGGCAAGCTGGGCGGATGGGAACTGGGATACAGCTCCGATCTCGATCTGGTTTTCCTGCACGACTGCCCGATGGAAGCCGTCACGCAGGGCGAGCGCAGTATAGACGGACGGCAGTTTTACCTGCGGCTGGCGCAGCGCATCATGCATCTGTTCAGCACCCGTACGTCGTCCGGGATTTTGTACGAAGTGGATGCGCGTCTACGGCCTTCGGGCGCGGCTGGCATGCTGGTCAGTACTTTTGAAGCCTTTGAGGACTATCAACGCAACGAAGCCTGGACATGGGAGCATCAGGCGCTGGTCCGCGCCCGTGTCGTCTATGGTGAGCCGGCGCTAAACGAACGTTTCACCGCCATCCGTAGGGCCATTCTCTGCCTGCCGCGTGAACCGGCAGCGTTGCAAACGGAAGTCAGAGAGATGCGTGATAAAATGCGCGCGCATCTGAGCAACAAACATAAAGGGCGCTGGGAAATCAAAACCGACGAAGGGGGCATTACCGATATCGAGTTTATTGCCCAGTACCTGGTCCTGCGCTATGCGGCGGAGCAGCCCGACCTGACGCGCTGGTCAGACAATGTGCGGATTTTTGAACTGATGGCCATCCACCACAAAATGTCTGACGAGGAAGCGGCAGCGCTCACGCATGCTTATGTCACGCTGCGCGATGCGCTGCATCATCTGGCGCTTCAGGCGCAGCCAGGGCACGTTGAACCGGAGGCCTTTGCCCAGGAGAAAGCGTCGGTCAACGCCAGCTGGCAGCGGTGGTTACAGTCAGCGGAATCTCTCACGGCGTGATGCTGATAGCACCTGTCGCAACTGTGTTATCATCCGCGCACTATTTTGAATGCAGTCTGGAGTGTCTGGAATGAAAGTTACTCTGCCCGCGTTCGGCCAGGCCTCGGTGCTGGTCGTTGGCGATGTCATGTTGGATCGTTACTGGTACGGCCCCACCAGCCGTATTTCGCCTGAAGCGCCGGTGCCGGTGGTCAAGGTGGAAACCGTTGAAGAACGCCCAGGCGGCGCCGCTAACGTGGCAATGAACATTGCTGCGCTGGGGGCGGGTTCCCGTCTGATCGGACTGACCGGGGAAGACGATGCGGCTCAGGTACTGAGTAAAACGCTGAAGGATGTTCGTGTTGACTGCGATTTTGTCACCTTAAAAAGCCATCCCACCATTACCAAACTGCGCGTCCTCTCTCGCAACCAACAGCTCATCCGTCTGGATTTCGAAGAGGGATTTGAGCAGGTAGACGCCGCCCCGATGCACGAAAAAATGCGTCAGTCACTGTCTCGCAGCGGTGCGGTGGTGCTGTCGGACTACGGCAAAGGCGCGCTGGACAGCGTTCAGCAGATGATCGCGCTGGCACGCGAGGCGAATGTACCGGTGCTGATCGATCCTAAAGGCACGGATTTTGCGCGCTACCGCGGGGCGACGCTGCTGACGCCCAACCTGTCTGAGTTCGAAGCCGTGGTTGGCAAATGCAAGACAGAGAATGAGATTGTGGAACGCGGCATGAAGCTAATCGCCGACTGCGACCTTTCCGCCCTGCTGGTTACGCGGTCTGAAAACGGCATGTCGCTGCTGCAGCCGGGTAAAGCGCCCCTGCATTTGCCGACCCAGGCGCAGGAAGTGTTTGACGTGACCGGCGCCGGGGATACCGTCATTGGCGTGCTGGCCGCAGCCTTAGCCGCAGGCGATTCACTGGAAGAAGCCTGTTTCCTGGCAAATGCCGCTGCAGGCGTGGTTGTTGGGAAGTTGGGGACATCAACCGTCAGCATCGTGGAGCTGGAAAACGCCATTCATGCGCGTCCAGAGCGCGGTTTTGGCATCATGACCGAAGCCGAACTGAAAGAGGCCGTCGTCATGGCGCGTCAGCGCGGTGAAAAAGTGGTGATGACCAACGGCGTTTTCGACATTCTGCATGCCGGGCATGTTTCCTACCTCGCTAACGCCCGCAAGCTGGGCGATCGCCTGATTGTCGCGGTAAACAGCGATGCGTCCACCAAACGCCTCAAAGGCGACAGCCGGCCGGTGAACCCGCAGGAAAACCGTATGATCGTGCTGGGTGCGCTGGAAGCGGTGGACTGGGTCGTGCTGTTTGAAGAAGACACGCCACAGCGCTTAATCGCCAGCGTATTGCCCGATCTGTTGGTAAAAGGCGGGGATTACAAACCAGAAGATATCGCGGGCAGCCGGGAAGTCTGGGCCAATGGCGGTGACGTACGGGTGCTGAACTTTGAAGATGGCATCTCGACCACCAATATCATCAAAACCATTCGCGGCGACTGAGTCATGGCGGCGGGAGCCTGGCCTCCCGCCCGCCCTTTATTTAGCCGGTTTGTCCGCAGGATGCGCGGCTGGCACGATGGCAGGCGCCGGGCCGGGTGTGCTGGTGGCAGCGGGCGAGGCTGATGCTGAACTCTTGCTTTCCAGCTGAGCGAGACGCTGTTCCAGCGCCGCCAGTTTTTCACGCGTACGCAGTAAAACCTGAGTCTGGACATCAAACTCTTCACGGTTGACCAGATCCATGCGGGTCATTTGTGCCTGCAGCGTCTGCCGGATTTTCTTCTCGACATCATCGCCAAATTCACGAACGCCCTTCGGTAGCGCGTCATGAACCTGACGGGCCATTTGTTCAATTTTTTTCGTGTCGATCATGATGGTTTCCTGGTTACGGGTTGCTATGGCAGCATTGTACCAACGCTAGAGTCACTTAAGTGTAATGCCTGAATTGAAAAGGTTAAACCTGAAATCCTTAGCGCAAAAAATGCTAAAGCAATAATGGCTTTGTACATTGCCGCCCCGAACAGGAAGCGTTATAGTTAAAACGCTTATTCTCAGGGCGGGGCGAAATTCCCCACCGGCGGTAAATCAGCCCAGGCTGACAGCCCGCGAGCGCTTCACTGTGATGGTGAAGGTCAGCAGATCCGGTGAAATTCCGGGGCCGACGGTTAAAGTCCGGATGGGAGAGGGTAACGACATCTGTCAGGCATTATGTCTGTTTTGCGTCATTGCTACGTCTATACGGCGTCACTCCTAAGCTTGCCCTGATTCTGGTAACCCAATACATCTATAAGGTTTTATTACCATGAATCAGACTCTACTTTCTGAATTTGGCACGCCGAAACAGCGTGTAGAACGTGCTATCGCCGCACTCCGTGAAGGACGCGGTGTGATGGTGCTCGACGATGAAGATCGTGAAAACGAAGGCGATATGATTTTCGCAGCCGAAACCATGACCGTTGAGCAGATGGCTCTGACCATTCGCCACGGCAGCGGTATCGTGTGTCTCTGCCTGACCGAAGAACGCCGCCAGCAGCTGGCATTACCGATGATGGTAGACAACAACACCAGCGCCTATGGCACAGGGTTTACCGTGACCATCGAAGCGGCGAAGGGCGTCACCACCGGCGTATCCGCGCAGGATCGTATTACCACCATCCGTACCGCGATTGCTGACGACGCGAAACCCGAAGATCTGAACCGTCCGGGCCACGTTTTTCCCCTGCGTGCCCACGATGGTGGTGTGCTGACCCGCGGCGGTCACACTGAAGCCACCATCGATCTGGTCACGCTGGCGGGCTTTAAACCTGCGGGCGTACTGTGTGAACTGACCAACGACGACGGCTCTATGGCGCATGCGCCTGAAGTGATCCTGTTCGCTAAACAGCATGCGATGCCGGTCGTGACGATTGAAGATCTGGTTGCCTATCGTCGCGAGCACGAAACGCGTCAGGCCAGCTAACCGGCTTACTGTCAGGCCAGAAATACTGGCCTGATTGCCTCACCTCTTCTCCCATCCTTCCTGCTTATCTGACTCATCTCTTTCGTTCAAATTTCCTGACAGAGAACATCATGCTTATCCGCGTGATAACCCCAGCAAACAGCGTATCGTAGTGCTCATAGAGTGAACACATTAAGGATCGCTATGAACCAGTTACGTATGCCAGCACTGTTTTTGGGACACGGCAGCCCGATGAATGCGTTAGAAGAAAACCGCTACACCGAAGCCTGGCGTAAAGCCGGCGCCACGCTGCCACGACCGCGGGCCATCCTGGCCATTTCGGCTCACTGGTACACCCAGGGAACGGCGGTCACAGCGATGGAAAACCCGCGCACCATTCATGACTTTGGCGGTTTTCCGCAGGCGCTTTTTGATACCCGCTATCCCGCGCCGGGTTCGCCTGAAGTGGCAAATGAAATTGCTGAGATTTTATCGCCGGTGCCGGTTCATCAGGATCACGCCTGGGGATTCGATCACGGCTCGTGGGGCGTACTGATTAAAATGTATCCTGAGGCGGATATTCCGGTAGTCCAGCTCAGCATCGACAGCGGCAAGCCTGCGGCCTGGCATTTTGAAATGGGGCAAAAACTGTCTGCATTGCGCGATCGGGGCGTGATGATCGTCGCCAGTGGTAATGTCGTGCACAACCTGCGAAAAGTTCTCTGGGGCGGCGGCGATGCTTACCCCTGGGCAACCGGATTTAACGACTACGTGCGCGATAATCTGGCGGTTGACGCCGGAGCAGATTCCCATCCGCTGGTGAATTTTATGCAGCATCCGGATGCGGTATTATCCAACCCCACGCCGGAGCACTTCCTGCCGTTGCTGTACGTGCTGGGGTCCCGTCAGCCAGGCGAGTCCGTAACCGTGCCTGTTGAAGGTATGGAAATGGGCGCAATCAGTATGCTGTCGGTACAGGTCGGCTAGAGGAAAACCAGGCCAGCGTGCTGGCCTGGAAGAAAGCGCTACTCGATGAACGCGTGCGGATAGAAGCGCGAAAGATCCTGGGTGATCAGGTCGCGATCTTCGCGCAGGCCGATGCCCGCAGGCTGATCGTCAATCAACCAGCTACCAATCAGGGTATAGCTGTCGCCAAATTTCGGCAGCGGGTGGAACTGCTGGACGATCATGCCTTCTTCGCCGTAAGGACCGTCCACACGGGCGATCTCTTTGCCGTTTTCCACAATACGAATGTTGGCCCCTTCGCGCGAGAACAGCGGCTTAACCACATATTTCTCCATCGGTGGCACATCGTCTTCGGCAAACCAGGCGGGCAACAGGTTAGGATGATTCGGGTAAATCTCCCACAGCAGCGGCAGCAGCGCTTTATTGGACAGGATGCTCTTCCAGGCCGGCTCCAGCCAGCGTACGCCCGCATCGGCCAGCTTGGTCGAAAACATCTCGCGCAGCATGAATTCCCACGGATAAAGCTTAAACAAATTACTGATGACCTGATCCTGGGCGTCAGTAAACTGGCCCTTTTCCCCCAGCCCTATCTCATCAATATAGAGAAATTCGCTCGGCAGTCCGGCTTCCGTGGCGCAGTCCTGCAGGTATTGCACCGTCCCACGATCTTCATCGGTATCACGACAGCAGGCGAAATGCAGCCAGTTAAACCCCTGTTGCTGATGAAGCACCGTAAAACGTTCAATGAGTTTCTCTTGCAGACTGTTGAACTGATCGCTGCCCTGCGGCAGCTGACCGGCATTCAGCTGGTCTTCGAGCCACAGCCACTGGAAAAACGCCGCCTCATACAGCGACGTCGGCGTGTCGGCGTTGTTCTCAAGCAGCTTGGCATCGCTTTTGCCGTCCCATGCGAGGTCGAGGCGCGAATAAAGCGAGGGCTGACGCTGCATCCATGAATCACGCACAAAGTCCCAGGTGTGCTTAGGAATGCGAAATTTGGTGAGCAGTGCTTCGCTGTTCACCACCTTTTCCACGACCTGCAGACACATCTGATGAAGCTCGGCGGTGACGTCCTCAAGATAATCAATCTGCGCCAGCGTGAACTGATAGTAAGCATCTTCACACCAGTAGGGCTCACCGTGCATGGTGTGAAAACGAAAACCAAACTCCGTGGCTTTTTCCCGCCAGCCCGGGCGCTCTGAAATCGCGATGCGTTGCATAAGCGGGGTTAGCCTCCCAGCGAACGGCTGGAGGTGCCGGACGCGCTGCTGCTACGCTGCATGCTGTTTTGCTTCGCGACCGTTTCACCAAATCCACCGCGCGTAATCGTTGAGGTGGTGGTCGGTTTAGGCGCCATGGCGGTTTTAGGAACCGTCATGGTTTTACCGGAGGTGGCGTTACCATAGTTACGGCCGGACGCATCAACGAACTGACCGTTAGCCGGGCTGTTTGGCGTTTTAGGTGAGAACAGCGGCTGCTGCGCAAAACCCGCGCCGCCGCCCATCATGCGGCCCATCATATAGCCCGCCATCAGCGGCATCCAGAAGCTGCCGCTTTGCTGCGACTCGGCATTGGTGCTGCCCACGCCAGCCTGCGCAGGTGCCTGCTGACACTGGTTTTCACCAAATTCCGCCACGCAGTCTTCACGTGTGGCGTATTTCGGTGCGGTGCGTTCCGCTTCCTTTTTGGCGTTGTTAAACGCGGTGGTGCATTGCGCACTCTGGCCGGGATTGGCTTTCGTACAGTCATCGGCGTTCTGATAGAGCGAGACGGTTTCGTCGTTTTGTTCACAGCCTGCCAGCATAAATACCGCTGATACAGCGATAGCAACAGGCGTTAAGTGTCTTGCTTGCCAGCTCTTACGAAAGGCGGCATAGCGAATCGTTTTAGTCCGTTTCATTATAAATATCCTGTGCCCAAAGGTAGCGCATAGAATAGGGGATGAGTGGCGAGAAATGAAGCTAACGGCCAGGCAGGACGGGGATCTTTACTTAGTTATACGTTTTTAAGAGAAGCGGGCCGCAAAGCGGCCCGCAGGGCGATCAGTTAGCGAAAGGATTACGGCTGCTTTTATGGGCGGCCGGGCGCACTGGCGCCGTCGCGGTTTCGGAAGAACTCGCGATGTGATCTTCACCCAGTACCTGCTGAACGTTCTGGGGCTGAACGGTTTCCGGTGAGGTAGAGATCTCTTTGCCCAACTGGCTGTTGAGAATGCCCAGACTCTGCTCGTTCAGCGTGCCCAGCGCATAGCTGATATTCAACTGGTTAATCAGATAGCTGTAACGCGCATCAGACAGCTGCTGCTTGGCGTTATACAGGGTTGAGGTGGCGTTCAACACGTCAACGATGGTACGCGTACCGACCTGGTAACCGGCTTCCATGGCGTCTAATGAACTCTGCGCAGAAACCACGGCTTGCTTGTACGCCGCAATGCTGCTCGCGGACGCATTCACGTTGTTATAAGAAGAACGAACCGTCTGAACCGCAGAACGGTGAGCCGCCTCCAGCTGTTCGCTGGCGCTGACAAAGTTATACTGCGCCTGCTTCACCTGTGAGGTCACGCTGCCACCGCTGTAAAGCGGAAGCGTGAAGCTCAGGCCGACTTTACTGTTGCCGGTAATCGAGTCTGTTGAGTTTGCACTCTGCTCAGCGCGGCTTCCGCCGTATTTGCTGTTAGACAGACCGGTAGACGCGGTCAGATCGAGCGTTGGCAGGTGGCCTGATTCCGCAGAACGAATCTGTTCACGGGCTAAATCCTGATTCAGGCGAGCAGAAAGCAGATTAAGGTTACGGCTTTCTGCCTGCTTGAGCAGCGCGTTCACGTCATCAGGTTTGGTGGTTTTAAAGCGATCGATGTTCAGTGAGGCCAGTGCCAGATAGTCCATGCCGGTGATCTGACGCAGAGACTCCACCGAGTTATCCAGATTGTTACGCGCAGTAACTTCATTGGCCAGCACGCTGTCATACTGGGCGCGGGCGTTTTGCACGTCGGTAATGGCCACCAGGCCCACGTTAAAGCGCTGAGTGGTTTGATCCAGCTCGCGGTAGATGGACATCTTCTGTGCTTCGACGTAAGAAAGCGTATCAATGGCTTTCAGCACGTTGAAATAGGCCGTCGCGGTATTCAGAATCAAATCCTGCTGGGCAACCTGATAGGTGACGTCCTGAATACCTGCGGTTTTTTCCTGCAGCGTCAGCGCGCGCCATTTTGACATGTCGAAAATGGTTTGCGTCAATTGCAGTGTGCCACTGGTCGTGTTGGAATGAATACCGCTACTATCACGATAGCCATTTGCATAGCTGTAATCTGCACCCAAACCCAGTTGTGGTAATAAAGGGCTGCGCGCTTCGTTGATTTTCTCAAACGCTGCATCGCGAGTGGCAGCGGAGCTCCGCAGGTCCGGGTTGCTTAAACGCGCTTGTTGGTAAACCTGAAGCAGGTTTTCTGCCTGACTGGCGACGCTGAAACCGCCCAGGCTCAGCCCAATAAATAATGGGAGCAGTTTTTTCATTTGCATTCCTTTTGTTGCAGCAAATCGCAATGATAGTGCCGCCGGTAAGCCAAAAATTATCGCAGATTCTAGCAGAGGGCAACTGTGAGATAAGGTGGCTGAACGTGCCATATTTGCGTGTTTCAGGTAAATAACTCTGTAATGACTATTAAGATAGTGCCCGGGCTTGTGTTTTATCTGTGTCATCCCAATCTGCAAAAGGAACCAAACGATGAAGGACAATAAAACATCACCTGTGACTTTCACAAAAAATGATGTAGAAATTATTGCACGTGAAACGGCCTACGACGGTTTTTTTTCCATCGTTCGCTACCGTTTTCGCCATCGTCTGTTTAAAGGCGGCATGAGCGGAGAAGTGACGCGTGAAGTTTTTGAGCGCGGCCATGCTGCCGTACTGCTACCTTATGATCCCATCCGTGATGAAGTGGTGCTGATTGAGCAGATCCGCATTCCGGCCTTCGACTGCAGCCCCACGCCCTGGCTGCTGGAAATGATTGCGGGCATTATTGAACCCGGTGAAACCCCGGAACAGGTGGGGCGCCGTGAAGCTTCAGAAGAAGCCGGTCTGACCGTTGGCCGGGTGAAGCCCGTGTTGAACTATCTGGCCAGCCCGGGCGGCACCAGCGAACGTTTATCGGTTATGGTGGGAGAAGTGGATGCCGGCCTGGCAACAGGATGCCATGGCCTGGAGGAAGAGAATGAGGATATTCTTGTGCATGTCGTAAGCCGTGAACAGGCTTACCACTGGGTGGAACAGGGGATTATTGATAACGCGGCATCTGTCATCGCCTTGCAATGGCTGGCACTGCACCATAAAGAACTTCGAGAAGAGTGGACGTAAAAATGAAACAGCGCTATATCCCTGATTTCCCCGAGATGATGCGACTGTGCGAAACCAATTTCGCCCAGTTACGCCGTCTGCTCCCGCGCGATGACGAGGCAGGCGCATCGGTTAGCTATCAGGTGAGCGGCGCCCGCTATCAGTTAACAATTGAAGAATCAACACGTTACACTACTCTTGTTGAAATTCGCCAGACGGCACCGGCGGTGAGTTACTGGAGCCTGCCTTCCATGTCTGTCAGGCTGTATCATGACGCCATGGTCGCTGAAGTGTGTTCAACACAGCAGATCTATCGGTTTAAAGCGCGTTATGATTACCCGAATAAAAAGATGAATCAGCGTGATGAAAAGCATCAAATCAATCAGTTCCTCGCTGACTGGTTACGCTACTGTCTGACGCATGGCGCGATGGCAGTACCGGCTTGCTGATACGTATAATGCATTGAATGGCGTAGAGACGAAGGAAACGCTTTGGATAGCCTGCTAACTCTTCCTGCGGCAACAGAATCTGGGGTGCGGATTCTGCAAGTGACGGACACGCATTTGTTCGCAGGAAAACACGAATCGCTGCTGGGAGTGAATACCTGGTCGAGTTATGACGCCGTGCTGGACGCGATCATCGCACAACAGCGCGACTATGATCTCATTGTGGCCACCGGCGATCTCTCTCAGGATCACTCGGTCGAAGCCTATCAGCATTTTGTTGAGGGCATTTCGCGCCTGCCAAAACCCTGCGTCTGGCTGCCGGGTAATCATGATTTCCAGCCGGCAATGGTGGATACGCTGGCCAGGGCCGGCATCAACGCACACAAGCATGTGCTGGTGGGCGAACACTGGCAGGTCGTGCTGCTGGACAGTCAGGTCTTCGGCGTGCCTCATGGCATGTTAAGCGACTATCAGCTCGACTGGCTTGATAACGCCCTCGCGCGCTTTCCCCTGCGTCATACGCTGGTGCTGCTACACCACCATCCGCTTGCTTCAGGCTGCACCTGGCTTGATCAACACAGTTTGCGCAATCCCCATCAGCTTGATGCCGTGTTACAGCACTATCCGCTGGCAAAAACGCTGGTGTGCGGCCATATCCATCAGGAAATGGATGTGGCGTGGCACGGTCGCCGCGTGCTGGCCACGCCTTCCACCTGCGTGCAGTTCAAACCGCACTGCACCAGCTTTACCATTGATACCCTTGCGCCAGGCTGGCGCTGGTTTACGCTGCACAATGACGGTCAGCTTGATACAGAAGTGAACCGGCTCACCACCCAGGCGTTCTGCCCCGATCTTGATGCCGAAGGATACTGACGGATGAAGGCGCTGCTTTACCTGCACGGCTTTAACAGCTCCCCGCGCTCAGCGAAAGCGACGCTGTTCAAACAGTGGCTGAGTCACAATCATCCCGATATAGAGATGATTGTGCCGCAGCTTCCCACTTTTCCGGCCGAGGCCGCGGCGATGCTGGAAGACATCGTGTTAAGTCACAGCGGGCGTGAAATGGGCCTGGTGGGCTCCTCGCTGGGCGGTTACTACGCGACGTGGCTGTCCCAGTGCTTTATGTTGCCTGCAGTGGTCGTCAACCCTGCCGTGCGGCCGTTCGAGTTGCTGGTGGATTTTTTAGGGGAGAATCAGAATCCCTACACCGGTCAGCAATATGTGTTAGAGTCTCGCCACATTTACGATCTGAAAGTGATGCAGATTGAACCGCTGGAAGCACCTGATTTACTGTGGTTGCTACAACAAACCGGCGATGAAGTGCTCGATTACCGCCAGGCGCTCCACTACTACAGCGCGTGCCGTCATACGGTGGAAGAGGGCGGAAATCATGCATTTACTGGATTCGAACGCCATTTCCCGCAAATTCTGGACTTTCTGGGCCTGAATCACGCTTGAGTAACGCGGAAATCGCAACCATTTTCTTCTTCTAATCAGACAGTTACCATGAGTCAATCAAGCTATAATGCGGGTGACATTGAGGTCCTGACTGGCCTTGAGCCGGTTCGCCGTCGCCCGGGAATGTATACCGATACGACGCGCCCTAACCACTTGGGTCAGGAAGTGATTGATAACAGTGTCGATGAGGCACTGGCGGGCCATGCCAGGCGCGTAGAAGTGATTTTACATGCCGATCAGTCGTTAGAAGTGACTGACGACGGACGCGGCATGCCGGTGGATATCCATCCGGAAGAAGGCGTCCCGGCCGTTGAGCTCATCCTGTGCCGGCTGCACGCGGGGGGGAAATTCTCTAATAAAAACTACCAGTTTTCCGGTGGCCTGCACGGCGTCGGCATTTCGGTGGTCAATGCCCTCTCTAAACGTGTCGAAGTCAACGTGCGGCGTAATGGTGAGATCTACAGTATCGCCTTCGAAAACGGTGAAAAAGTGCAGGATCTGACCGTCACGGGCACGGTTGCGAAGCGCAACACCGGCACCAGCGTCCATTTCTGGCCAGATGAGCACTTCTTTGACAGCCCGCGCTTCTCGGTGTCCCGCTTATCACACCTGCTTAAGGCGAAAGCCGTGCTGTGTCCAGGGGTGGAAATTGTCTTTAAAGACAAGCTGAACAATACCGAACAGCGCTGGTGCTACGAAGATGGTCTGACGGATTACCTGTGCGAAGCCGTCAACGGTCTGCCAACCCTGCCAGAGAAGCCTTTCGTCGGAACCTTTGCCGGTGATATCGAAGCGGTGGACTGGGCATTACTGTGGCTGCCGGAAGGCGGTGAGTTGCTGACCGAAAGCTATGTGAACCTGATCCCCACCATGCAGGGCGGTACCCATGTCAACGGTCTGCGTCAGGGATTGCTGGATGCCATGCGTGAGTTTTGTGAATACCGCAATATTCTGCCGCGCGGCGTCAAACTGTCCGCAGAGGATATCTGGGATCGCTGCGCCTATGTGTTGTCAGTGAAAATGCAGGATCCGCAGTTTGCAGGCCAGACAAAAGAGCGTTTATCCTCGCGCCAGTGCGCCGCCTTTGTGTCCGCCGTAGTAAAAGATGCCTTTAGTCTGTGGCTGAATCAGAACGTGCAGGCGGCAGAACAGCTGGCGGAGCTGGCGATCTCCAGCGCCCAGCGCCGTATGCGCGCAGCCAAAAAAGTGGTGCGTAAAAAACTGACCAGCGGCCCGGCACTACCGGGTAAGCTGGCGGACTGCACCGCGCAGGATCTGAATAAAACCGAACTTTTCCTGGTGGAAGGGGATTCGGCGGGCGGATCGGCGAAGCAGGCGCGCGATCGCGAATATCAGGCGATCATGCCGCTTAAAGGTAAGATCCTCAATACGTGGGAAGTCTCGTCCGATGAAGTGCTGGCCTCGCAGGAGGTGCACGATATTTCGGTGGCGATCGGTATCGATCCCGATAGCGAAGATCTCTCACAGCTGCGCTACGGCAAAATCTGTATCCTTGCTGATGCGGACTCGGATGGGCTGCACATCGCCACATTGCTGTGTGCGCTATTTGTGAAGCACTTCCGCACCCTGGTAAAAAATGGCCACGTCTATGTTGCCATGCCGCCGCTGTATCGCATCGATCTGGGCAAAGAAGTGTATTACGCGCTGGATGAAGACGAGAAAGAGGGCGTACTGGAGCAGCTGAAGCGCAAGAAGGGCAAGCCAAATGTGCAGCGCTTTAAAGGGCTGGGTGAAATGAACCCGCTGCAGCTGCGCGAAACCACGCTCGATCCCAACACGCGCCGTCTGGTGCAGCTCACCGTCAGTGACGATGACATTGAACAGACTTTGCGGGTAATGGATATGCTGCTGGCGAAAAAGCGATCCGAAGATCGTCGTAACTGGCTGCAGGAAAAAGGCGATAAAGCGGATATCGAAGTGTAATCCGCAGCCTGATGGAAAAAGCCCCTGAACGGGGCTTTTTTGTGCGTGTTCCGCCAGGATTATTTACCCGGCTCCAGCACCAGAATTTTCACGTCAGTCACATAGTCTTTAATCGCCGTACGATGGGCTTCCATATGCGGCATCTGCTGATGCTGATCAAGATGGCGCAGGGTTTCCCACTGCTCCAGCATAAAAATGGAATCGGGTGAGTTGTGCTTCCACGGTACCTGCGCCTGGTGATCGACCAGTGGGCTGTACTGATGGCAGCCTTCTTCTTCCAGCACGGTAGGAATCACCTGGTGAAACGCATCCAGCACTTTCTGACGGCAGCCCGGCTTAACACAAATTTCAGCAACGACGGTTAACATTTACGTTTCCTCTTTCTGGGTGAACGTCTATTTAAGCAAAAATCTCGCGGAGGTGCGTGCGATAACGTGCAATATCGCGTGGAACATCGGGCTGTTTCATCACGTCGTTGCAGATAAAGGTCGGCAATGCTTCCATGCCCAGGAACTGATTCGCCTTATGGAAATGCAGATACAGTCCGTCAACGCCCACGCCTTCAAAGAACTGCTCAGGGTCGGTAAAGGCCTCCAGTGGTGCGTTCCAGGTCAGTGACAGCATATATTTTTTGCCCTGAATCAGTCCGCCTGAGCCATATTTTTTTGCGCCGTCGGCACGGGTGCGGCCATCGCTGGCATACAGCTTTCCGTGGCCGTCGGTGAATACCTCATCGATGTAACGTTTCACGGTCCAGGGTTCACCCATCCACCAGCCCGGCATTTGATAAATCACCACGTCGCTGTCGAGATATTTTTGCACCTCATCGGCCACGACATACGCATGGTCGGCAACGGTGACGGTGACCTCATGGCCCAGATCGCGCAGCTGGCTGGCGGCCACCTCGGTCAGCGTATGATTCAGCTCGCCTTTCGAATGGGCGAAGGTTTTACCGCCATCAATAATTAAAATGTTACTCATTAAGCTTGTCTCCCGTATGCGTCAATGGGGGTAGCTTAGGCCGTGGCGGGCGGGAGAAAAATGCGAGAATGATCACAACACTTTTGCGAATAGCGCAATAACCCCCGAGGTTATGTCACCATACCAGCGCAAACTCACTGCCGAAAAAATACAATGATGAAAAAAACACTCGTAATCACGTTACTGCTGGTGGCTGGCGGCGCGCAGGCCCAGTCGCGTCTGGACAGCGTGCTCAACACCAAAACCCTGAAAGTCTGTACTACCGGGGACTACAAACCTTACAGCTTCCTGAAACCGGATGGCAGCTATGAAGGGCTGGATATCAGCATGGCTGAATCCCTGGCCGCGTCTCTTGGGGCAAAAGTGCAATGGGTGCCCACCACCTGGAAAACCCTGATGCAGGACTTTATCGCGAAGCAGTGCGATATCGCTCTGGGTGGCGTATCGGTCACGCTGAAGCGCCAGCAAACCGCCTGGTTTGCGCAGCCGCTGGGCGTGGACGGTAAAATTCCCTTGGTGCGCTGCGCAGATAAAGCGAAGTACCAGACGGTCGAACAGATGAACCAGCCCAGCGTGCGTCTTGTTGAGCCAGCGGGAGGCACTAACGAAGCCTTCGTACACAGCCACTTACCTCAGGCAGCGTTATCGCTGTATCACGATAATGTGACTATCTTCCAGCAGCTGGCGGACAACAAAGCCGACGTCATGATCACTGATGCCTCCGAGGCGCTGTATCAGCAAAAACGCTTTCCTTCCCTGTGTGCGCTCAACCCCGATAAACCACTGCAGTACGGTGAAAAGGCTTACATGATTCCGCGTGATGATATGAGCTGGAAGCTGTATGTCGATCAGTGGCTGCACCTGAGCACCGCCACCGGAGAATATGCGCAGATCGCCCAGCAGTGGATGGGGGTGATGAAGTAAGGAGAAAGCAGGGCGTTTACCTGATGTGTTAACGCCGGGCTTCAAAACTCGCGATAGCCGTCCGAGACGGCGCACATGCTTGACTGTGCCCCCCGCCACGGGAGCGGAACAGACAATTCGCCGCGCTGAGCAGAGCGAGGAAGCCAGAATTAGCCCGCAGGACGCGAGCAAAAAGCGGAGCCGGTACAGGAAGTACCGTCTCCGCTGGTTCGTCAGGCTGACGAACGACGCGAAGGTAC
This sequence comes from Stenchaetothrips biformis, assembly GCA_030522485.1. Lineage (NCBI taxonomy): Eukaryota > Metazoa > Arthropoda > Insecta > Thysanoptera > Thripidae > Stenchaetothrips > Stenchaetothrips biformis. The sequence continues at coordinate 464,645 of CM060086.1, forward strand.
CGCGTTAGTGGCGCGAGGACGTCAGATCCGATACTGCGGCGGTGGGAACCGCACGGAACACCAACCACACATTTTTACCCTTCAGTACTCAATACAGCGACGCTTTCCCCAGTCCACCAAACAAGTTCATTTTGTAGCGAATGACCGCTTTGGCCGCCTCAATCGCCTCAGGATAAATCACGTTTGGGTCCCACCAGGTTTCGCGGGTTAAGACTTCGCGCACCTTCTGGAAATAGGCATATTTCATATCGCTGGAAATATTGATTTTACCGACGCCCAGCGTAACCGCCTCCGCCACTTCGGCATCGGGATTCGCCGAACCACCGTGCAAGACCAGCGGAATGGAAACGCGCTGAGAGATATCGCGCAGAATATGCATTTGCAACTCCGGTTTCATATCTTTGGGATAAATACCGTGCGCGGTGCCGATGGCGACGGCTAAGGTATCCACGCCGGTGCGCTGCACAAAATCTTCGGCCTGCGCAGGATCGGTGTAAATGACTTTGCTCACGCCGCCTTCCACTGATGTCCCGGTATCGCCAATCGTGCCCAGTTCGCCCTCGACAGATACGCCCACCGCGTGCGCCAGCTTCACCACCTCTTTGGTCAGTGCCACGTTTTCTTCATAGGGCAGCAGCGAACCGTCAATCATGACCGACGTGAAACCACACTGGATAGCGCGTAACACATCGGCTACCGACGCGCCGTGGTCCAGATGCAGCGTAAAAGGCACCTTGCTCTTCAGCGTACGCTCCCGCACGTAGCCAAAAAACGCATCCGTTACGAACGCCAGTTCGCTGGGGTGAATAGAGATAATCGCCGGAGTTTGTGTGGCTTCGGCTTCTTCCACCACCGCGCGGATAAAACAGCTGTCGGCCACGTTAAATGCGCCTATAGCAAAGCGGTGTTGGCGGGTGGGGCTTAACATCTCTTTCATTGAAATCAACATGTTAAATCTTCCTCAGCTTGTTTTACGACAAAGGGATGCCCTGCGCTGACGTTCAGAGACGCGCACCGGGGTACAGCAGAAAAAATTCAGATCTGATTAGCGGAGCCGGAACAGCTCAGATAGTCATGTACGACTTCGCAGCAGGCGGCCTCCATCAGCGCCAGCAGATCAGGCAGCTCAGCAGCGGGATGCTGCTTAAGCGCCTGATGGAGCGCCTGCTTGCCTGCATCAAAGACCGCCGCGCCAACGTTAATCTTGGCGACGCCGTGCTGACTGACGCGACGAATATCGTCGGCTGGCGTGCCGCTGCCGCCGTGCAGCGCCAGGGGAACCGGCGAAACCCCATGCAGCGCAGCCAGACGCTGAAAGTCGATTTGCGGTTTAACGCCCGCGGGATAAAGCCCGTGTGCGGTGCCAACCGACACCGCTAACAGATCGATGCCCGTCTGTTCAATAAACGGCAGAACATCCGCCACCTGAGTCATTTTTACCGCCGCATCGGCAAGGGCATAGGTTGGGGCATCGGCGATATGCCCCAGCTCGCCCTCCACGCAAACTCCGGCGGTATGCGCCATCTCGACCACTTTTGCCGTCTGGCGAATATTTTCTGCCAGCGGCTCGGAGGAGGCATCGATCATCAGTCCGGTAAACCCGGCGCGAAAGGCCTGTCCAATCAGCGGAAAGGCTTTTCCGTGGTCAAGCGCCAGCGCGATCGGCACGCTGGCATTCGCTGCCAGCGCCTGAACCAACGGCACGGCGACAGCGGGCGGGAAATGGCGGCTGTGCCCCTGATAAACATTCAGGATCAGGGGTGCGCGTTGCTCCTCCGCCGCCTTCACTGCCGCACGTGCGCTCTCCAGATTGAAACAGTTGATGGCCAGTACCGCATACTGGTTACGGGCAGCCCGTGCGATCAGGTCGTTCATTGCCGCGTACATACGCACTCCTTATTCCAGTGTGAATTTAATGTCGTCTTCACGAACGCTGTGGTCTTCCACGTCGTCAAACTCTTCGTCGGCTTCGGTTACCGGCTTTTTCAGCAGCGACAGCATCACGCCACAGATCGTGGTGCCGATACCGAGCGCAAGGCAGAACAGCCAGGGTTTGGTGAAGAGAGGCACCACGAACATGCCGCCGTGAGGCACGGGCGCTTCGACGCCCCAGACCATAATCAGCCCGCCAGCGACGGCGGAAGCCACCACACAGCTGCCGACGACACGAAGCAGATCGCGCGCGGCAATCGGGATCACACCTTCAGTGATCATGCAGATCCCCATGGGAAAGGCCGCCTTCAGCGCCTCTTTTTCCGCCCGGGTGTACTTATGGCGGGTTAACAGCCAGGAAAGGGTGATACCAAAGGGCGGGATCATCGAACCGACAAATTTGACCGCTTCTGGTCCGTAAATACCGTCGACCAGCATGCCATCCGCGAACAGCGACATGGTTTTATTGACCGGCCCGCCAAAGTCGAAGGTGGCCATCGCCCCCAGAATAGCGCCCATAACGAACTTCGAACCGCCCTGCATGGATTCCAACAGCGCAATCAGCGCCTTCTGCAACCAGACAATGGGCTGGCCGATGAAGGTCATCATCAAAAGCCCGGCGATAATGGTGCTCAGCACCGGTAACACCATGATCGGCATCAGGCCCTGCATCGACTGCGGCAGTCGAATGCTGCGCCGCAGCAGAATCACCGTATAACCCACCAGGAAGCCGCCAAGGATGCCGCCGATAAAACCCGTGCCGATCTGGCCGCAGATAAAGCCCACGATTAAGCCAGGCGCAAAGCCCGGCCTGTCGGCAATCGAGTAGGCGATGGCGGCGCTTATCAACGGCACGATCAATCCCATGCCCCAGCCGCCCATCTGGTTCAGCATCCAGGCAATCGTGCCGGGATGTTTACCTACGTCCGGGCCACCGATGACCTGGCCCAGCGCGATACAGATCCCGGCGGCGACAATCAGCGGGATCATCCAGGAGATCCCCGTCAACAGATGACCTTTGATCTCCTGTCCGTACTGTCTTTTGTTATCGTTCATTGTGGATCTCCTCAGGCACGCGCCAGTGAATCCGCCACTTTTTCCAGGAACTTGATCGGCGACTTGATCACTACTTCAGTTTTCACCCTGACGATCGGTTTACCGCGAAAGCGTTCCTCACCGTTGATCTTGACATCCACCGCCAGAATGACGACATCGGCGGCGGCGATGGTTTCCGTATCGAGGGCATTTTCAGTACCAATGGTGCCCTGCGTTTCCACGTGGATAGTGTGACCAAGGGCATGGGCACCCTTGATCAGTTTTTCGCGCGCAATGTAGGTATGCGCGATACCCGCCGTGCAGGCGGCAACACAGACAATGTTCATGGTCTACCTCGGACGTGTAGGATTAACAGAGGTCGGTTTCGGCGTACTGACTGAACAGCCGAATGATTTCGCTGGGGTCGTTTTCCACCAGCAACTGCGCGATCACCTCATCATCGGCCAGCGCACTGGCCACCTGGGACAGCAGGCGAATATGGGGGGTATTTTGATCTTCAAGGCGAACGGCAAACAGGATGATGCAGCGCACCTGGCTGCCATCCAGCGTTTCCCAGGGAATATCCTGCTGGCTGCGCCCAATGGCTAGCGTGGTCTGTTTCACGGCTGACGATTTCCCGTGAGGAATGGCAATGTGATTTTCAAACCCTGTGGATCCCTCTGCCTCGCGTAGCCAGACATCCTTGATAAAGGCCTGTTTATCGCTAATCGCACCGTCACTGAACAGCAAATCGGTCAGTTCAATGATGGCCTCCTCTTTACTGCTGGCTTGCAGGTTGAGATTGACGCGGCGTGGCGTAAGAATGCGAGAAATATCCATCAGTCAGACCTCATTCAGTTAATGTTCTGCCAGGGCGCTGTTAACGGCCTTCGGCAGTCGGCTACCAATCATGGCGTCAGTCACACGGCGAATATCGTCGTCATTGAAAAACGCGGTCACATACACGACAGGAAACAGCGAGGTGTCGAGGTGAATAGTCGAGATCACCAGATCCACCGGCTCCTGTTGGCAAAAATCGCCGAGGTTACTGGCCGAAATGACGCCCGCAATAATCCAGTCCGGGAACGCGCGCAGAATACGGCTCTTCAGGAGATGCGAGGTGCCCACGCCGCTGGAACAGACCAGCAAAATGCGTTTATGGGCGATTTGCCGTTCCAGCGCGGCCTGAAAATGGACACATAAATAGCCCACTTCGTCGTCAGCAATCGACCCGTAATGAAATCGCGCGGCGGTAAGCTGCATGGCCCGCTGAGTCAGCGTAAAAATTTCACTCAGCTCCGTTTTAATATCATCGAGCAATGGATTACGAATGCTAATATGATATTTCAGCCGGTTTAGTAATGGCTTAATATGGAAAAGTAAACCTTCAAATAATAAAGGATCGGCAGTGAGGTCCTGTTGAATCAGTTCTGAGAAGCAGCGAATTAATTCAATCGTAATATTACGCGAGGCTTCATTCGATAATTGATATTGCGGCAACATATCGCTGCCACGTTCTTCAACCACAATGCCCGACGAAATAATGTACTGATAAATAAATCCGACTTCATCCGCCGGCACTGACTGGCCTAAACGTTGTTCAACCTGTCGCACCATTTGGCGGGCAATCTTCAGAATGCGATTATCCATTTCCTGAGCGCTCAGCGCTAACGGCAGCGATAAAGCCTTACCCTGCGACATGCGGTGGATCATAATCAGGATGTGGGTGGACAGATTGATGTAGTACGCATCGCTCAGCGGATAGCCAAGCTGCTGCTCCATCTGCTGCAGCAAGGTCTGCACAAACGCCACATCCTCCTCGCCAAAATAGTGGATCAGCGCCTGATAACTGCCCGGGTCCAGCCGCGGTAGTGCCGTGTTACTGCCACCGTTGTGCTGCATAACATCGTTAATCAGCGATACCATCGCCTGGCGTAATGCCTGCTCACTGCCTTCGACATGCGTACCGCTCTGACTTCTGACCAGCGCCAGCGCCAGCGGTTGTAGCCACTCTTCAATGACCTTTAAATCGTTGACGATAGAAGCATGACTAATGAAATAGCGTTCAGATAACTTACTGATTGAGGTTTCACGCGGCGCGTCCCTCAGCAGCTGTGACAGAATTTTCACCCGGCGTGCATTGTTGCTTAAACCTTCAGACCAGTTCTCTTCACTGGCCAGATGCTGCTGTAATCGCAGGCGTTGCGCGATATCCTCGGTTTGCAGTATCACGCTGCGACCGGGCAGCTTGATCAACTGCGCCTGCCAGGCGCCCAGCCAGAGTTCCAGGCTTTGCAAATCGCGATAAATACTTTTTTCGGAAACGGTTAACTGCTGGGCTAATTGCGTTAAAGCCAGGGGCGTACCCGCCTGCAGCAGTAATTTCAGTAACCGGTGTTGTCGTGAAGTCAGATTCTGCATTCAGTCACCTGTCTATTATTTCGTTAGCGGTGCTTAAGTGGCAATTCGTTAAATCCAACCTGGAAAAAAAATAAAAGCGTGTAACAGCGTTAAAATTGAATGTAGGGCGTGGAAGGCGAATCAACAATACTAAATGTTGTCCCCGAAACGGGACAGGATTAACAGGCTATAACGTCGCCCGTAATTAATTGCGAGCGCGGTCACAAACTATTAGAAATAAGACAACACGTATTTTATCCTTAGCGTAATTTTTGGCGTCGGATAAACAGGGAAAAAACCCCTGGCTGACTGCGCCTGGACTGTGACTAACACCCACGAATAAGGTACTATCCTCGCCAAACAACCGCCGGGTGATCCGCCGTTGCGGGTCACGATGTGAGGATGAGGACTTAATGAGCGAATTGACGCAGGATGGTGCAGAGCGTCTTGCCCTGCATACGTTTACTGAGAATGCGTACTTAAATTACTCCATGTACGTCATCATGGACCGCGCGCTGCCTTACATTGGCGACGGTTTAAAGCCCGTGCAGCGCCGTATTGTCTATGCCATGTCAGAGCTGGGACTGAACGCCACAGCCAAATTTAAAAAATCCGCCCGTACCGTCGGTGACGTACTGGGTAAATACCATCCTCATGGCGACAGCGCCTGCTATGAAGCCATGGTGCTGATGGCGCAGCCGTTTTCCTACCGCTATCCGCTGGTCGATGGTCAGGGAAACTGGGGCGCGCCTGACGATCCTAAATCGTTTGCCGCCATGCGTTATACCGAGTCGCGTCTGTCGAAGTATGCCGAAGTGCTGCTGGGCGAGCTGGGGCAGGGCACCGCTGACTGGGTGCCGAACTTTGACGGCACGATGCAGGAGCCGAAGATGCTGCCGGCGCGGCTGCCGAACATCCTGTTAAACGGCACCACCGGCATTGCGGTGGGCATGGCAACGGATATTCCGCCGCACAACCTGCGTGAAGTGGCGCAGGCCGCTATCGCCCTGATTGACGATCCGAAAACCAGCCTGGATGCGCTGCTGGAAATCGTGCAGGGCCCGGATTTCCCGACTGAAGCCGAGATCATCACGCCGCGTGACGAGATTCGTAAAATCTATCAGAACGGACGCGGGTCGGTGCGTCAGCGCGCGGTATGGAAAAAAGAAGACGGCGAAGTGGTGATTACCGCGCTGCCGCATCAGGTATCCGGCGCGCGCGTGCTGGAGCAGATCGCCACCCAGATGCGCAACAAAAAGCTGCCGATGGTAGAGGATCTTCGTGACGAATCCGATCACGAAAACCCCACCCGGCTGGTGATCGTGCCGCGATCTAATCGCGTCGATCTTGAGCAGGTGATGAACCACCTGTTCGCCACCACCGATCTGGAAAAAAGCTACCGCATCAACCTCAATATGATCGGCCTGGATAATCGTCCGGCGGTGAAAAACCTGCTGGAGATCCTGTCTGAATGGTTAGTGTTCCGTCGCGACACCGTGCGCCGCCGTCTCAACCACCGTTTAGAACGCGTACTGCGCCGTTTGCATATCCTCGACGGTTTGCTGGTGGCGTTCCTCAATATTGATGAAGTGATTCATATCATCCGTACCGAGGACGAGCCGAAACCGGTACTGATGTCGCGCTTTGACATTAGCGAAACCCAGGCCGAAGCGATCCTTGAACTCAAGCTGCGTCATTTGGCGAAGCTGGAAGAGATGAAAATTCGCGGCGAGCAGAGCGAGCTGGAAAAAGAGCGCGATCAGCTGCAGGCAACGCTGGCCTCTGAACGCAAAATGAATACGCTGCTGAAAAAAGAGCTGCAGGCAGACAGCAACAGTTTCGGCGACGACCGCCGTTCACCGCTGCGTGAGCGTGAAGAAGCGAAAGCGCTGAGTGAAACCGAGCTGGTGCCGTCCGAGCCTGTCACCATTGTGCTGTCGCAGATGGGCTGGGTGCGCAGTGCTAAAGGACATGACATCGACCCGGCAGGGCTGAGCTACAAAGCGGGCGACAGCTATCTGGCGGCGGCGCGCGGCAAAAGTAACCAACCTGTGGCCTTTATCGATTCCACCGGACGCAGCTATACGCTGGACCCCACTTCGCTGCCGTCGGCACGCGGGCAGGGCGAGCCGCTGACCGGTAAGCTGACGCCACCGCCGGGTGCCGTAATGGAGCAGGTGCTGATGGAGCCGGAAGAACAGCGTTTGCTGATGGCGTCTGATGCCGGATACGGTTTCATCTGTACTTTCAACGATCTGATTTCGCGCAACCGTGCGGGTAAAGCGCTGCTGACGCTGCCTGAAAATGCCCGCGTGATGACGCCCATGGCTGTACATCACGAAGATGACATGCTGCTGGCCATTACGCAGGCGGGCAGGATGTTAATGTTCCCGGTCGGCGAACTGCCACAGATGTCGAAGGGCAAGGGCAACAAGATTATCTCGATTCCGTCTGCGGATGCCGCGTCGGGAGCGGATAAACTGGCCTGGCTGATGATCCTGCCACCGGGCAGTGCGATTACGCTGCACGTTGGCAAACGCAAGCTGCAGTTACGCAGTGAAGAGTTGCAGAAGTTCCGTGCCGATCGGGGCCGTCGTGGCACATTGCTGCCGCGCGGCCTGCAAAAAATTGATCGGGTCGAACTGGATGCGCCGGCACGTCCCGGCAGCGCGGACAGCGACGCGTAATTCACCCGGCTGGCCGCGGCCAGCCGTGTCACATTGAGGAAAATATGTTACTGATATTACGCACTATTATCGTCGTGATTTATTCAATATTACTGAGTTTTTTTGGCTGTATCTGGTGCCTGTTCTCGCCACGTAATCCCCGCCACGTTGCGACCTTTGGTCACCTGTTTGGCAAATTATCGACGCTGTTTGGGCTTAAAGTTGAGCTGCGTCGTCCCGAAGGCGCAGATAACTACGGCAACGCGATTTACATCGCTAACCACCAGAACAACTACGATATGGTCACCGCAGCCAAGATTGTGCAGCCAACAACGGTCACCGTCGGTAAAAAAAGCCTGTTGTGGATACCTTTTTTTGGTCAGCTTTACTGGCTGACCGGCAACCTGCTGATCGATCGTGACAACCGCGCCAAAGCACACGGGACAATCGGTGAGCTGGTGGAGCAGTTTAATAAAAAACGCATCTCCTTCTGGATGTTCCCGGAAGGCACGCGCAGCCGTGGTCGTGGGTTGTTACCCTTTAAAACCGGGGCATTTCATGCTGCTGTTGCCGCAGGCGTGCCGATCATTCCGATTGTGGTATCCAATACTCACGGCAAGATTAACCTCAACCGCCTGAAAAACGGACTGGTGATTGTGGAAATGCTGCCGCCGGTGGACGTGAAACAATTCGAATCCTCTTCGGTGCGCAAGCTGGCGACTCACTGCCGGGAATTGATGGCGGCCAGGCTGGAAGAGCTGAACGCCGAAGTCGAAGAACGCGAAAAAAACGGTAAAATCTAACCGGTAAGCCCTTTATCGGACTATTCTGCATGGATGCCCCACGGCGAGCCAGCATGACGTTGCTCGCCGTGCACGCAGCACAGCAATGACAGCAATAAAAACAGAGTTGGCGGTTCAGCGCCACGCGTAAAAGGTCTGAAATTCAATGTCTTTCAGCAGACGTCAGTTTATCCAGCTTTCTGCCGGTGCGGCGCTCAGTGCCGCGCTTGTGCCTCATGCGGCGCGTGCCGCTTCTGCGGGCGGTGACACGCCCCTGCCTGTCCCGCCGCTACTGGAATCTCGCCGCGGTCAGCCACTGTTTCTGACCCTGCAGCGCAGCCACTGGTCGTTTAACGGTGATAACAATAAAGTCCCGGTCTGGGGCATCAACGGCATGTACCTCGGCCCCACGGTGCGCGTGTACAGCGGTGATGATGTCAAACTGATTTACAGCAACCGCCTCAATGAACCCGTTTCAATGACGGTCAGCGGCCTGCAGGTGCCGGGCGCCCTGATGGGCGGCGCGCCGCGCATGATGTCAGCCGGGGTCGACTGGGCGCCGGTTTTACCCATTCGCCAGAGTGCCGCGACCTGCTGGTATCACGCTAACACGCCAAATCGCATGGCCCCGCACGTGTACAACGGCCTGGCGGGCATGTGGCTGATTGAAGATGACATCAGCAAGCAGCTACCTTTGCCGAAACACTATGGCGTGGATGATTTCCCCCTGATTATTCAGGATAAAAGGCTGGATAACTTTGCCACCCCGGTTTATGACCCACCGGGCGACGGCGGTTTTCTCGGCGATACGCTGCTGGTCAACGGCGTGCGTAACCCTTTTGTCGAGGTATCACGTGGCTGGGTCCGTCTGCGGTTACTGAACGCCTCCAATGCGCGGCGTTATGAACTGAGCATCAGTGACAACCGGCCCTTCACGGTGATTGCCAGCGATCAGGGCTTTCTGCCGTCACCCGTCGCCGTACAGCGCTTAACTCTGGCGCCGGGCGAACGGCGTGAAGTCTTAGTGGATATGTCGCAAGGGGATGAAGTCTCCATCACGGCAGGCACGGCGGCGGGCATTATGGATCGTTTGCGCGGTTTCTTTGAGCCTTCCACGATCCTGACCTCAACGCTGGTACTTACGCTGCGGCCTACCGGCCTGCTGCCGCTGGTGACGGATAACCTGCCGATGCGTTTGCTGGCCGATCAGATTCTGGATGGCGCCTCGGTACGCACGCGTGAGTTCCGCATTGGCGACAGCCTGCCGGGCATCAATGGTGCCGTCTGGGATATGAACCGCATTGATTCTACCGCACAGCAGGGCACGTTCGAACGCTGGATTATTCGCGCCGATCGTCCGCAATCTTTCCACATCCAGGGCGTTATGTTCCTGATTAAGAGCGTAAACGGCGCTCAGCCGATGGGCGAAGATCGCGGCTGGAAGGACACGGTCTGGGTGGACGGAGACGTAGAGCTGCTGGTGAGTTTTACGCAAAGTTCTTCTGAGCATTTTCCGTTTGTCTATCACAGCCAGACGCTGGAACTGGCGGATCGCGGCACGGCAGGTCAGCTGCTGACGCAACCCACGCTGTCTTAGCAGCACACGTGCTTCAACAGGGCAGGAGAGCCTCTCCTGCCCGTGCCCTTCGGAGATTAAAACCGAAGAAGCTGCAGCATCAGCTGGGGCATCTGGTTGGCCTGAGCCAGCATCGCTACGCCGGCCTGCTGTAAAATCTGTGCCTGTGACAGCGCCGATACTTCTGTCGCGTAATCAACATCCTCTATCCGGCTCCGTGCGGCAGTGAGATTGGTCACCATGCTCCCAAGGTTGGCGATAGCGGACTGAAAGCGGTTCTGGTCTGCCCCCATCCTGCTGCGTTGCGTGTCAACGAACTGAATCGCCCGGTCAATATCAGTCAGAGGCGAGTTCCCCGTCGCTGTCCCGTTCGCTCCGCCAGTCACGGCGCCTTTCAGAACGTCAAAACCCTCTGCGGCAACCGTACGTGCGGCCCCGTTAACGGTGTCACCTGATGTCATCTGCCGGACGTTGAGCGTGGTGCCGGTTGTTCCCGCTTTTAGCAGGTTATACCGGTCACTCGAGTCAATATCGATGCTGAGGGTTTCACCGTCTTCCGCACCGACCTGAAAGCGATACTCGGACGCACCCGATCCGGTATTCAGCACCTTAATGCCATTGAAATCCGTTTGCGCCGTAATGCGGTTAATTTCCTCCATTCGCTGGTTCACTTCGGTCTGAATCGAGTCGATATCCGCAGCGGAGTTGCTTCCATTTTGTGCCTGTACCGTCAGGTCGCGTATACGTTGCAGGTTGTTATTGATTTCATCGAGCGCGCCCTCCGCGGTTTGTGACAGCGAAATACCCTCACCGGCGTTTCGGGTGGCAACCGTCATTCCGTTGATCCTTGAGGTCAGACGGTTGGCTATCGCCATCCCGGCAGCATCATCTTTAGCACTGTTAATGCGGAGTCCGGAAGAGAGGCGTTCAATGGCCGTCGACATCGCGTTTTGCGAAAGGAAAAGGTCATTCTGAACGATCAATGACAGGATATTGGTATTGATAACCGACATGACAGGCTCCTGGGTTGCTAACGTTACGCTTTACTCCACTGCGCGCTAATGCCGCGATCCCTTAAACGGGGGCGGGCAGGCAGCAGAGCCAGGCTAAAAGATCATAACGTTAATCATTATCACCCCGGTTATGAGACGGGCAAAGCCAGTCACCCCGGCGGTGTGTTGCAAAGCGTGTCGCGCCAACAGGAAAGGGCGCCATCAGCAGGCTAAGCCCGTTTTTAAACGGCACAGATAACCGTATTGCTGCCGAATAAGGCAAGGTTTTAAAGGGGGGATTTGACTTATCGAGGCGCAGGATGTGGCGATGTGCAGGCGAGCCGCTTATCTTGTGCCGCAGAAGACGAATGCGCCTGACGCAGGCTGATCATCAATGATGTCCTTTGACACAGATTTTAAAAAATCGTAAAACTCCCCGTTCCTGCTCAGCCATAAAAAAAAGCCTCCCCCAGCCGGGAGAGGCGATGCGTACCCACTCTCTTGTTAAGTCGGGTCAGGCGACGGTCAGCCGTTGAACGTATCCGGGTCAGGCCCCAGGCGATTACCGCTGTCCAGCTTCGCAATCTCGCTCATTTCTGTCTTATCCAGACGGAAATCAAACACGTTGAAATTTTCTTCGATGCGCGCAGGCGTAACGGATTTAGGGATCACTACCAGGCCGCTGTCCAGGTGCCAGCGGATGACGATTTGCGCCGGGGTTTTACCGTATTTTTTCGCCAGCGATTTGATGATGTCCTGATCGAATACGCCTTCACCGCCCTGAGCCAGCGGACTCCAGGATTCAGTCTGAATCTGGTGCATGGCGTTCCAGGCATGGAGCGTGCGCTGTTGCAGCATGGGATGCAGCTCGATCTGGTTGATGACCGGCGTCACGCCCGTCTCTTCCAGCAGTCGCTTCAGGTGCGGCTGATTAAAGTTGCATACGCCGATGCTCTTCACCAGGCCCAGCTGCTGCAGTGCGATCATGTGTTTCCAGGCTTCAACGTAGTGATCATTCTCAGGACACGGCCAGTGCATCAGATAGAGATCAACCTGATCCAGCTTGAGTTTTTCCAGGCTGGTTTCCAGCGCCTGCTGAACGTTTTGCTGGTCGCTGTTCCACAGCTTGGTGGTAACAAAGATATCGTCACGCGCGACCTCCGTTTCCTGTAGCGCCTGACCTATGGCTTCTTCATTTTTATACGCGGCGGCGGTATCAATTGAGCGATAGCCGACCTCCAGCGCTTTCAGCACGGCATGACGGGCATCTTCGACGCTGGCTTGCCACACGCCAAGTCCCAGTTGCGGCATCATGTTACCATCGTGCAGTTTGATAATGGGTTGGTCTGCCATAACATGCTCCTTACATTTGCAGTAAACCAGTGAATCCTCGCTGTGCTTAAGTCTAGCTAACAATTTTCAGGCTGCCTGTGAACCGCACAGGATAACCCTGCCTGATCCTGTAAACTTCTTGCCTGATTCTCCATTTTGCTGGCGAATTAACCAGGCGCGCGGCAAACTGCTGTTTTATTTTCTGGAGTGATTATGCCTCACGACGCATTGTGCCAACGTCTGGCTCAGCAGGTGGTCACGCTGATGACACATAGCCGTCACCAGCGCTGTCCGGTAGAAAACGTTTCTCTGATCTATGCCGATCAGTACCGTCCGCGCACGCCCATCATGTATCAGCCGGGCATCGTCATTCTGTTTCAGGGCGGTAAAACCGGCTATCTCGGCAGTACGGTTTTTCAGTACGACGCCACAAAATATTTAATGCTGACCGTGCCTTTGCCGGTCGAATGCGAAACCTGGGCCTCACCAGAGCAGCCGTTGGCCGGGATGTGTTTACGTGTGGATACGGCCAGTCTGCAGGATCTGCTGATGGATATAGGTGACGACGAAGGGTTTCAGCCACAGCCGCTCACCTCCGGTATTCACTCCGGCTGGTTAACCGAGCCCATGTTGTGTGCCGCAGAACGCCTGCTGGATGTGATGACGCAGCCGCGCGATGCGCGCGTGCTGGGGCCGCATATTGTGCGGGAGATTATTTATTACGTGCTGACCGGGCCGATAGGCGGTGCGCTGCTCTCGCTGGTGAGTCGGCAAACGCAGTTCAGCCAGATCGCCCGCGCGCTGCGCCGCATTGAGAATCACTATGCCGATAACCTCAGCGTGGATGCGCTGGCGGCGGAAGTGAACATGAGCGTGTCGGCGTTTCACCATAACTTTAAGGCCGTCACGCAGACGTCGCCGCTACAGTACCTCAAACGTTATCGTCTGCATCAGGCGCGGTTGCTGATGTTGCACGATGGCCTGAAAGCCAGCGTGGCGGCCGTGCGGGTTGGCTATGAAAGTCCGTCGCAATTTTCGCGAGAGTTTAAACGCTATTTTGGCGTGACGCCGGGAGAGGAAGTGAATCGGGTGCGCCAGACGGTGGCCGAACCGCCCGCCTGACGCTACCCGCTGTCAGGCGTGTTTCTGACGACGTTTTTTCCAGATCACGAAGACGCTGCCCACCAGGCCGACCACCAGTAGCACCATCGGCAGTATCATCAGGATCGCCATCACCTGATCTTCATGACGTTTGATAAAGGGCACCTGGCTGATACCGTATCCCAGCGTGACCACGATGCCGACCCAGAGCAGGCCGCTGAGCCAGTTAAACAGCTGGAAACGGGCATTAGACAGCCCGGAAATGCCCGCCATGGTAGGCAACAGGGTACGAATAAACGCCAGGAAGCGGCCAACCAAAAGCGCCATCAGACCATGACGGTTGAACATATTCCAGGCGCGTTGATGATATTGCGCCGGCAGCTGCATCAGCCAGCTCTTCACCAGCTTCGTGTTGCCCAGCCAGCGCCCCTGCAGATAACTCAGCCAGCAGCCCAGACTGGCGGCGGCCGTGAGTATCACCAGCGTCGGGAAAAAGTCCATCACGCCTTTAGCTACCATGGCACCGGCCAGTAGCAAGAGGCTGTCGCCAGGCAAAAAAGAGGCAGGTAACAATCCATTTTCCAGGAATAGCGTCATAAACATTACGCTGTAGACGATCCAGACTACTTCTGGATTGGCCAGCGCGGCAAAGTCCTGATGCCAAAGCGCGTGCACAATCTCGTGTAAAACACCCATTAGCTATCCCATTACGTCAAAATGAAATTCAATTGTTCTGTTCAGACCTGGCTGACCTCTTACTTCCCACCACAGCATTGCGCGGTGAAGGGGTAAAATGTTGCGGTTCTTCTGCTGACTGAACACTTTTTATAGATCGAATGTTAACAGCTAACCAGCCATGACCGGGTGTAATATCACGACGGTCGGCGCCTGGTTTATGTCATGTTTACTATTTTAGCGCGTGAGGCGATCAAAGCCCGCCTCAAGATCGACCAGCAGGTCATCGACATGCTCAAGACCAATGTGGAGCCGTATCAGCGTCCCCTCAAAGTCAACGCCACCGGCCGGGCGAATGGCCGCTAACTCATCGGGCTGGTTGGCTAAAATCAGTGACTCATATCCGCCCCAGGAATAAGCCATGCTGAAGTGATGAAAATGGTCGAGATAATTCGCCAGCTGTTCACGGCTCAGTTTTTGCCGCAGCACGAATGAAAATAAACCGCTGCTGCCGGTGAAGTCACGCTGCCAGAATGCATGTCCGCGGCACGAGGGCAGCGCCGGATGGTTAACCCGCGCCACTTCTGGCCGCGCAGAAAGCCACTCTGCGACCTGCAGCGCACTCTCTTCATGCTGGCGCAGACGCACGCCCAGCGTACGTAGGCCACGGCTTGCCATGTAAGCCGTGTCGGCATCCACCATCTGGCCCATCAGGTAGCTGTTTTCGCGCAGTTGATCCCAGCAGCGGGCGTTGGCGACAGCGGTGCCAATCATGGCGTCACTGTGGCCGATCAGGTATTTCGTTCCAGCCTGAATAGAAATATCCACGCCCAGGGCCAGCGGGCTGAACAGCACGCCTGCCGCCCAGGTGTTGTCGATCATAATGATGGCGTCTGGCGCTTTAGCGCGTACCGCCGCAACGATAGCCGGCACGTCCTGCACTTCCATGGTGATGGAGGCGGGAGATTCCAGGAAAACCACGCGGGTATTGGGCTGAACCAGCGCGGCGATGTCGTGACCAATACAGTGATCAAACCAGGTGGTCGAGACCTGGAGCTTGCTGAGGATTTTTGTGCAGAAGTCCTGAGTCGGTTCATAAACGGCACCGCTCATTAAAATGTGATCGCCCGCTTCGACAAACGCGAGGATGGCGTTGGAGACGGCTGCCGCGCCGCAAGGATAGAGAACACAGCCCGCACCGCCCTCCAGCTCCGTCATGGCATCCTGCAAGGCGAAATGCGTCAGGGTGCCGCGACGGCCGTAAAACAGTTCGCCTTTCGCGCGCCCTGCGGTGGCCCGTTTTTTTTCTGCAACGCTATCGAAAACCAGTGAAGAGGCTCGCTGAATGACCGCATTCACCGAGCCTTGGGTATAACGCTTGTTGCGTCCAGCGCTGACGAGGGTGGTATCAATTTTTTTCGTGGTCATGACTCTCTACTTTGCCGCTTGCAACTTAACCTTCACGTTACCACGAATTTTGCAGCGACGTTGAGGGGCAAAACAGATTATTGACGCAGCAGCAGGGAGATTTCCCGGGCCGCCTCCTGCAGCAGCGGCAAATGGCGCTGGCGCAGCGTATCGGCGGAAACCTGCCCGGCATGCACGCCCACGTTGAGCGCGGCCACTATTCTGCCCCCCGGCGCGCTGAGCGGCACGGCGAGAGATCGCAGCCCGATTTCCAGTTCCTGATCGTTAATGGCGTAGCCCTGCTGCCTGACGCGCGCCAGTTCCTCACGCAGCGCGCTGCTGCTGACCAGCGTATGACTGGTATAACGCAGCTGGGTCAGGCGCGCCAGGTAATCGTTAAGCGGTTCACTGGCCAGGCCGCTTAACAGCACTCTTCCCATGGAGGTGGTGCTGGCAGGCAGGCGGCTGCCGATGTGCAGGTCAATCGTCATAATGCGCGATGCCGACGCACGGGCGATGTAGAGAATGTCGTCTCCGTCCAGCACCGCCATCGAACAGGACTCGTTCAGCGTCTGGCTGAGCTGACGCAAAACCGGCTGCGAGGCGCTGGCAAGCGGCGTTGCGCCTAACCAGTTGTGGCCGAGAGAGAGCACGCGCGGACGCAGTTCAAAGTTTTTGCCATCCTCCGCATACACAAACCCCAGCTTGCTCAGCGTATACAGACAGCGCCGCACGGCCGCACGAGGAATGCCTGTACGCTGGCTGATTTGCGACACGGACATCAGGCGACGCTGTGGGGTAAAGGCCTGCAGCACCTCCAGTCCACGCGCCAGGGAGGCCATAAAATTGGGATCGCCTTTCCAGGGATCGCTGTTACCGCGCAGTGGTTGTTGTTCATCCGTCATGGTTTTCTCCGGTTAGTGGCTGGATGCGCGCACGCCTGTGTGCGCGATCACAATGTTCTGTTTTATCTCATCAGTGACCGATAATCGCACACTATTTCGATTATCGGTATTGTTTGCTGTCACAGAGCGATCTACTTTTTGGCTATTCACGACAAGCCGGCCTGTGCCGGGCGAAAGGAAGAGCAAATGATCGATAAAAGTGTGGCAACGCTGGCAGAGGCCGTTGCGGTGATACCAGACGGGGCCAGCATCATGATTGGCGGATTCGGACCCGCAGGCCAGCCCCTGGAACTGATTGATGCGCTGATTGACCATGGCGTACGCGGGCTGACGGTGATCAGCAACAACGCGGGCAACGGCGAAAGTGGCCTGGCCGCGCTGCTGAAGGCAGGCTGTGTTGAGAAGATGATTTGCTCTTTTCCCCGCCAGGTCGATTCCTGGGTGTTCGACGAACGCTATCGCCGGGGAGAAATTGCACTGGAGCTGGTGCCGCAGGGCAACCTTGCCGCCAGAATGCAGGCGGCAGGGAGCGGGCTGGGGGAATTTTCACGCCAACCGCCTTTGGCACACCGCTGGCGGAGGGCAAAGAAACCCGTGAAATCGACGGTCGTCATTACGTCTTTGAAAAGCCGCTCAAGGCTGATTTTGCCCTGATCAAAGCGCATCAGGGCGACCGCTGGGGCAACCTTGTTTACCGCAAAGCGGCACGAAATTTCGGTCCGGTGATGGCCATGGCCGCGACGACCACGATTGCGCAGGTGGCAGAACTGGTGCCGCTCGGCGATCTCGATCCTGAAAACGTCGTCACGCCGGGCATTTTTGTGCAGCGGCTGGTGGCCGTGGCTAATCCCGTAACCCTGACCCTTTCCGCCTGAGGAGTAGGCTATGCAAAAACTCACCCGAGACCAACTGGCACAGCGCGTGGCGCGCGATATTCCTGAGGGCGCCTACGTCAATCTGGGCATCGGCCTGCCCACCCGCATTGCCAACTATCTGCCCGCAGATAAAGAGATCTTCCTGCACAGCGAGAATGGGCTCCTCGGCATGGGGCCCGCGCCCGTCGCCGGAGAGGAGGATCCGGAGCTGATCAACGCCGGGAAAGAGCAGGTAACGCTGCTGCCTGGCGGCTGTTTTTTCCACCACGGCGACTCGTTTGCCATGATGCGCGGCGGGCATCTGGATATCTGCGTGATGGGGGCTTATCAGGTGTCTGTCGGCGGCGATCTTGCTAACTGGAGCACCGGGGCGCAAGACGCAATTCCTGCCGTGGGCGGGGCAATGGATCTCGCCATCGGCGCGCGCAAAGTCTATGTGATGATGGATTACCTGACCAAAAAAGGGGAGTGCAAGCTGGTCAAACAGTGCAGCTATCCGCTTACCGGTCTGGGCTGCGTCAGTCGCCTCTATACCGATATGGCCGTGATCGATATTACCCCGCAGGGCCCGCTGGTGGTGGAGTGCTGCCCCGGGCTGAGTTTTGATGCGCTGCAGGCGTTAACGCCGGTGCGTTTATTGCAACCTGAACTGGCGACCGCCTGAGGAGAAGCTGATGCAACAGGCGTTTATCTGCGATGCACTCCGCACGCCGTTTGGCCGTTACGCGGGCGCGCTTGCCAGCCTGCGTGCTGACGATCTGGCTGCTTTACCCTTAGCGGCGCTGTTAGCCCGCCAGCCGGCGTCGGTGGCGCAGGCTATTGACGATGTGATTTACGGCTGCGCAAATCAGGCGGGAGAAGACAACCGTAACGTGGCGCGCATGGCGCTGCTACTGGCCGGGCTGCCCTCCAGCGTGCCGGGCACCACGCTCAACCGTTTGTGCGGCTCGGGGCTGGATGCCATCGGCACGGCGGCCCGGGCGATCAAATGCGGTGAGGCCGAAATAATGATAGCGGGCGGCGTGGAGAGCATGTCGCGCGCCCCCTTTGTGACCGGCAAAGCCGACAGCGCATTTAGCCGTTCCCTGAAAATGGAAGACACGACGATGGGATGGCGCTTCATCAACCCACAAATGCGCGCCCGCTTTGGTGTCGAAACCATGCCGGAAACGGCAGAAAACGTTGCCCGCGAGTTCGCTATCAGCCGCGCCGATCAGGATGCTTTTGCCCTGCGTAGTCAGTTGCGTACCGCCCGGGCGCAGGAAATGGGGCTGTTTAGTGACGAACTGATGGCGGTGAGCATCCCACAGCGCAAAGGCGAAGCCCTGAACATCACCGGTGACGAGCATCCGCGCAGCACCTCCCTGGCGGCGCTGGCGGGCCTGAAAGGCGTGGTGAGCCCGGACGGCAGCGTGACGGCGGGTAACGCATCGGGCATTAACGATGGGGCCTGCGCCTTGCTGCTGGCGAGCGAGAACGCGGCGGCAGAACACGGACTCACGCCATTGGTGCGGATTGTGGCGATGGCGGCCTGTGGCGTGGAGCCGCGCATCATGGGTTATGGTCCGGTGCCTGCCGTGCGTAAAGTGTTGGCTCAAAGTGGCCTGACGCTGGCGCAAATGGACGTGATCGAATTAAATGAGGCTTTCGCTGCTCAGGCGCTGGCGGTGACGCGCGCACTGGGACTGGCCGACGATGCTGCCCATGTGAATCCCAACGGCGGCGCGATTGCGCTGGGACATCCGCTGGGCGCATCAGGCGGCAGGCTGGCCATGACCGCAGCGTATCAGCTGCGGCGCACGGGCGGCCGTTACGCGCTGTGCACCATGTGTGTGGGCGTGGGGCAGGGCATCGCACTCATTCTGGAACGGGTATAACCAATGTCTCTTTACCGCGCCATGTTTATGGCCTCTCCCCTTAATGACTGCTTTAGCGATACCGCGTTGTTACAGGGAATGCTGGATTTCGAAGCCGGGCTGGCACAGGCGCTGGCCACGGCAGGCGTGATCGATCACGCCTCCGCTCGCTGTATTCAGGCCTGTTGCCAGGCGCAGGCGATCGATACGGCGGCGCTGACGCAGGCGGCGGGCCTGGCGGGCAACCTGGCGATTCCGCTGGTTAAACAGCTCACTGCCGTGGTGGCGGCGACGTCGCCCGAGGCCGCGCGCTATGTCCACTGGGGCGCAACCAGTCAGGATGCCATCGACAGCGGACTGATGCTGCAACTGCGCACCGCGCTCAACGACACGGCTTCGCTGCTGGATCGGCTGATTGCCGCCCTGACGATTCAGTGCGAGCGGCACAGCACGACGCTGATGGTCGGCCGGACCTGGCTGCAGCACGCGCTGCCGGTGACGTTAGGCCTGAAGCTGGCGGGCACGCTGGATGCGCTGGTGCGTTTTCGTGCGCGACTGGCGGCCATGCGGCCGCGGGTGCTGGCGCTGCAGTTTGGCGGGGCGGCGGGCACGCTGGCGTCCCTGGGGGAAAAGGGCGAACGCGTAGAGCAGGCGTTGTCTGATGTGCTGGCGCTGCCGCGAAGCGCTGTGCCCTGGCATGCGCAGCGCGACAGAATCACCGAGCTGGCGGGCTGGTATGCCGGTCTTACCGGTGCGCTGGGCAAGCTGGCCCGGGACATGTCGCTTCTGATGCAGAGCGAAGTCGGCGAAGTCAGTGAACCCCTGGCGCCGGGGCGCGGGGGCTCCTCTACCATGCCGCACAAACGGAACCCGGTGCTCTGCGCGGCGATTCTCAGCGCGGCCAACCGGGTGCCGGCCCTGATGTCAGGTCTGTATGCCGGTCAGGTTCAGGAGCACGAGCGTGCGCTGGGCGGCTGGCAGGCTGAGTGGCAGAGCCTGCCGCAGCTGATTATGCTCAGCGGCGCGGCGCTGGTGCACAGCACAGAACTGATCGACGGACTGGAAGTCCATGAAGAAGCCATGCAACGCAATCTCGGCCTGACGCAGGGGCTCATCATGGCGGAAGCGGTCACGCTGGCGCTGGCCGACGCGCTGGGACGGCAGCAGGCCCATCATCATATTGAACAGTGCTGCCGTCGGGCGCTGGCGACGCAGCAGCGTTTGCTGACCGTCCTGTGCGCGGATGAAACCGTTGCCTCGCACCTGCGTCGGCCCGAACTGGAGAGGCTGCTCGATCCGGCGAACGCCACGGGCAGCGCGGCACGCTTTATTCACCAGGTTTTAGCGGCTGCGAGGGCCACATGATGCTGCATTACGAACTTGAGGGGCCAGACGATGCCCCGGTGATTTTATTCAGTAACTCCTTAGGCACAACGTCCGAGATGTGGCAGCCGCAGCGTGATGCGCTGAAAGGGAGTTATCGCCTTTTACGTTACGACGTTCCCGGCCACGGCGCTTCGGCACCGAACGGACAAACCCGCTCGCTGGAACAGTTGGGGATGGCGGTCCTGTCGCTGCTGGACCACCTGGGCATCGACAGGGTGCACTTCTGCGGCATTTCAATGGGCGGGCTGACCGGGCTCTGGCTGGCGCGTTTTCATCCGCAACGCCTGGTCACGCTCACGATCGCCAACAGTGCGGCAAAGATCGGCGAGTCGGCCGCCTGGCGAGAGCGGGCCGCGCAGGCTCGTCAGTACGGCATGGCTGCCATTGCAGAGGGCGCGGCGGCACGCTGGTTTACCCCGGCCTTCTGTGAACGTGCGCCTGCGACGGTAAACCATCTGGTATCCCAGCTCAGCGCCTGTGACGCCGACAGCTACGCTGACTGTTGTGAAGCCCTGGCGACAGCCGATTTGCGCCACGAACTGGCGGCGATTTCGTTACCCGTGCTGGTGATTGCCGGGCGTGACGACAGGGTAACGACCCTGGCCGATGCAGACAGCATGGCTGAACAGATCCCGGGCGCGCAGCGTGTCGTGCTGCCCGCCTCGCACTTGTCCAGCGTCGAGGTCTGGCTGGCGTTTAACCGCGCGCTGCAGCCTTTTATTGACGCACAGCTGACCCAGCATCAGCGCTACCAGCAGGGCATGACCGTGCGCCGGGCGGTGCTCGGCGACGCTCACGTTGAGCGCACACTCGAAAATCTGTCGCCGCTGAATGACGAGTTCCAGAACTTTATCAGCCGCTACGCATGGGGTGAAATCTGGACCCGGCCCGGCCTGACTCGCCACACGCGCAGCCTGATCACCATCGGCATGCTGATTGCGCTCAACCGCGAAGCGGAGCTGAAGATGCACCTGCGGGCCGCATTCAATAACGGGGTTAGCCGGGATGAAATCAAAGAGCTGCTGATGCATGCTGCGCTTTACTGCGGCCTGCCAGCATCCAACGCCGCGTTCCATCTGGCACAGAGCGTTTTCGATGAGCAGGACAGCGCCCAGTAAACTGCGCTGTCAGACAGGCACGTCCAGCACCCGTTGCCGCAAGGCCGCCACCAGCTGCAGCTGCTCGGGTGATGGCGCGTGCTGCTGGCGGGTCAGGATGCCGACCGCCTCAGCCATCCCCTGGCTGGGAAGCGGCAACGTGCGTAGCTGGTTGCTGGTCAGGTCGTCGCGCACCGCGCCGTAGGGCACCAGCCAGACGTAGCCGTGGCTCAGCGTCAGACGGCGCGCCAGCGTGGTTGACAGGGTTTCCACTGCGCCATCCGGTAATCTCAGGCCATGGCTGGTCATTAGCGATTCGGCATTCTGGCGCGGCACCGTGCCGCGCGGAGACAGGATCAGCGGCCAGCTCAGGGCTTCAGCCAGCGTTACGCCCGCATGCAGCAGAGGATGATGTGGGGCCACAACCAGACGCAGGGTTTCCAGATACAGCAGCTCGAAGTTCAGGCCATCCATCAATACGGGTTCGGCCATGCGCCCAATCCCCAGCGCCATCTGCCCTGATTTTATCGCCATCAGCAACGCATCATTTGCCAGCGTGCTGACCTGAATGCGCCAGCCCGGATAGTGCTGCTGCAGGCCGGCTAATACCGGCGCCACCACGCTGACAATAGCGGTAGGCAGTGCGCCAATGTGCATCGGTCCGGGCTGCGGCGCACTGCCGGGACGCATCACCTGGTCCACAATATTTAGCGCATCGAGAATACGGATGGCATCGTGCAGGAAGCGCGTGCCGCTGGCGGTGAGTTCCGTTCCCTGGCGGCTGCGCAGCAACAGTGGCTCACCGGCAAGGTATTCGAGTTCGTTGAGGGTTTTGGACAGGGCGGGCTGGGTGATCCCCAGATGAAGCGCGGCGCGCCCCAGCGTCCCCTGCTGTGCAGTGGCCACAAAAGCGTGAAGATGGCGCACGCGCACGCGCTGACTAAACCGGGAAACCCTATCCATGACTCATGTTATGAATTTGCCGCCGAAGCGGCAAGGACATTGTCGTGGGCAGATTAAGGTTCAGACATCAAAGAACACGGTTTCGTTTTCACCCTGCAGCCAGATATCGAACCGGTAGACCGTCTCGTCGCCGCGCTGTTCACGCCGCGCCAGCAAGGTGCGACGTCGCTTCTCCCATTCGATCACATTCAGCACCGGATCGGCGTCATTTGCCGCCTGTTCATCGGCGAAGTAGAGCCGGGTGTTCAGTCCGATGTTAATGCCGCGCGCCACAATCCACAGGTTAAGATGCGGCGCCATGGGGCGACCGTCGCGCCCGGTCACGCTACCGGGTTTGATCGTTTTGATACGCCAGATCCCGCTGTCGAAGTCGGAGCAGGTCCGTCCCCAGCCACGAAACGCCGGGTCCAGCGGCTTATCGTGCTGCCGATCGGCGGGATGGTTGTAACGCCCTTCGGCATTCGCCTGCCACACTTCAATCAGCACGTCGCGCATCGGCGTGCCGGAACCGTCGTAAACGCAGCCTTCTACCACAATGCGCTCGCCGCGCGTTTCCGGTTGGGTCAGCACCTCACTGAAGTTGTTTTCAAAAATGTCGAAGCCCGCCGCATGGGGCGCCAGACCAATGTGCACATAAGGTCCGGCGGTTTGTGACGCCGTTTCGGCAAGATAGCGTTTCATGATGCCGCCCCCTGAGTGCGGTTTTCGAACCAGGTTGCGCGGTGCCCGCGCAGGACCAGGTCAAAGCGGTAGGCCAGGCAGTCCAGTGGCACGGCAGAGTGGGTATCCAGCTCGGCAATCAGCGTGCGCACGGCCGCTTCGCTGCCGACTGACTGAACAATGGGACAGCGGCCGATCAGCGGATCGCCCTCGAAATACATCTGGGTAATCAGGCGCTGGGCAAAGGCTTCGCCAGAGAGTGAGAAATGAATATGCGCCGGACGCCAGTCACTCACCTGATTCCGCCACGGGTAAGGACCGGGCTTAATGGTGCGGAAGCAGTAGTAGCCGTTATCGTCGGTCAGCATGCGACCGCACCCGCCAAAATTTGGATCGATGGGCGCAAGATACTGATCTTTTTTATGACGATAGCGTCCCCCGGCATTGGCCTGCCATACCTCAACCAGCGCGTTGCGCACCGGCTGACCAAATGCATCCCGCACGTAGCCATGCACAATAATGCGTTCGCCGATGGGTAAACCCTCTTTGGCGTAATTGAGGATAAGGTCACTGTCTTGTGGCCCGAGTTCCTGCCGGGTGAAGACCGGAGCCGTGATTTCGGATAGCGAATTCTGCAAAGAAATCAGCGCATTGCGTGGCGATCGCAGCAGGCTCGTTTTATATAAAGGCGCAAGCGCCGGTGGGTGATCACGATAGTCACGATGAACCAGTTCGCGGGCGGGCCAGTCATTTTTCATCCAGGCATCCTTATTATTTTCGGTACAGAGCGGGAAGTGTAGGAAGCGCAACTTGTAAAAGAAAAGTGAAAAATAGTCGGCTTAGTCATAACCAAAAATCATGACCAGTCACACATTGACGAAATGTTCCAACTGGTTCATAACAATTGCCAATCTCCGTTAGCAGAATGCCTCGCTGCTGACCGGCTGCTTTAAGGTCACCCAATGACCGTTTATCAGGAGGCAACAATGAAACGTTCTGTCGCAACGGTCTCGGTATCGGGCACGCTGCCGGAAAAACTGCGGGCAATTGCCGCCGCAGGCTTCGATGGCGTTGAAATTTTCGATAACGATCTGGTCTATTATCCCGGCTCACCCGTGGAAATCCGCCAGCTGTGTGACGCGCTTGGGCTGGAAATCTTGCTGTTTCAACCTTTCCGCGACTTTGAAGGCGGCCCCCGTGACAGGCTGGCGCAAAACCTGGCGCGCGCGGCGCGCAAGTTTGAGGTCATGCAACAGTTGGGCTGTCAGCGGATGCTGGTCTGCAGCAATGTCTCACCCGACTGCAGTGACGACTTCGCCACACAGGTCAGCGATCTCACCGCGCTGGCAGAGCTGGCGGCTGAGTACGGTATTACTCTCGGTTATGAGGCGCTGGCCTGGGGACGACACGTCAGCCTGTGGCGCGACGCCTGGGCCCGCGTCAAGGCCGTCAACCATCCCGCGCTGGGGATCGTGCTCGACAGTTTTCATATTCTGTCGCGCGGTGACAGCCTGGACGGGCTGGAAGCGGTCCCGACGGAGAAAATTGTGTTCGTACAGCTGGCGGATGCACCGCTGCTAAAAATGGATGTGCTGTCGTGGAGTCGCCACTTCCGCTGTTTTCCCGGCCAGGGCGAATTTAATCTGACGCAGTTTATGACCCAACTGTCGGCGCATGGCTACCGGGATGCCTGGTCGCTGGAAATTTTTAACGATGGATTCCGCGCCTCGCCGGTGGTGCCTACCGCTCAGGATGGTTACCGATCGCTGCTGTGGCTGGAGGAGCAAACTCGTGACTGGCTGGTCGGACAGCCGCTGCTGCCGAGCGCGCTGGCCTCCCTGGCCGGGGAAGGGCTGTTCCACTCTGCGCCCCAGCCGCCGCTGTTGTCGCTGGAGTTCATTGAGTTTGCCGTCAGCCACAATGACGCTTTGGCACTCGGACAGTGGCTGACGCAGCTTGGCCTGGTTCATGCGGGCGATCATCGCTCCAAACAGGTGTCGCTGTATCGTAACGGCAAGGTGCATGTGATTCTGAATGCGCAGCCGGAGAGCCAGGCCAGCGGGTATTATCATCAGCACGGTATTTCGCTCTGTGCGGTGGCCTGGCGGGTTCGCGGCGTCGATAAGCTGATCACACGCGCTCAGGATTACGGTTACGCCATCTGGCAGGGGGAAACCGGCCCCAACGAACGCCAGATCCCGGCGTTATGTGCGCCTGACGGCAGCCTGATTTATCTGGTGGAAGATGAGCCTGCCGGTCAGGATGGCTACCACAGCGACTTCCACTTAACGCACCGCGCCGCGCCCCAGCCTGCGATGCAGACCCTCGACCATCTGGCGATTGCCCTGCCGGATGATACGCGCGATAACTGGATTATGTTCCTGCGTAGCGTGCCGGGTTTTGTGCAGGATACAGAGTGGGAACTGCCCGATCCGCTGGGGCTGGTGCGTAGCCGCGTGCTGCGAAGCCCCAACGATGCAATTCGCCTGCCGCTCAACATGTCGGTCAGTCGGGAAACCCAGATAGCCCGCGCGTTAACAACCTATCAGGGCGCAGGGTTGCAGCACGTCGCCTTTGGCTGTGCCGATCTGTTCAGTGCGGTAAAGGCCGCGCGCGAACGTGGACTGAAAACCCTGCACATTCCCGATAACTATTATCAGGACCTGATGGCGCGTTTCGATCTCGACGCCGATTTTCTGGCGCAGCTGCAGCGTTACGATGTGCTGTATGACAGGGACGAACAGGGCGGGGAGCTGCTGCACGTCTATACGCTTCCCTATGAAAAGGGCCGCTTCTTCTTTGAGCTGCTGGAACGACGTGGCGGCTATCGTGGCTTTGGCGCGGCCAATGCTCCCGTGCGGCTGACCGCGATGCGGTAAGACGTTGATGGGCCAGTTTCGCTGGCCCGTTATTCTGCTCAGACCGCTTCTCTGCCTGTTCTCGCCCGCTCAAATCCGCCCGATCCCGCTCACAATCCTTTGCCGATAACGCAACCCATGCTGCCAGAAAAATTGTCTTTTTTAACAATCCATTAACGCAGATTTGGCGTTTAATTCGCGCATAATCGTGCGATAAACGCACAAAATTTCGATTATCGCCGTTTAACGCATTACAGCGCCTGCATATAGTAACCCCACATTACGTATTTCACCGGAGAGTCACCGTGGCGGAAAGCAAAGCAATTGATGTTCGGGCGTTAATCGACAGCCGCCCGCTGGGGATGTGGCAAAAAATGGTGGTGCTGTTTGGCTTCTGCATTATCGCCCTCGATGGGTTTGATATTGCCATCATGGGGTTTATTGCACCTGAACTGAAAGCGGACTGGGGCATCACCAATCGCGAACTGGGGCTGATCATCAGCGCTGCACTGGTAGGGCTGGCGCTGGGCGCAATGCTCTCCGGCCCGCTGTCAGACAGGCTGGGTCGCAAAGTCGTGATTATTAACAGCGTATTCTTTTTTGGCGCCTGGACGCTGATAACCGCTTTTTCGCAAAATATGGAACAAATGATCCTGTTTCGTTTTCTGACCGGTCTGGGATTAGGCGCAGCGATGCCCAATGTGGGCACGCTGGTGGCCGAGTTTGCTCC
This sequence comes from Stenchaetothrips biformis, assembly GCA_030522485.1. Taxonomy (NCBI): domain Eukaryota; kingdom Metazoa; phylum Arthropoda; class Insecta; order Thysanoptera; family Thripidae; genus Stenchaetothrips; species Stenchaetothrips biformis. Next base: position 491,873 of record CM060086.1, read on the forward strand.
TGCCAGACGACGGGCATTCCTTATCACCGTGGTATTTTGTGGCTTCACGTTTGGCGCAGCGCTGGGTGGCTTTGCCGCCTCCTGGCTGATGCCGCACTTCGGCTGGCATTCTGTCCTGATGCTCGGCGGGATCCTGCCCATGCTGTTCGTGCCGTTACTGCTCTGGGCGCTGCCGGAATCGGTGTGCTTTTTAGTGGTAAGGCGTGCCGCCAGCAAAAAAATTCACCGTATTCTGGCTAAGCTGGCACCGGATCTGGATCTGCAGCAGTGCAGCGTCGAACTGCCGCCGGTCAGCAAGGCCAGGGCGCAGCCTGTAAAAGTCGTACTCAACGACCAGTACCGGTTTGGCAGCCTGATGCTGTGGGGCGCCTATTTTACCGCACTGTTTTCATTCTATACCCTGGGCAGCTGGCTCCCCATGCTGATCAAGGATAACGGTTTTGACGTGGTGCAGGCCGCCATTATCACGGCTCTGTTCCAGGCGGGCGGAACCTGCGGTTCGCTGTTTTCGGGCTGGCTGATGGACAGAATTGAATCACACCGGGCGCTGTCGATGATTTACGGCGCGGGGGCGCTGTTCACGGTGGGAATGGGATTTTCGCTGGCGCACCCGGTGCTGCTGGGCGGTTGCGCCATGATGATCGGCTTCTGCATCGGTGGCGCTAACACGGGAATGAATGCGCTTTCGGCCAGCTTTTATCCCACCGAGGCGCGTGCTACGGGCTCCAGCTGGATGCACGGCGTAGGGCGCATCGGGGCCATTCTCAGCGCGCTGGTGGGGGCAGAGATGCTGGCGCTGGGCTGGGGGTTCGCCACGATTTTCGCCGTGCTGGCCATCCCGGCCCTGTTAACGGTGGCGATGATAACGGCCAAGGGGCGCAGCCAGCAGCGCCGGACGGGCGACAGAAGCACGCCTTCACGCTGGGGGATAAGCTCTGGCGATATCCGCTAATCATCCGCCACCGGGCCAGGCTTTTAAGACGTGTCGCCTGCTCAGGGCTGACAACCCGGGGATGCCGCCAGCGGGTGCGACGGCGTGTTCAATGCAGGATCGGCGTTGTAGCGCGGAAGGGTACAGGGCGGTAACGATTGCGTCTGCGGCGGCCTGAGCAAGGCATCCGGTGAAAACAGAGAGGGCTCTGCCGGGCTGACATGGATGGCTGAGTCGGGTTCGGGAGCCGCACGGAACGGCGGGCGCACGTTGCGCCTTCTCGTTTTATCCGACTGATGACCGTAGTGAAAACGCTTTAATCTACCCGGCGGTGCCGCATTGCGTGAGGCGTGGATAAAACGGATCAGGGCCACGCTGCGCAGCTGGCGGCTGAAACACTTCACGATGCCGGATGAGGGTTTATCTGACTCATAACAGCGCCTGAAAAAGTGCAGGGTGATTAACGTGTTGGTCGCCGCATAGCAGGCACCAGAGCAGGATGAGTTGATGTTTGAACCTGGTAGCAGCAGCGACGCAAATAACAAGCAGCGGGATAGCCACAACAGCATCGTCCGGTCCGGCGTCGTGATGGGGAGCGGTGACGAGCCGTCTACAGAACGGGCGGACGCAGTAAGCGGCCCTGTGGCATCAGCGCGATGGCCGTCAGGTCCGGGCAATATCGAAGCGTGCGCTGCGCGTGATGCGTGATCTTGCGCGCGTGTACGGTTAAAGCCAGTACGGCGATCCCGTAATAAGCGCAGCTGTCGTTTACGACGTAAAAGTGACGTCAGGCTGGTTATGATTGTCTTGCTCATAGGCTGTTTGTCATTATGTTTGCACACCTACCGTTCGCAGGGACTCACCGCTGCGCCCGAAAGCGATTTTTCACATACTCGCTTCTCTGACAATCAAAATGCCGATTTATGCTGACTCTCGTGTAATTAATTGGCCCGATAATAAAATACGCTGCCTTGGGCGCTCAGGGTCTTGTAACTGACGCAGGATAAGCTCAGCCGCCTGGCGGCCGGTTTCTTCACTGGCGGAGGAAACATAGGTAAAAGAGGGCGAGGTGAGGTTCACGTGCAGCATGTCCTCAAAACCCATCAGCGCGACCTGTTGGGTCAGAAACACGTCTTTGCCCACGGTGCGACCGGTATGATGAATACCGGTCATTGCCCCGATTATCGCATCCGGAGAGTGACAGAGCAGCGCGGTAATGGTGTTGTTTTGCTCCAGTAACTGACGTGTGGCAAAGGCGGCTGAGTGGGTATCGTCACGGCAGGATGGCGCAAATCCTTCCCTTACGGCCAGCCCGTGTTGCGTCAAGGCGCTGCGAAACCCTAGTAAGCGCTGCTGACGGATCAGGTCCCCTTCAATTCCCCCAATATAGGCAATATTGCGGTGACCACGTTCAATCAGATAACGGGTCGCCAGGTGGGCGGCCTGGTGGTTGTCACGCATGACCAGATTACACTTCTCCGCCAGCAGCGACTGGGACACCACCACCAGGGGTAAAGGGCAGTGGAGAAGCTGCGACGGCAGGCTGGCATTTCGCCTGTCTGACGCCAGACAGACAACGCCAGCGACGCCCTGCTGTTTAAAGGAGAGCAGGCAGCGCGTCAGCGATTCACCGTCGTCAGTGGGCTGCCCCAGAAACACCATATAGCCCTGCTTTTCCAACTGCTGCACAAGGCTTGCCATGACCTTCACGGAGAAACTGTCGCTGAAATCACGCAGAATCAGACCGATAAGGTTAGAGGTGCTGGCGCGCAGGTTGGCGGCTGCCACATTCTGAACATAGTCGAGCGCATTAATGGCGGCGTGAACTTTCCTGATGGTGGCATCGGATATTTTTCCTTTTTGACGCAGCACCAGCGAGACGGTCGAAACAGACACGCCAGCGTGTTTAGCCACATCAGTAATGCTGACTCTCTTCAAACCTGCTCCCTGAAATTCACCTGCTCAGCCTGCTATCGCCTTGCCCGCCATCGTCAGAAAGCCAGGCCTGCATCAGCCTGTCATCCCGGACAGCGTCTGGGCAATAAATTGCGCTCTGGCGCCAAAAATAATTTGTATACCGTTATCGCCGACAAAAACCACGCCGCGTGCGCCAAGATTATTCAGCCCTTCACGGTCAACGTCATTGCTGTTGACGACTTCAAGCCGTAAGCGCGTGATACAGGCGCCCACCGAGCGGATGTTTTTCTCACCTCCCAGCAGGACGATGATTTCGCTAGCCAGCTCAGCATCGGTTTTGTCATCGGTCGTCGCCGTGACGTCCGTTCGCCCCGGTGTTTTTACATTAAACCGACGAATAACGAAGCGGAAGGTGAAATAGTAAATCAATGCCATCGGTACGCCCACGATAACCGCGCTGAGATAGTGAGTCTGGTAACCGTTGAGCGACGGCACAATGCCAAAGCTAATGTAGTCAATCAATCCGGCGGAAAAAGATTTAGCGATATGGGCATGCAGTAAATACATGGTCATATAGGCCAGGCCCGCCATGATGGCATTAAATACATACAGCAGGGGCGCGACAAAGATAAAGGTAAACTCCACTGGCTCGGTGATGCCGGTCAAAAAACAGGTCAACGCCGCTGAAAACAGGATACCGAACGCGATCTTTTTATTCCTGGTATGGGCTTCGTGGTACATCGCCAGACAGGCGGCAGGCAGGGCGAAAAGCATAAGCGGATACTCACCTTGCATAAACTTGCCCGCATTTTGGTAGCCGTTGCTGCTAAAGGATTTCACGCCTTCCTCCAGCATTTTGAACCAGATGGTTTGATCGCCATGAATCACCTGGCCGGTTTTGGTGACGTAATCACCGAAGGAGTACCAGAACGAGGGATACCAGATGTGGTGCAGGCCAAGCGGGATCAGGGCGCGCTCAACCAGCCCAAAAATAAAGGTGGAGGCCGCCTGATTATCGCCGTTAACGATCACCGAAAGCGCATCGATGCCCGCCTGAATATGTTGCCAGACATAGGGCATCAGCAGGCCGAGCAGAAAGGATAAAAATGCCGTCGCAATGGCAACAAAACGCTTACCAGAGAAGAAACCCAGGAACTCAGGGAGCTGCAGGGTATGGAAGCGGTTGTAGCACCAGGCGGCGAGGATGCCGCAGATAATGCCGCCAAATACGCCCATCTGTAGCGTTGGAATGCCGACGACCATGGCATATTTTCCCCCCTGGGACGCCATTTCCGGAGTGATATGCAGCAGGGTGCCAATGGTGATGTTGGTGACAAAGACGGACACTGCGGCAGAAAGCGCGGCTATCCCGGATTCGGCGGCCAGTCCCACAGCCGAGCCAATCGCAAACAGCATCGGCAGGTTATCAAAAATCACCCCACCGGCGTTCATCATCAGCGGCAACTCGAACTTATTACCAAATGCCAGCAGTAAGCCAGCGGCAGGCAGCAACGAAACAGGCAGCATGAGCGCCCGACCAATCATTGATAACTTCGATAACGATTTAACCAACCCTGATAGCAGTGTCATACCGAGTTTTCCCGATGTTGCGCCCCTATTGGCGTTTTTATTGTAAGTAGAACGTTTTAGTAGAACGTTCTACTTATCCTGCTGTAGGCGGTTTTTAGCTGCAACATAATTTTCACATTCATCGAAACGAAAAAGTTATTTTATGAGAGCGATCGCTAATTAAGCGTCTTGTGGCGGGATGCCGCGAACAGAGGCGAAACGATCACCGCCGGGGATCCCGACAGGATTGGACTGAAGAAACGGCAGGGCAGAAGCGGCTTATTCAGGTGCTGGCTCACCGTCATCAAGGGCTGCAAGATTGTAAATACTAATGAGAACCACTATCAATTCGATTGTTTTTTGCTATCATCGGCACTTAATTCCGCACCCATGTAGATGAAGTTGGAGAAGCAGCGTGGTAGCCAGTGACTTAATGCAAGCAGACCTTTCCGTATGGGGCATGTACCAGCATGCCGATATCGTGGTAAAGGTGGTCATGATCGGTCTGTTATTGGCCTCGGTTGTGACCTGGGCAATTTTCTTCGGTAAATATGCTGAGCTGAGTGCGGCCAAACGTCGCCTCAAGCGCGAGCAGCTGGCGTTAGGTGAAGCCCGCAATCTGAAAGATGCCGCGCGCGCTGCCCAGCAGTTCAAAACCGCCAGCCACAGCGCGGTACTCCTTAACGATGCGCAAAATGAGCTGGAACTTTCTGCTGGCGTTGAAGATACCGCCGGGATCAAAGAGCGAACCGCTTTCCGTCTTGAACGTCGGGTGGCTGCCTTCTGCCGTCACGCGGGCCGCGGCAACGGTTTCCTGGCCACGATTGGTTCGGTCGCGCCGTTTGTCGGCCTGTTCGGCACCGTCTGGGGCATCATGAACAGCTTCATTGGTATCGCCAAAACGCAAACCACGAATCTTGCCGTGGTTGCCCCCGGCATTGCCGAAGCCTTGCTGGCTACCGCGATTGGCCTGGTCGCCGCCATCCCGGCCGTGGTGATCTACAACGTGTTTGCCCGCATGATCGCCAACTACAAAGCCTCGCTGGGCGATGTGGCCGCGCAAATCATGCTGCTGCAAAGCCGCGATATTGACCTGGGAGACCTGGCCCAGCCTGACGTTAACCGCCCGGCAGCCGCACAAAAACTGCGTTTGGGGTAAGTGTTATGGCGATGCGATTAAACGACCACGCCGAAACAGATGGCGAAATGCACGAAATCAACGTCACGCCGTTTATCGACGTGATGCTGGTGTTGCTGATCATCTTTATGGTTGCGGCGCCGCTGGCGACCGTTGATGTTCGTGTTAACCTTCCGGCTTCCACCAGTGCGCCCCAACCGCGTCCCGAAAAACCCGTTTACCTTTCGATCAAAGCCGACAAGCAGTTGTACGTGGGCAACGAGGTCGTGGATAAAGCGTCGTTGATCAACGTGCTGACCCAGCAGACGGAAGGCAACAAGGACACCACGATCTTCTTCCAGGCGGACAAGTCTGTCGATTATGAAACCCTGATGAGCGTGATGGACGAACTGCGCACGGCCGGGTATTTAAAAATTGGCTTGATGGGAATGGAAACGGTCAGGAAATAGCGACGGGAGCCGGTCGGGCTTTCCCGCTCAGCGCATTCAGCCAACATTCGGGGCCTTCAGGCGCGGTAAACGTGCCTCGTAAACGCGCCTCGTAAAGGCGGTATCACGGCTAAAAAGCGCGCATTCCGCCGCGCTTTTTTTATGTCTGTTTTCACAGAATCTTCTTCAGCGCATTCCGCCTGATAACAGGCAAAGACGCTGCTGTAACTCTCCTGTTAATTTCTTGTTACGGAAACTTATAGACTTGTAAACTGCAATGGTGATCGGTGTCACATTAATCTGGCTTGTCGCAGGCTAAAACGGATAAAAAACCAAGGAAGCCGTAATGAACCCGAGTGAAACTTTACAAAAGCCGCCTGCCAGCGCGGCCAGAACCATTTTCAACGTTACCAGTGGTAACTTCCTTGAGATGTACGATTTCATGGTGTTTGGCTACTACGCCACGGCCATCGCCAAAACCTTCTTTCCCGGTGACGATCCGTTCTCTTCCCTGATGCTGACGTTGATGACCTTCGGTGCGGGCTTCCTGATGCGTCCGCTGGGGGCCATTATTCTGGGGGCTTACATCGACCACCATGGTCGTCGCAAAGGGCTACTGTTAACGCTTGGCCTGATGGCGCTGGGCACGCTCACGATTGCACTGGTCCCGGGTTATGCCACGCTGGGCGCGGCGGCACCGGTTCTGATTCTGCTAGGGCGTTTGCTGCAGGGCTTTTCAGCCGGTGTGGAACTGGGTGGCGTGTCAGTCTATCTGGCTGAGGTCGCACCGAAAGGCCGCAAAGGCTTCTTTGTCAGCTGGCAATCCGGAAGTCAGCAGATTGCGGTGATATTCGCTGCGCTGCTGGGACTGGGGCTGAACCATCTGCTTTCTCATGATGACGTCACCGAGTGGGGCTGGCGCATTCCCTTCGTGGTGGGCTGCCTGATCGTGCCTTTCCTGTTCTATATCCGCCGTATGCTGGAAGAAACGGAAGCCTTCAGTCAGCGTAAACACCACCCGGCCATGACCGAAATTATGCGTTCGGTGGCCAGCAACTGGGCGCTGGTGCTGGCAGGTATGCTGATGGTCGTCACCACCACCGTGATGTTCTATATGATTACCGCCTTTACGCCCACCTTCGGCAAAACGGTGTTGATGATGAGCGACACGCAGGCGTTTATGGTGACGCTGTTTGTCGGGATTTCGAACCTGTTCTGGCTGCCGGTGATGGGCGCGCTCTCCGATCGCATAGGTCGTCGCCCGCTGCTGCTGGCGTTTACCGTATTGATGATTGCGACCGCCTGGCCGGTGCTGCACTGGATGGTGGGCTCGCCCAGCTTCGCGCATCTGCTAGAGGCGGAATTATGGCTCTCTTTCCTCTACGCAAGCTATAACGGCGCTATGGTGGTTTATCTGGCGGAAATTATGCCAGCGGAAGTGCGCGCTGCGGGCTTCTCTATGGCTTACAGCCTGGCAACGGCGCTGTTTGGCGGCTTTACGCCAGCCGTATCCAGCTATCTGATTCACGCCACAGGTGACAAGGCGATGCCGGGCGTGTGGCTGACCTTTGCGGCCGTCTGTGGCCTGCTTGGTACGCTGCTCATTGGTCGCATGGTTAAGCAATATCGCGCTCGTCACGGCAGCACGCCGGTCAGCACATCCCTTTAAAACGCAATATCCACCACCACGCTGTCGCTGTAGTTTCCCGCAGGCGGCGTGTTTTGTGTGGTCAGGACGCGCGCAGTGTAGTTATAGCTGCGCGTCAGTCCATCGGTGCTGACGGTATTGGCCGCCGCACTGCCCACCCGTTCAGTGCCACTCGGCCCCCAGCGATCGCTACTGGTTCCTTTATAGATTTCATAACTTAATCGGTTGGTTCCGCTCGCCATATTCCTCACGCTGCCTGATGCGTTGTTGCCATTGCTTAAGCCCACAGTATAGGTACTGCCTTTGCTGCATAACACACTGATGGTTTGCGAAATTGCCCCAAAACTGGCGACCAGTGGCGCGCTGCCAAAGCTAATGTTGGGGGCGGTAATCGCTGTACAGTCATTGCTCAGAACGACGGTCACGGTAATGGGGATCACGCCGCTGCCGGTTTGCGGGGTCAGACAAGCGCCCAAGGCGGAAACAGAGGTGCAGATGTTATAGGTGACGGTCATGTTCAGGGTGAGCGTATAGCTGCCCGCCGCCACGGTTTGCCCGGCGACCGTGCGTAAATATACCGGAATCGCGAAGTTCAGGCTGCCGAGCAATCCCGCCAGGTTGATCAGGGTGGCCGAGTTATACACAAAAGCCGATCCGCCAATGGTCAGCTCATTGGCGCAGGCGCTGTCGGTACACAGCCTCACCGGAATATTGTCGCTACCAGTATCGCCGCTTCGTTTGAGCGTGCCGCGCGTGTCGTTGGTGTTGCTGGCGCTGGTCAGCTGAAAGGTAATCTGATTATTACTCAGCAGAGTCAGGGCCGTGCCTGATCCGCAGTTAACGTTAGCGTTAGTGGAGGTCGTGCTGACGCTGGTATTGGCAACAAAGGTGGTTTGTGTGCCAAAGCTGGCGCTGGACGCGGGAAGGGTACAGGCGGCATAGCCCAGCGAGGGTAGCAGCAGGCAAAGCAGCATCAGGTTTTTCATGGTGTTATTCCGGCTGTCGCGTTTTCAGGGTTAGGTACCGGTGCGCCGTCGGGCAGCGGCGGCAGGGGACAGGTCAGCGGACCGTAGGTTTTCAATGCCTGCGGCTGGCCACCCGCCAGGGTTAGTTCGGTTTCGCAGGTTCGGCCGTCAGGCGCGATGACCTGAATTGGGTTGTGTTCGCTGAGATCGTCCAGCCAGGCGATACCGTCCCAGCCAACGTAGCCCGTAGCCTGGCCTGGACGGATCACCTGGCTGGATACCGGCAACGGCTGGTTATAGCTGTCATACAGAATCACGCTGGCGGCGCGCAAACGCTCGACCGGAAAATTCAGCAAAAATCCACTCTGGCGCTTCACAGCAAAACGCTGCTCGACTTTGGGCGTGGTCATGTCGGCGGGCAGGTCGAGCGTATCGATATCGTATTTGGCTGCGTAATAGCTGCTGATGGAGGGCACCAGCAGATAGCCCTTGCTGTCAGTACGTCCCATCGACTGGTTTTCATAGCGGACATTGACGTCCGGGTAGTTGGTTTTCACCACCACAAAGGCATCATTGATCGTGTTTGCAGCAAAAACCTGGTTATCCATTAACACCAGCGCGCCGGACAAATCTGCCCACTGCGTGGTGTTGTCATCATCCCCATAGAATCCGCCAGACGTATCGATTTTATTATTACGGTAGCGCAGGCTGCCCTGCCGGTAGTCACCACTATTCCCGCCCTGGTTCGCCCAGGAGGCGTCCCAGGCAAAACCGCCGTCGCTGGGCATGGCGCGGGACAGATAAGCCCGTTGATTGTGTCGACCTTGCTGATCGCGCTCAATGCTCAGTGAGGCATTGCTGTTTTCACCAAACGGAATGACCAGCGAGATGGCGCCGCTCCATTCGCCCTGTTGCCTGTCACGGCTGGCGGAAACGTACAGGCTGGCATTGCCCCACAGGTTTTTACTCCAGGAGAGGTTCCACAGGCTGGTGCGCTGGTTATCGCCGCCGGAAATATCAATATAGGCTGCGCCCAGGCTGCCATAACGGTTGAGCGACAGGCTGGCGCTGTACTGCGCCGTTCGCCGTGCCAGGCTGTAACGGTAATCCGAACCGCCGTTGCGCTGGTTGCTCAGCAGGGCCAGATTACCAAAGCCAGCATTGCGCACCTGGTGCTGCGTACCCAGGCTAAAGCGACTGTTGTTGTACTGATAGCCCCAGCTGTACTGCGCGCCAGACTGCCCGTCCATTTGACTCTGCGCGGCTGCGCCATTGATCACGCCCCAACTGCCCACTTTAAACTGCGCGCCGGCTCCGCCCATGCCCAGGTGGTTACTCCCCTCCCCATGGGTTTCCAGGGTCAGCCAGTCTGTCATGCCATAGCGCCATGAGCCGCTCATCGCTGCCGCACCGTAATCGGCGTTTTTAATGCCGTAGTTTTGCCGCATCGCACCGGCGGAAAAGGCGTAATCGGACAGGCCAGGCTTGAGCAGATTACTGGAAACATAAAACGGCAGCGTGGTGACCACCTGACGCCCCACGGCATCCGTGGTGGTAATCACCGCGTTGCCCGCGCCGTTTACAAAGGGCACGTTTGTCAGCGACCAGGGGCCGGGCTGAACGTTAGCCTGAGTGGAGCGGTAGCCGTTAACAAACAGATCGACCGTTGAGGGCACCGCCGCCTGACCGGAAAACGCGGGCAGTGGATAGGTCACCAGATCCGGACGTACGCTGAAGTCCCGCGCAACCTGGATGCCGCCAAGCCGGACGCTGCTGGTCCATGCCAGCGCATCGGTCGTGAGGTCGCCGACCCGCCAGCTCAGGATGGCGTTTTCGTTTTCATTGCTCCACCAGGTGTCGTAACGGATATAGCCATCATCCTGGTAGCGATTTTGCCCTTCCAGCTGCTGTTGCCAGACGCCGTTGCTGGAGACGTGTCCGGCATCACCAAACAGGCGCAGTTCGTTCCAGGCTGCCAGACGTGTACCCGCAACGTCGGTGCGCGTGGCGTAGAGATCGTAATTGATGAGCGCCCCAGGGCTGACGCGTCCGGGAAAGCGCGGCCCGGTGTTGCTCTCACCAATCGTCTGTTCGGGCAGCCAGCCGGGCGGTACCGTCAGCAGCAGGCGCTGGCGACGATCGTCATAGTCCACTTTCACCTCTGCGAGCTGATTGACATCAACCTGTTGTTGTCCCTGATACTTTTCCGGTGGGATCCCCGCACGCTGCAGATCGCCTGCCCGCACCAGAAAGTGGCCGTTTTGTTGCTCTACCGGCACGATATCGCCCCGTGCCTGTTGATTCACCACCAGCTCTAACATGTAGCGCTGACCGGCGGCGCTGTTGTCCACGGCAGGCGGCGGCGGGAGCGACGTAAAGGTTTCAGCCCAGACAGAACCGGTTGTCAGGCAGCACAGCCCCGCGATAGCCAGCGTAACGGGATGCGGCGAAAACGGCATCATGACACTTTACTGAGCCGCAGCGCTGCGCCACTGCCCGTGATTGGTTTCTGCGCGCAGTTCACCGCTGACCGCGGCTCTCAGAGGAAAACGCTGGGTGCTGTTAGCCAGCACATAACCATAAAGTCCGTTTCCAAGTCGCTGACCGCCCACGGTGACATTACTGAGACGTGCGTGGCCGTTACCGCGATTAGTCAGCTCCAGATAACGCTGACCGCCCGTGTTGACCTGGCGCCAGCTCAGTACAGACCTGGCGTCATCGCGAACCAGTCCGTTGCCGTAGACAAACAAGGGAACCGAATAGCGCATCTGAAAATTCAGTCCGGCCTGATTATCGCCGACCGGCCGTGGGGTGGGGATCTCATCCAGCACGACGCGGTAGGCCATCTCTTTACCTGCCACGGGCGGAACTTGTTTAATCAGGCGAACGAGCTGCTTTTGCCCGGGTTCGATGCGGATCAGCGGCGGGCTGGCGACAACCTGCTGCTGGGTCTGATACTGCTCCTGATTGTGGGTCTGCTGCCAGGCGAAGATGCGCACCTGCATCAGGGTGGTGGTGGTGCCACGGTTTTCCAGCCACAGCTCGCTGGCTTTTTCCTCCGGGTTAATCGCCGGATCGATGGGCCAAATCATGACAGAGTTAGCGCCCTGAGCCTGAGGCAACAGCAGGAATGTGAACAGAAAAAACAGGGCGCGCAGGGATAGCATGGTAAAGCTCCTTTGTCCTTTTATCACCAGGTCAGCGTGACGCTGAGGGTGTCCGAATAAACCCCGGCGCGCGTCGGGCCGGGTAACTGCAGCGAGCCATAAATCGGTAACGTGATGTTATTCGCATTGCTGTAGCTCAACGGCACGGCCGTGTTCACCGGAATTGGCGTGGTACGTGCAGCATTGCTGTAGAGGTAATAGGGAACCGTGTTGCTGTTGTTAGCCAGCTTCAGATTACGGGTCGAGGTATAGTTACTGCCGCCATTGATGGTCATGCTCAGCGTGGTGCCCGGTGTGCAGGCAAGGTTAATCGTGGAACTTTGTACATAGCTGGCGCTGACGCTGCTCGTGGCCAGCCCCGACTGGGTACCAAAATTAAGCGTGCCGAAGATCCCCGTATTCGTGCCCGAGACCACGCAACCCGCCACGATTGACGCTGACACCTGGAATGTGGTGGAGCTGGTTGTGATGCCCCATCCATTAGCGCTCACCCACAGCAGCAGCCCGCCAACGGTGACCGAAACAGGTGACCACTTTGCCGTCATCTGTCGCTACTCAAACACGCGCACTCAGTAGTTCACGGCGACGTTAATCGTATCGGTGTAAGTCCCGGCCGGTATCACAGGGTTAAAGCCGCCGCCTACCACGCGTCCGTAGATGGCGTAATTGGTTCCCAACGTCGGATCGGTGGTGCCGCTGGGCGCAATATTGGTGTTATTTGCGATGGCGGTGCTAAAGGAGGCGTCGCTATAGAGGGTATAAGCGATGCCCTGAGTATTATCCGCCCCCAACACCAGGTAGCGTGGAGCGGATGAAACAGTGCCGTAGACGGTGCCCGGTGCCGCATTGCTGCTGGTCACCTGGACGTTAAAGGTTTGACCGGTCGTGCAGCGCACGTAGATACCGTTACCCGCCGCGCCCACTAAGGTGGCATTCAGGGTGTCGAAGGTCGCGGCACTGCTGCCAAAGTTTAACGAACCGAAATTTACGCCAGTGGTGGCGGACTGCCCGTTCACCAGACAACCTGTCGTTAATGTAAGCGTCGCGTTAATCGCACCGGTGGTGGTGGCAGCAAACGTCGCGGAAGGCAGCGCCGTAGTCAATCCGACAACGAACAGAAAAAGCTTGATTTTCATAATCATTCCTTACTGATTATTGAGGGTCAGTGCTTTTTCACCTGATGACGTAAAACAGAAAAGCCAGAAAAATTAGAATCTTGTTGCAGGTTGTCAGCATCCTGCCGGCGTTTACGACGATTATCCCGTAATCGTGCCAAGCGTTTTATATTAGTTTTTTTTACTATACATCAGCTTATGCGCTGTGGCGAAACTCCGCGTAAAAATTTTTATTATTTTGTTACATCAGCCACTTTCATCTGCCTCGCCCGTTAATGCATGAGAATAAAAAAGGCGAAACTGCTGGCCCTCTATCCCACTTGCGATTTCGATGATATGTTTTCGCACCGGTCTGAAATGCTCACCGAAACGCTTCGGTTACGGGCAAACGACAAGGATAATATCGGGGTGTTTTCGCCTGTTAAACTTGTGAAAAATTTCGTTTTTAGGTGGTTATATGTCACTGAGACGCATGGGTGGAGAGAGGAGAGCGGCACCCCAGCCGGCCGGGCAAAACCGCGCTGCATGACTATCATCTGTTTTGCCTGCAAAAGGGATTGATTGATCCTGATGTTCGGAAGCATCGATATCTTCTATTAAAAAAGCCTAAGTTAGTATTTTTCTGCGCCGATAACCAGTAAACAAGGCAAAACATCTTTTTCAACTCAATTATTACAGCTGCGCATTCGGCGCCGTTCGGAAAACCCTATGTTAGTAGCCTCTTATAACGCATTTATTGTCGTCATTTCGGTATTGGTGGCGATGCTGGCTTCATTTACTGCGCTGGATATGGCGGGACGCGTAGCGACCTCAACCGGTAAGGTGGCGCTCGTATGGCTGCTTGGCGGCGGCTTTGCCATGGGCATCGGCATCTGGGCAATGCACTTCATCGGCATGCTGTCTATGGATCTGGACATGATGATGAGTTACGACGCCCGGCTGACGGCACTGTCTGCCGGTATTGCGGTGTGCGCCTCAATATTTGCGCTGTGGCTGGTCTGTCACGGGGCGTTGCCCCTGCCGCGCTTAGCCGGCGGAGCCATCGTGCTGGGCTCTGGCATTGTTGCCATGCACTACACCGGCATGGCCGCGCTGATGCTGTCGCAGGGGATCGTCTGGAACTGGGGCTGGGTGCTGATATCGGTGATCATTGCGCTGGCTGCCTCCGTTGCCGCTTTGTGGCTGGCATTTAAACTACGGGAAGGGCATGAGGGACGCGTCACGACCCTGCGAGTGTGCGCCTCGGTGGTGATGGGCGCCGCGATTGCCGGCATGCACTACACCGGCATGATGGCAGCTGAGTTCCCTGCGGGCAGCCATAGCATGGACGCTGGCGTTAACAGCAACTGGTTAGCCATGGTTGTGACCGTGGTGACCCTTGCCATTCTCGGCATTACGCTACTGGTTTCCATGCTGGATGCGCGTATGCAGGCCCGAACGTCAATCCTGGCCAGTTCGCTGGCGGAAGCCAATCGTGAGCTGGCCCAGCTGGCGCTGCACGATAACCTGACCCGACTGCCCAATCGTATCCTGTTGGAGGATCGTCTTGAACAGGCCATGAACAAAGCCAACCGCGAGTGCAGTCAGTTTGCCCTGATGTTCATGGATCTCGATGGTTTTAAGGCGGTAAACGATGCTTTTGGTCACCATATTGGCGACAGTCTGCTGATCAGCGTGACGGAAAGGATGAGTGAGCAGATGAAAGGCTACTACACCCTGGCGCGGCTGGGTGGCGATGAGTTTGTTCTGCTGATTGAAATTACCGAACCGAACGATGCGGCAGCGGTGGCCGATCAACTGGTGAAAGCCGTCGATCGCCCGTTCTCCATCTCCCGTTACGATCTGGTGGTGTCGTTAAGCATTGGTATCGTGGTGTATCCCGGGGATGGCGAGGATGAACGCGAGCTAATGTTTAATGCCGATGCTGCGATGTACCACACCAAAAATAACGGCCGAAACGGTTACACCTTCTTCCAGCCTTCCATGAATATCCTGGCGCAGAGCCAGTTACAGCTTAATAACGACCTGTGGCATGCCCTGGATAATGATGAGCTGCGCCTCTATTACCAGCCAAAATTCTGTGCGCCGCATGGCCCAATTCTGGGCTTTGAGGCGCTGCTGCGCTGGCAGCATCCAAGGCACGGCTTACTGTCGCCGGACTGCTTTCTGCCCATGGCAGAAAAAACCGGCATGATAGTCAATATTGGTAACTGGGTCATTAATGAGGCCTGCCGCCAACTACACCAGTGGCATCTACAGGGCCATCCTGAGTGGTCGGTGGCGGTAAACCTGTCGGCGATGCAGTTTGAGCAGAGTAACCTGGTCGATACCGTTAAGCAGGCGCTGGCGCTGCACCATATTCCGGCCACGCAGTTAACGCTGGAGGTGACCGAAACCACGGCCATGCGCAATCCTGACGATAGTGTGCGCATTCTGACCGAACTCACCGAACTGGGCGTCAAAGCGTCGATCGATGACTTTGGTACTGGCTATTCAAGCCTGCTGTATCTCAAACGTCTGCCGGCCAGCGAGCTGAAAATCGATCGGGCCTTCGTGAACGAACTCCAGCATCAGTCAGAAGATGCCACCATTGTGTCGGCGATCGTCGCGCTGGCGCAGTCTCTGCATTTAAAAGTGGTAGCCGAAGGCGTTGAAACGCCTGAACAGCAGGCGTTTCTTACCGATCTTGGCTGCAACACGCTGCAGGGATATCTGCTCGGTCGTCCCCTTCCACCAGAGCGGATCGAAGAGATGGACGTGTTTGCCCACGCAGTAACAGACAAACCCGCTGAACTGGAGTGTTAGCGCCTCGGCTTTTTTTGTTACAGATGTTCAACATGCTAAAGTGACGCCTCAGCATCAGGAGCAACATGCCGTGGCGAAATATCAGCGATTAATGGACGACATTCAGCAGCAAATAGAAGCCGGTATCTGGCCCCCGGGCACCCGACTGCCTTCGCTGCGCCAGCAGGTCGCCCGGCAGGGGGTGAGCCTGATGACCGTGCTGCATGCCTATGAATTGCTGGAAAGTCAGGGATGGATCGTCTCGCGTCCGCAGTCCGGCTATTACGTGGCGCCGCGAGCGCTGGCGGCCGCGCCGCTCAGCGTGGCTATTAGCGAGCGGGTAGATATCAACGACTTTGTCTTCGATATCCTGCAGGCCACGCGCGATCCGGCCATCGTGCCGTTTGGTTCAGCGTTTCCCGATCCGGCTTTGTTTCCCCAGCGCCAGCTCATGCGCTCGCTGGCGAACGTTTCCCACCAGTTGACGCCTACCGATGCGTTACATAACCTGCCGCCTGGCAATGCGACGCTGCGCCAGCTGCTGGCCCAGCGCTACGCCCGCCAGGGCATGACCTTATCGCCCGATGAAATCGTCATCACCAGCGGTGCGCTCGAGGCGCTGAACCTCAGCCTGCAGTCCCTGACCGAACCCGGCGACTATGTCGTGATTGAGCAGCCCAGCTTTTATGGCGCACTCCAGGCGATTGAACGGCTTAAGCTCAAGGCGCTGGCTATTCCGAGCGATGCCCAGAACGGCATTGATTTACAGCAGCTTGAGGATGCGCTTCAGCGCTGGCCGGTGAAGGCCTGCTGGCTGATGACGACTCTGCAAAATCCGTTAGGCGTTACACTGACGCCCGCGCGTAAACAGCAGCTGGTGGCGTTACTGGCCCGTCATCAGGTGCCGCTTATTGAAGACGATGTGTACGCGGAGCTGTGGGACGAACGCGCACCGCCCCTGCCGGCCAAAGCCTGGGACCGCGAGGGCAACGTGCTGCACTGTGGATCATTTTCAAAATCACTGGTGGCGGGATTCCGGGTGGGTTGGGTGGCGGCAGGTCAGCATGCTCAGCGTATTCAACGTCTGCAGCTGATGAGCACGCTTTCTACCAGCGCACCGATGCAGCTGGCGCTGGCCGATTTTCTGGCAACCCGCCGCTACGATAACCATCTGAAACGGCTGCGGCAAAGCCTGGTAAAGCGCCAGCAGCTGGCCCGCCAGGCACTGATAAAGGTTCTGCCTGCGCAGTCAACGGTAAGTGACGCGGCGGGGGGATATTTTTTGTGGGTCACGCTGCCGGACAGCATCAACACCACGCAGCTTTACCAGCGGGCGCTGGCGAAAGGCATCAGTATTGCGCCGGGGCAGATGTTTGCTGCAGGTGAACAGTTCAGCCACTGTTTCCGGCTCAATACCGCCTGGCCCTGGGATTCACGGGCCGAGGCGGCAGTCGTTACGCTGGGTGAAATCATGGCGGAAATGGCAGGCGGTTAAACCTGCGCGGCCTGGCGATGTCCCCACGTCAGGTAGTAAACGTCGTAAAAGTCCACTTCGCCTTTCTGTTTCAGCAAACGATCAATCCCTGTTTTCACGCGCTCTGGCGCATCTGGTAAAGACATAATGCGCGAGACCGCCTGTGCAGGCACCGGCTGCACGTAATACCATTCGCCGTTGTAGCAAACCCGCAGGTCCAGCGCATCGATATCTTCGAAGCGGTATTTGGGATTGATGTCCAGCAACATCAGAAAGCTCATCACCAGCACAAAAGCGGTGGCAAACCAAAACGCCGGCCAGCCCAGCATCTCAGTGGAAAAAATCAGAGCCACGCACAAGCCGTAGCACAGATACATCACCGCCCACAGCCCGGGATGCTTTTTCAAAAAAGAGAAGCTGAAACGCGGCAGGTTATCGCGGCGTTCTTCACGGTTGAGCGTATTAATTTCGTCGATCAAGATCTGTTTAATGGCGTCCATCGTTCCCCTCACTTTCAACTGATAGCCATTAGAACAGATAACAGTCAAGCCGTTCAGACACAGATGACGCCATTTTTTATATAACAGTTTCGCTTTCACGCAGAGACTGTGCCGCCACTCTGTTCAGGGCGCGCGGTGCCAGCTGGGTGAAATAGTCGACAGCAGGCCGCAACAGCGCCTCATCGGGATTAAAGGCTGGATGATGCAGGCCAAACGCGCTGGCACTGCCGATATTCACAAAGGCGCCCGGCACTTGCTGTAGATAAAAGGCAAAATCCTCCCCGCCCATCAGCGGCGTTGCAGCCTGTTCCGCGCAATAGCCGCTCTGGGCGGCCTGGTCCAGCGCAACCTCTGCCCATTCTGGCGTATTGATCAGGGCGGGCGGCCCTGCTATCCACTCCAGTTCCGCCCGCGCGCCGAAGCCTGCTGCGAGGCCCTGAATCAGGGTGGTCATACGTTCAGGTATCTGCTGACGTAGCGCCGCATTGTGGGTGCGGACCGTGCCTTCCAACTCCACCTGCTGCGGGAGGACATTCCAGCTGTTTCCTGCCGTAAAACGCGTGACGCTCAAAACGACTGTGTCCAGAGCGCTAAACACCCGCGCTGGCAACGTCTGTAGGGCGGTGACGATGTGGCTGGCAATGACGATAGCGTCAATACCCTCCTGAGGCCGTGCGGCATGGGCGCCCTTGCCGTGCACCCGAATCGTAAAGCGGTCAACGTTGGCATAAAACGCGCCTGGCCGGGTTCGCAGCGTGCCCAGCGGCAAATCGGGCGCGTTATGCATGCCGAAGATGGCCTTTACGCCGTTCAGCGCGCCTGCGGCAAGCAGCTGGCTGGCCCCTTCAAACGTTTCTTCTGCGGGCTGAAAAAGAAGCCGCACGCGGCCCGGCAGCGTGGCTTCGCGTTGCTTAAGCTGATGTGCCACGCCGAGCATCACCGAGGTATGAATGTCGTGCCCGCAGGCGTGCATGACGCCTGACCGCTGGGATTGCCAGGGGACGTTCACCCCTTCATCGATGGGAAGGGCATCAATGTCGGCGCGAAAGGCGATCAACGGTTCTCCCTGGCCGATTTCCGCCACCACCCCGGTCTTTAACGGCAGGGGCAGCAAACGAATATCACCCTGCTTTAACCAGCGTGTAATACGTTCCGTGGTGGCAAACTCCTGATGAGAGAGTTCGGGATGCTGGTGCAATTCGCGACGCCACTGCACCAGCTGTTCCGTTAATAATGACGTCATGAGTTTCCTTATTTAAACAGGTCAGCGCCTTATCGGATACTGCCAGCAGGTGATTAAAGATGATTCGGTTGCCAGGGGTAATCGCGTAATAACGTCGGGGCGTTTTCATGGGTAAATAAAACCGGCACACCGGCAGATTGATTATTATCTCGCGGCACATGATGGCGGGGGGATAACGCGCAGTCAGAGGCTGAGCCCGCCCGCGCTTTTACTGCGCTGTGCTGGCAGTCTGAACCCTGTTTACCTGAAAAGAGACGATGAAATAACATGCTGATTTTTGCCATACTTTTCCTGCCCTGAGATCGTGAATTTGATGAATCATCATCGGGCGAGATCTTTCGCGGATAAAATAAGGAATTAATCAAAGCTTAGTTAAAATACGCAAATGGTGGTTGAGCGATTTTTTACTCTTCTCCGCGATCATGTTTTACGCGCAGAAATAATAATTTCCCCGGTTAATTACTTTATTATTTAAATTCTATTGCCGTTTTTTAACTTCATATTCTCATATTTATTGTTTTACGAAATATATCCTCATCGCCACACTGGCCCATAACGGAAATGAGTGAGGACAGGTGAATGGCATATCAGTTAAGTCTGTTAGACAAAGCCCCCGTAGCGGAAGGTGAAACACCGGCGGCGTCGCTTCAGCGCACGTTGCAGCTGGCGAAACAGGCTGAAAAATGGGGCTATCACCGCTTTTGGCTGGCTGAACACCACAATATTGAGCAGCTGGCGAGCCCGTCACCTGAGGTGTTGATCGCCTGGCTCGTGGCGCAAACTCAACATATCCGTATCGGCTCTGGCGGGGTGATGCTGCAGCATTACAGCCCCTACAAAGTGGCAGAAAACTTTAATTTACTGGCGTCGCTGGCGCCGGGAAGGATCGATCTGGGCATCGGTAAAGCACCGGGCGGCCTGCCGCTTTCTACTCGGGCACTGCAGCTTGGGGTCCATCAGGACGAAAAGGGCAGTTTTGACGAACAGCTTACGCAACTGGACAGCTGGCTGAAGCCTGAGGCAGGACCGCGGGTCGAGGACGAAGCCGTGCGCGCGACGCCGTTACCGGCCCGTCCGGCACAGCGTTTTCTGTTAGGCGGGAGCGAAGAGAGTGCACGGCTGGCGGCCCGGCTGGGCTGGCAGTTCGTGTTTGCCGCGCATATCAACGGCGATCGTCAGCTTCTGGCGCGATCTCTACGAGCCTATTCACAACAGGCACAGGGCAAACGGGCGCTGGTGGCGGTGCAGGTGGTCGTCGCTGACTCGCCCGCAGAGGCCGAGCTGCTGGTGGCCGATCTCAGGCATTTTCACGTGCAGGTCAAAAACGGGCCGGGCGTGAACGTCGCCAGCCTGGAACAGGCGGAGCGTTATGTTCGTCAGGGCGGTTTTACGGACTACCTGATTGAGCCACGTACGCCGTCCCTGTTGAAAGGCACCGCTTCACAGGTCCACGCCCAACTGGAGGCCCTGCAGCGCAACTTCAGCATTGACGAGTTTGTTATCGACACGCCGATTGCCGATCCCCGCGCGCGTTACCGATCGCTGGAGCTACTGGCCACCCATCAGTGGGTCGCCGCCTGAGCACGATGTGTTAGCCGAGGTAAACCATGAGTCTGAACGAAGCACAGTTAATTGAATGGCGACGTGAGCTGCATACCTGGCCTGAACTCTCCGGCCAGGAGTTTGCAACGACCGCGCGGTTACGCCAGTGGCTTCAGAATGCCGGCATTCGCTTGCTGGATTACCCACTGGAAACCGGCGTGGTCGCGGAAATCGGCAGCGGTGAAAACCTGATTGCACTGCGTGCCGATATTGATGCGCTGCCCATCCACGAGGCCAGCGGCGTCAGTTTTCACTCTCGCCAGCCGGGAGTCATGCATGCCTGCGGCCACGATTTGCACAGCGCCGTGATGTTGGGTGCGGCGCTCGAACTGCAGGCACAGCAACATCAGCTTCGTGGACGGGTGCGTATTTTATTTCAGCCAGCCGAAGAGATTGCGCGCGGCGCCAGGCAGTTTATTCAGGCTGGCGTGCTGGATCAGGTACAGGCCATTTTTGGCATGCATAACGAGCCAGGCTTGCCGAGCGGGACCTTCGCCACACGTGGCGGGGCGTTTTATGCCAATGCCGACAAGTTTGTTATCCACGTGACAGGCAAGGGCGCGCACGCTGCGCATCCCGAGCAGGGCGTGGATGCCATCGTGGTCGCCAGCCAGATCATTCAGGCACTGCAGGCGCTGACCAGTCGCAGCTTTAATGCGCTCGACAGCCTGGTGCTCAGTATTACCCGCGTTGACGGCGGCAGGACCTGGAACGTGCTGCCGGAAACGGTGGAGTTTGGCGGTACGGCCCGCACCCACGATCTGCAACTGCGGGCGGAACTGGAAAAACGTGTTCGCACGCTGGTGGAGAATATCGCCCTGGCGAATGGCGCTCAGGCCAGTCTGCGCTGGCATGCCGGACCGCCCGTACTGGTTAACGACGCGAACTGGGCGCAGTTCAGCAGTGAGGTGGCTCGCCAGGTGGGCTATCGGGTTCAGACTGCCGATCTACACCTGGGTGGGGAAGATTTTGCCTTCTACCTCCAGCAGGTGCCGGGCGCGTTTGTCAGCATTGGCAGCGCCAGCGACTTTGGCCTGCATCATGCCGGTTTCACCCCCGACGAATCTTCGATAGCGCCTGCCGCTCACTATTTTGCGCAACTCGCCCGGCAGGCATTGGACCATCTTCACGACCGATGTCGTGAACCCGCCCTGAATTGATTTCAACCGCCTGAGTGCCCGTGTGGCTGTCCCGGACAGCCGCCTGGCATCCTGATGCACAAAAGAGAGCACATCATGACCACAAGACAGCTTCGACTGGGTACCATTCTGCATGGTGCCTCTGGAAACATGTCGGCCTGGCGCCACCCGGCAGCCCAGGCAGATGCCAGTATTAACCTTGACTACGCGAAAAAAATCGCGCGTAAAGCGGAGCAGGGCAAACTGGATTTTCTGTTTGTTGCTGACGGCTTATTTATCAACGAAAAATCGATTCCCCACTTTCTCAACCGGTTCGAACCCTTGACGCTGCTGTCGGCTCTGGCTGGCGTCACCGAACATCTGGGGCTGGTAGGCACCGTCTCCACCTCATATAGCGAGCCCTTTACCGTGGCGCGCCAGTTCGCCAGCCTGGATCACCTGAGCGGCGGACGTGCGGGCTGGAACGTGGTCACTTCACCGCTGGAAGGGTCGGCGAAGAACTTTTCTCGCCAGCAGCACCCGGAACATGCCTTGCGTTACCGCATTGCCGACGAATATCTGCAGGTGGTGAAAGGGCTGTGGGATTCATGGGAACAGGATGCCTTTGTTCGCAATAAAGAGAGCGGTCAGTTTTTCGATCCCGCGAAGCTACACACGCTTAACCATCACGGCGACTTCTTTCAGGTGCAGGGACCGCTCAATATTTCCCGTACGCCGCAGGGCCGACCGGTCATTTTTCAGGCAGGTGCCTCTGAGGATGGCAAAAGGCTGGCGGCGCGTCATGCCGATGCCATTTTTACGCATCAGCCAACGCGTGAAGAAGCCCAGGCTTTTTACCGGGATGTTAAAGCGCAATTGGTGAAAAACGGCCGTCAGCCACAGGATCTGCATATTTTTCAGGGCGTAAGCGTGATTGTCGGCAGAGATGCAGACGCGGTGGAGCAGCAATATCAAACCACCGCCGCGCTGGTTTCCATCCAGGATGCGCTCAACTATCTTGGTCGCTTCTTCGACCATCACGATTTTTCACAGTATCCACTCGATGCGCCTTTCCCCGATCTCGGTGATATCGGCCAGAACAGTTTCCGCAGTACCACCGACGAGATTAAACGCAAAGCCCGCGAGCAGGGGCACACGCTGCGTCAGGCGGCACTGGAAGCCGCCACGCCACGCCCGCTGTTTCATGGCACGCCAGAGCAGGTCGCCGACGGCCTGCAACTGTGGTTTGAAAGCGAGGCTGCAGACGGTTTCATCATCAACGGCGGAACGCCAGACACATTTGAGCGTTTTGTTGACCAGGTGGTGCCCGTATTGCAGGCGCGCGGGTTAGCGCGACGCGACTACCCGGGCCGAACGCTGCGTGACAGCTTTGCCATGCCACAGCCGGTTAATCAATTCACCTCACAATAAGAGCCTTTGCTATGCATAAAACGAGTTTTATCGCCTTGCTGATGCTTAGCGTCAGCGGTGGCAGCCTGGCGGAAAGCACCAGCGTCGCCGTAAATGGCCAGCGCGTCAGTCTTGAGGCCAACAAAGCCCCGATCCACACGCCGAAAAATGCCAGCGCGGTGGCGCAGCTGCCCGCCAACTATCCTTTTGCCGTACCGGGCGCGTTGACCGTGGCTGTGGCGGCGCTGAATTCCCCGCCGCTCACTGTTTTTTCGGATGACAATAAGACGCTACTGGGTAGCGAAGTCGATATTGCCAGGCTGGTGGCCGACAGCCTGGGGCTGAAGCTCAACGTGGTGCCCGCCTCCTGGGAAGACTGGCCGCTCGGCGTGGCCTCGGGAAAATATGATGCCGCCATTACCAACATCACCGTGACGAAGGCGCGTAAAGAGAAGTTTGATTTTGCGACCTACCGAAAAGACTCGCTGGGGTTTTACGTCAAAACCAGCAGCCCAATCCAGTCGCTGACCAAAGCCGATGATATTGCCGGACTGCGCATCATTGTGGGGTCCGGCACCAATCAGGAGGCGATTTTACTCGCCTGGGATAAAGAAAATCAGGCCAGAGGCCTTAAGCCTTTCACGCCGATTTACACCAAAGATGACGCCGCCCAGACGCTGGCGCTGCAGGCCGGACGAGCAGATGCGTACTTTGGCCCTAACGTGATCGGTGCCTGGAAAGCCGCGCTCAACGGCAAAACCCGACTGGTCGGCAGCGTTGATGGGGGCTGGCCGAAAGCCGCGCACATTGCTGTCACGGTAAAAAAAGGCAGTGGGTTAGCTGAACCCATCAGCACCGCCCTGAACGGCGTCATTCAAAATGGTGACTATCAGAAGGTGCTGGATCGCTGGGGCGAGGGCGTTGAACGCATCGACCACTCCGAGATTAATCCACCAGGTCTGGGTGACTAAGGAGCGCATGATGAGTGAACTGCAATTCCGCGAGCTGTCACCGGATGCCCCTGAGCTGGTGCCCATCCTGACCGGTTTATTCGGTGAATATGCGGCCCGCTATGGCGATTATTTTCGCCGCCATCAGGAACAGGAGCAGGCCGAATGGTATCTGCCGCCGCACGGCTTATTTATTGTGCTGGAGCGCGACGGCGAGATTATCGCCATGGGCGCGTATAAACCTTACGACGCGCACACGGCAGAGCTAAAGCGCATCTGGACGCGTGGCGACCTGCGTCGTCAGGGGCTGGCGCTGGTGGTGCTAAAAGAGCTGGAGCGACGGGCGCTGCGCGCCGGTTATCAGCGCCTGTTTCTGACCACCGGTTTCCGCCAGCCCGAGGCGGTGCGCTTATATACCGGCCACGGCTATGAGCCGCAGTTCGATCTGAGTGGCGATCTGGAGCGTTTCGGACAGCCACCGCACGATGGACGCTTACGCTTCATCAAAGTCATCGACGTGCACAGCGTTGCGCAGGCAAGTTAAGGAGCGAGCATGCGTCATCAACAACAACTTCATGTGGTGCCTGCCCGTTATCCCGCCCGCACCCTGGGCGCCGTGGTAGCGCTGTTTATCCTGGCGGGCGTGGTGCAGTCAGTAGCGTTTAATCCACGCTGGGAATGGGGCGTGTTTGCCCGCTGGTTCTTTGATCCGGTAATTTTACATGGCCTGGGGCAAACGCTGCTGTTGACCCTGCTGGGCACGGTGTTCAGCCTGCTGTTCGGAGGCGTACTGGCGCTGGCGCGGCTCTCGTCGTCCTGGCTGTTAAGCAGCCTGGCATGGGGATACATCTGGCTGTTTCGATCGCTGCCGCTGATCGTGGTGCTGATCATTCTCTATAACTTCTCCTATCTCTACGACACGCTCTCTGTTGGCGTGCCTTTTACCTCGCTGTCGTGGGGCCATTTTCAGACCATCAACGTGCTGGGCCAGTTTCCCGCGGCAGTGATTGGTCTGACGCTGGTACAGGCAGCCTATAGTGCAGAGATCATTCGTGGCGGCTTTCTGGGTGTCGATCACGGTCAGGTGGAGGCGGCTTCCGCCCTCGGGCTGTCCGCGTCGCGTCGCACCTTTCGCATCATTCTGCCTCAGGCGTTACGCGCCATTATTCCGACTGCATTTAACGAGATTATCAGCCTCGCGAAGGGCACGGCGATGGTCTATGTGCTGGCGATGCCGGAACTGTTTTACACCATCCAGATGATCTACAACCGCAACCAGGAAGTGATCCCGCTACTGATGGTCGGCGCGGCCTGGTATCTGATTATTACCACCGTCCTGTCAGTGATTCAGCACAGCGTTGAACGCTGGCTGGCTCGCAGCGTCAGCCGTGAAGCCCAACCGTCGCGCTGGCGACAATGGCGCACTCGCGTCGTACCGCTTAATCCTGTTGAGGAGATCGGCCATGTCCGAAGCCATTGATTACCGTTTATCCCCCACCACCGGTGCCATCAGCATTACCGGCGTCAGCAAACGTTTCGGCAGGCTCAAGGCGCTGGACAACGTCTCGCTGGATCTGGCACCCGGTTCCGTTACGGTGATTCTGGGGCCATCAGGATCGGGAAAATCGACGCTGCTGCGCACCATTAACCACCTGGAACGCGTGGATGAAGGGTTTATCCAGATTGACGGCGATTACATTGGTTATCAGCGTCGGGGTGACAGGCTATATGAGCTGAAGGAGCGGGCGATTCTGCGTCAGCGCATTAACGTGGGCTATGTCTTTCAGAACTTCAATCTGTTTCCCCATCTTACGGTGCTGCAAAATTTAATCGAAGCGCCCATCGCGCACCGTCAGCTCTCGAAGCGTGAAGCGATAATCCGTGCCGGTGAGCTACTGGATATCGTCGGCCTGCGTCATAAGGCCGATGCGTGGCCCCGGCATCTCTCTGGCGGGCAGCAGCAGCGCATTGCCATTGCCCGGGCTTTGATGCTGCAACCCCGGGTGATGCTGTTTGATGAGCCGACCTCGGCGTTGGATCCGGAACTGGTCGGCGAAGTGCTGGACGTGATTAAAAAGCTGGCCCGATCGGGCACCACGCTGGTCATCGTGACACACGAAGTGGGATTTGCCCGCGAGGTAGCCGACAACGTGGTGTTTATGGTGGACGGAAAAATTGTCGAGCAGGGCAGCAGTAGCCAGGTGTTAAACCACCCACGACATGAGAGAACGCGCCGCTTTCTGGCGCGCGTACTGTAAGGGGGCAAAATGAGATATGCCTGTGTGACGCTGTGCGCACTGCTGGTGAGCGGCGCGGTTTTTGCCGAGGAAGAACCGGATGTCGCCCGAAATGAACAGCCGATTCACGCGCCGGTGAACCCTGAGGCGGTTAAAAAAATTCCGGCGGATTTTCATTTTGTTGAGCCCGGCACGTTAACGGTAGCGACGTCAGCCACTCACTCACCGCCGCTGGCGCTACTGGCGGCGGATAACGTGACCCGCATTGGCAGCGATCCGGATATTGCCCGCCTGCTGGCGGACAGCCTCGGGCTGAAGCTTAAACTGGTACCGGCTTCCTGGGAGGACTGGCCGCTGGGGATCAGTGCCGGACGCTATGACGTGGCCATGTTTAATATCGCGGTGACCGAAGAGCGGAAAAAGAAGTTTGATTTTGCGACCTATCGGGCCGATAACCACGCCTTTGCCGTCAAGGCGGACAGTCCGGTCAGCGCGATAACCTCTCCGCCAGACGTGGCGGGCAAACGCATTATCGTGGCCTCCGGCACCAATCAGGAACGTATTTTACTCAGTTGGGACGCTCAGAACCGGGCGAAGGGATTACCGCCGGTTACGCCGATTTACCTGACCGACGATGCCTCGGCCACGCTGTATCTGCTTTCAGGGCGGGCAGATGCGATGTTTGGTCCGCACGCCGTGGCGGCCTGGAAGGTGGCGTCACGCGGCCAGACGAAATTAGTCGGCGAGGGCCCCTACCGCGCCTGGGTAGCGGTGACCACAAAAAAAGGCAATGGCCTGGCCGCGGCGCTGCAAACCGCGCTGGATGGCACCATTGCCGGCGGGCAATATCGCCAGGTGTTACAACGCTGGGGCGAGCAGGATGAGGCGATTACCCATTCGATGGTTAATCCACCCGGGATCGTCTACTGAGTAAAACGAGCCTGCCAGGCGCTTCCGTTAGAGCCCATAAACGTGCACCCACCCGTCAGCGCTGGCGGGTTTTTTTATTTCCACGCAACAGTCCGGACAACAGGTCGGGGCAGTGTCATCGGCCCGTCATTTTCTGGCGGTATTGGTCTTCATCTTCGCGCTGACGGCGGCTAAAAAAAAGCGGGCGGCTCAGCGGGCAACGATGGCCACCGCACCTTTTGCAGATTAATCCTACCAGATAAAAAAGACTTAGCGGGTTAAGGAGATATTGTTAACAACTAATTTGGCTTTGGTTAGCGAGTTAGAGTGGTTATGTAAATTGTGATGTATAGCGCACATTCCAACCCTGCGACCTTTGTCACACTAAAGAAAAAAGGAGACATTGTATGACTGCCCAAACTTCCAGTCTGATGTTGCTGATGTCTTTCGCAGCAGGCACATTTTCAGCTGGGGCATCAAATAACCCACAACATTTGATGTTCGCCAGCCCGTCAGCCGGCGTACCAAACAATCCGCTGCCGCTGATTATCTGGCCACGCGTGGTGCCTGAGGACGAAGAGAATATCGCCACCTGGTTCGAGGAAACCTTTGAAAAAAATGGCTGGCCGCCTGACTGGCGCGATCAGTTGTTTCCCTATATGCACTACCATCCCAATACGCATGAGCTTCTTGGTGTCGCTGAAGGCTGGGCGGAAGTGCTGTTTGGGGGCGACAGTGGCCGCATGATTACCCTGCGGGCAGGGGATGCCGTGCTGATCCCTGCGGGTGTGGGGCATCGGCAGGTTTCCGCCAGCGAAGATTTCCTGGCGGTAGGTGCCTATCCTGAAGGGCTGAAGCCAGAAATTTTGCGCGATGAAATCGGCCAGCTCAAACTGTCCCAGGAAAAAGTGAAAAAAGTCCCGTTGCCAAAGCGGGATCCTTTTACGGGTAAAGCGGGTGCGATGACCGAGATCTGGACCCCGGTTGCCGCCATGATGCATAACCCGTAGCGCGCGCAGGAACCGGCTGCCCGAAAGGGATGAAGACGTGGCTGCAGAGGTTTGGCAGCCGCAACCGGCCCCGCTGCCTCCTGCTGAGAGGTGGCCAGGAGACGTTAGCGCCTTTATAGCAACCACTATTAAGATTTTTCATCTCCCGGCGTCGCGCCGGGTTGGCGAAATATCCTGTCTTATCTTTCTGTTTCTCCTGATAAAAACCTGTTAATGCGCTCATGTGCCGCTGACCGCGCCAACAAATTTGCCTGCCGACCTGCCGTCATTCATAAAAGTGCAAACAATGCGACTTACTTTCGCTGTATCTCCGGGACAGGCACGAAAGGTTAACTATGTTTTCAGTCGATCAGGTCATTGAACGTTTCTGGCCGAACCAGCGTCCTGCCAACTGGCAGAAACGGATGTTGAAGTGGATCTTACGCGAAGATGAATTCCAGCGCTTTGCCGCGCGCTATCCCCACCTGAAAGGGCTGGATATGGTCGAGCAGGTACTGGAACATCTTGACGTCCGGTGCGAACTTAGCGAGCGCGATCTGGAGCAGATCCCATCGCACGGACCGGTGGTGATCGTGTCGAACCATCCACTGGGTACCATCGACGGCATGGCGTTACTGCATGCAATATCTCAGGTTCGCCGCGACGTGAAAATCGTGGCGAACCGGCTAATTATGCTGCTGGAACCGCTCAACAGCCTGATGTTACCCGTCGACAATATCGGTAATCGCACCAACCGCCAGCAGCTGCAGCACATGCAACAGCACCTGAGCAATCAGGGCGTCCTGATTATCTTCCCGGCGGGCGAAGTGTCCCGCCTGACCAGCGCCGGCGTGCGCGATCGCGAATGGCATCACAGCTTTCTGCGCCTGGCCGCGAAAGCGCGCGCGCCGCTGGTTCCGGTGCATGTCGAAGGTCGAAACAGCTCACTGTTCTATGCCACCGCGAAAGTCGCACCGTCCGTGGCGATGCTGATGCTGGTGCGTGAAATGTTTAAACAACGCGGGATGCGCATCAAACTGCGCATCGGCGCGCAGATCCCCTTCGCACACTGGCACGATGGCCATACGCCCGGCAAAGAGCTGGCAAAGCGCGTGCGAAAACATGTTTACCGCCTGGGGCAGGGCAAAAAAGGGCTCTTCCAGACAGAATCCGCCATCGCCCTGGCGGAAGATCGGGCCGAACTGAAAAAGGCTCTGCTGCAAAGCGAGTTGCTGGGCAATACGCCTGACGGCAAGAAGATCTATCTGTGGCGGCGTAACGGGGCGACCTGGGTGCCGATACTGCGTGAACTGGGACGGCTGCGTGAGATTGCCTTTCGTGCCGTCGGTGAGGGCAGCGGTCGTCGACGGGATCTCGACAGCTACGATGATGACTACTATCACCTGATTCTGTGGGACGACGCAGAGCTGGAAATCGTGGGGGCTTACCGGTTTATCCCCGGTGGCGAACAGCTGGAACGACGCGGCATGGAAGGCCTCTACAGCCACAGCCTGTTCCATTACGACGAACGCATGATCCCTATTCTGCGTCAGGGCATTGAACTGGGCCGCAGCTTTATTCAGCCCGCCTACTGGGGTAAACGCGGGCTGGATTATCTCTGGCTTGGCATCGGGGCTTACGTGGCCAGATATCCTGAGGTGCGCTATCTGTTCGGACCGGTTTCCATCTCTGGCACTATGCCGCTGGCGGCGCGCGATTTGCTGGTCGCGTTCTATCGGATCTATTTCCCAACGGACTTCCCGCTGGCGACCTCGCGCTGTCCTTATCCGGCCTCTCTGCCTGCCGTACTGGCCCAGTTTAGCGGCAATGATTACAAAGAGGATCTTCAGCGGCTGAAGCAGCTGCTCAGTAACCTCGGCGTCGCCATCCCCACGCTCTACAAACAGTATTGCGAAGTCTATGAGCCAGGCGGAGTGCAGTTTATTGATTTCGGCAGCGACCCGGACTTTAACAACTGTATTGATGGGCTGGTTTTGGCGGATTTAACCAAAATCAAGCCATCGCGCTACGAGCGCTACGTGGCGGTCCATCTGCCGAAGTAGCCCGGTGTCACGGTCCTGTCATTAAACTGTCGTAACGTCTTGCAAAAACGTATACGGCAAAGGCGACATCAACATGGCCGCAATTTCACTCTCCGGGCTGGATAAAGCCTTCGCGGCGCAGCCGGTCCTTGAGGCGGTATCGCTGGAGATCCAGCAGGGTGAGTTTATCGCCGTGCTGGGCCCCTCCGGCTGCGGCAAAACGACCTTGCTCAGGTTAATCGCCGGATTTGAAACGCTGGATCGCGGCGAGATTTGGGTGGACGACACGTTGTTTGCCTCCCCTAATTTTCATCTGCCTCCCGAAAACCGCGATCTTGGCGTGGTGTTTCAAAACTACGCGCTGTGGCCGCATATGACGGTGGCTGAAAACGTAGGCTATAGCCTGAAAGTCAGCGGCGTAAACCGTGCCGATCGGGAAGAACGTATCCGGCAGGCCCTGGCGCTGGTCGGCCTGCTGGACTTTGCCGATCGCCGCCCGGCCGATCTGTCCGGCGGCCAGCGTCAACGCGTAGCCCTTGCCCGCTGCCTGGTGGCAAAGCCCCGGCTGGTCCTGCTTGACGAACCTCTGGCTAACCTTGATGTGCATTTGCGTGCCGCCATGGAAGAGGAGTTTCGCCGTTTTCACCGTCACAGCGGGGCCACCTTGATTTATATCACCCACGATCAGCGCGAAGCGATGGCGCTGGCCGATCGCGTTGTGGTGCTGAATGCGGGGCAGGTCATGCAGTTTGCCTCACCACAAACCCTGTGGCGTGAGCCCGCCAATGAGATGGTCGCCACCTTTATTGATGAGGGGCGCGTGCTGCCGGTAAAAGAGATTGAACCGACAGGCCAGGGGCTGGCATCGGTGAGGCTGTTCGGTACACGGATGCGGTTGCGCTGTGCCGCGCATCAGACAGCCTTGCCGCAGGGTAAAGCCAGCTTTCATCGAGCCAGTTTCCGCCTGACGGCTGACGAAAGCGGCCATTTCACCGCCAGGGTTGAACGCCTGATTTACCGCGGCGGCCATTACGACGTCCATCTGTCTCCGCAGGCAGATCCTGAGGTTTCCATCACGCTGGCCCTTGACGATGTGTCTGCTCTCAGAGTTAACGACACCGTAAATATTGCCGTGACTGACGGCTGGATTCTTCCCGCATAAAGGACTTCAGACAGTATGAAAAAACGCATGCTTATCTCGGTTACATCTCTGCTCTTCACGGCTGCGCTGGCAGGCCTGACGCTGGCGCAGGCGGCAGACAAGCCTGCCGGCACGCTGGTGGTCTACACCTCGCAGGCACCGGAAATTGCGCAGCAAACCATGGACGCGTTCAAAGCGGCCTATCCCGGTATTCAGGTGGAATGGACGCGCAACGGCACCACGCAGTTAATGAACGTGCTGCACACGGAAATGATGAGCGGCAAGGTGAAGCCCGACGTGCTGCTGGTTGCTGACGCCATCAACCTTGGCGCACTGAAGAATGAGAAGCAGCTCTATGCGTATCAGGATGCGCCCGTCGATCACCTGAAACCTGCCTTTTATGACCGGGATAAAACCTTTTTTGGCACCAAAATTATCGCCACTGTAATTGCCTATAACACGCAGCGCGCTAAACCCGTTAACAGCTGGAAAGCCCTGCTCAACCCGGACAACAAAGGGCAGATTGCCATGCCCAGTCCGCTTTACTCCGGGGCTGCCTTGTATAAGCTGCACACGGATATCACCACGCCCGACATCGGCTGGAACTTCTATAAACAGCTGGCGGCGCTGGGCATCGCGCCGCAGGGCGGTAACGGACCTGCGTTAAAAGCCGTAGCGAGTGGACTGGATAAATATGGTGTGATTACCGATGCCGACATTATCCGGGCCAAAAAGCAGGGATCGCCCATCGACCTGGTCTATCCCGAAGAGGGCGTGTCTTACGTCACGGAACCTGTCGCCATTATGAAATCGGTGCATAACCTGCCTGCCGCTAAAGCCTTTGTGGATTTTGTGCTGTCGGAGCCGGGACAGAAACTGGTGGTTCAGCAGGGTAACCGGCCGGTCGATGACCGCATTGCCGCGCCTGAAGGCTTTGTTCCGGTAGACCAGATCAAACTGCTGACCCCGGACGTGGAAAAGGCGGTAGCCGATGATGCGCAGGTGCGGGAACAGTTTACCGCGCTGTTTGGTGGCTGAGAATGAGCGTGCTGAGTAACGATTGTCAGCCTCGCCGGGTGCATCGCACGCGCTGGCGTTTTCGCGCTGAACCCTGGGTGTTAGGGCTGCTGGTGCTGACGATCGGGCTGCTGTCCGTGGCGCCTTTTACCCGGCTGATCTGGACAGCGATAGCCCCGCAGGGCATACCGGATTTGACACGGATGACGCAGTTGTTGATCAGCCGCCGGGTACTCAGCGCCACGTTAACGACCTTAAGTATCGGGCTGAGCGCCACTCTGTTGTCGCTGTTGCTTGGCACGCTCGCCGCCTGGCTGGTTGCGCTGAGCGATATGCGCGCCAAAGCAGCCTGGGTCTTCGCCTTTATCTTACCCCTGATGATTCCGCCACAGGTGACGGCACTTGCCTGGCTGCAGGCGCTGGCACCGGGCAGCCTGCTGGCATCGCTGTTTCAGCTGCTGGGTTTACCCTGGTTTGCACCAGGTGAGCAGCCGCTCTACTCGTGGGGCGGAATCGTGCTGCTGCTGGGCCTGCACAATGCCCCGTTGGTGTTCCTGACGGTGCGAGCCGGTCTGCGACGTTTACCGGCAGAACTGGTGGAAGCCGCGCAGATTAGCGGCGCTTCGCACGGGCAAATCCTGCGCACTATTATTTTACCCCTGGCGCGTCCGGCCATTTTTGCGGGCGCGGCGCTGGCTTTTGTGGCGTCGGTCGGGAATTTTGGTATTCAGGCGATGCTGGGCATTCCGGCACGCCTGCCGACGTTAATTACGCTGGTCTATCAGCAACTTAACGCCATTGGCCCCGGTGCGCTGCCGGATACGGCCGTCTATTCCTTGCTGATTGCGCTGATCACCTTAACCGGCATGATGCTGAGCGGCTGGCTGGGCGGACGGCGTGATGTCCGCGTGAGCGGCTCGCCGCGCCCGTTTCAGCAACCGCTTAACGGCGCGCGGCTGCCCACGGAGGTGATGGCCTGGCTGTGGATGGCGGCTACGCTCATTATGCCGGTCAGCGCGCTGCTGACCAGTGCGCTGACGCGCGGCTTTGGTCAGGCCTTGACGTGGCAGACCCTGACGCTGGAAAACTTTTACCGGGCGCTGTGGGGTTATCCCGCAATACGCCATGCTTTCGCGACCAGCCTGTGGCTCACCTCGCTGGCGACGCTGATGCTCACGGTCATGGCGCTGTTTCTGGCTTTCTTTCTGAGCTGGCGACGCACGCGACTGGTGCGCGGGCTGTGGTTTGCCAGCGAGCTGACTTATGCGCTGCCCGGTATCGTGACAGGCGTGGCGGCAATCCTGTTTTTTCTGCCGCCGCTTCCTCTGCTGGCGGTCTCGATTTACGGCACGGTCTGGATCATTCTCGCCGCCTATCTGTCCAACTTCCTGGCCTTAGTCTTGCGCCCCACGCTGGCGGGCTTCGCGCAAATTGACCCCTCGCTGGATGAGGCCGCGCGTCTGTGTGGGGCGGGGTTTCTGCGCCGCATGGGCGATATTTTACTGCCGCTGGCGGCGCCGTCTGCGCTGGCGGGAAGCCTGTTGGTCTTTCTGACCGCGCTGAACGAAATTCAGGTCTCGGTGCTGCTGGTGACCTCCGATACGCAAACCCTTGGGCCAACCATTATCTTTCTTGATGAGGGCGGCTCTGCACCGCTGGCAGCCGCCGTAGGATGCCTGATGATTCTGGTTGTTCTGACCTTGATGTTGCTGGCGACGCGCCTGACGCGCGCGCTGCCGCAGGGAGTATTGCCATGGCAAGCCTGACCGTGGTGAGCGGCGTGGGGGGAAAGTTGCCCGCCGCTTTCCTGCTTGAGATTCAGGGATACCGCCTGTTGTGGGATCTGGGCGCGGGGCCGGAACCCGGCGTAAAGCCGGATTTGACGGCCATGGGGCACGTCGATGCCATCTGTCTGACCCATTCTCATGGCGACCATACAGGCGCGCTCGACAGCTGGCAGCGGTTGGGATCGCCGCCGGTTTACGCCACGGAGTTGACCTGGCAGCAGTTGGGAGAAGAGTGCCCGGTACCTGCGCGAGCGCGGCACGCATTGCCCTTACGCGGGCAGTGCGCGGTTGGCCCGCTTAATCTGTTTACTGGCCGGAGCGGTCACTCACCGGGATCCGTCTGGTTTCACCTGCCGATCGCGGGTGGCATCACCTATATGGGCGACTGGAGTCGCGAATCGCTGCTGCTGCCTTTTGACCGGCCACCTCGGGCGCGCTGGTTGATTACCGATGCCTCTTACGGCGACCGTCATCAGCGACTTAATCAGCAGGTTGAGGCGCTGGTACAGGCTGCCCGCCACGGGGCGGTGGTCACGGCGCCGTTGCACGGTAGAGGCCCGGAGATGGCACTGCGGCTACGCGCAAAGGGGCTGCCGGTGGTGCTGTGCCCGCAGGTGCGCGAAGATGTTTCACAGCTGCTGGCGCAAAATACGCTGCCGGCTGCCACGGCGCTGGCGTTGCTGCCGTTGCTGCGTGAGCCGACGCCTGCGCAATGGCGACCTGACAGCGTTATCGTCGCGGCCGATGCGGTGGCAGACAGCGGCCTGGCCGCCTTGCTGAGCCAGCGACCCGAATTCAACCTGATTTTTAGCAGTCATGTCGCTCGCGGCACGCGGGCCTTCGCGATGCTACAAAACGGCTCAGCGCAGTGGTTGCCCTGGAATGTTCATCCCCCGCTGGACGATCAACTGGCGTTGATCAAACACAGCGGAGCGGAACAGGTCATTCCCGCTTTTGTCGAGCCGGCATCGTGCCAGCAGTTGATTGCCCGTGCGTCTGCCACGCTAAGCTGGCAGCGTCGCTTTACGCTGTCATCCCGCTGGGAAAGCTTTGCCTGATAGCCTTAGCTGTAAAGCCCGTGCTGCTGCACCGGCGCATGACCCGGATTATCCCGGATGCGGCGTACCGAGTCGCGTACCACCAGCTTGCCGTTCAGCAGCAGATTACCGGGCGGCAGGTTTGGATCTAAACGCAGCGCCTGAAGCATTTTGACGGCGGCCTCGCCCAGCTCGTCTCGCGGAACCTGAACCGAGGTTAGCGGGATCTCCTGCACGGTGGCCAGGTTGAAACCATCCATGCTCATCACGGACACATCTTCCGGCACCCTCAGGCCCGCTTGCTGTAACGCCTGCACCGTTCCAGCGGCAATATAATCGCCACTCGCCAGAATCGCGGTAGGGCGCTGTGCCTGCGGGCAGCGACGCAAATAGTCGCCCAGACAGGCGCTGGCTTCGCTGCTGCTAAAACTGTTGAGCGTAATCAGGTGCTGGCGGCTGTCGAAGCGCAGATTCATGGCATGCCAGGCATCGCGTACGCCCTGAAGCCGCTGCTCCATGGTGTAACGCCGTAGGCAGTGCAACGACAGAATTTGCCGATGGCCCTGTTCAAACAGATAGCGCGCGGAAAACTCGCCAATAAGCTGATGATCCGGCGACACCGAGGGCAGGCGCATTCGGCGGTCGCGGGCGTTGATCAGCACACAGGGTTTGTTCATTTCAGCCGCCAGTTGATGAATGTGTTCATCGTCGATACCGATCAACAGCGCGGCTTCCGTCTGCTGCATCTTGTCGATAAACAGCGCGGCATCGCTTTCCACTTCTTCCAGCGGACAGTAGCGCAACCGCACATCGTGCGGTTTAACGGCTTCGCTGATCCCCTGGATCACCTTGTAATAAAAGATATCCGTGCGGATATCGAAGGCACGCGGTGGCGCAAATACCATCAGGTCATTAAGCAACAGCCGACCATGCTGAAGATTATCCAGTACGCCTTGCTGTTGGGCGATGCGTAACACTTTTTCGCGCGTGGCGGCGCGGATATTGGCTTTCCCGGCAAGGACGCGCGAAACCGTACTGACTGACACGCCGCTCAGGGCGGCAATTTCGCTCACTTTTAAGCTTTGCTTCATTCTGTGATCGCCCTCAAATCTGCAAATGAAAAAATTTTCATAAGGTGCTGAATCGTGTCCCTGCTGGTCTGCAAGGGCATTTTTGTTGTGCGATAAGAGTGCCATGAAAAGAGTTGCAAAAAATGGGCTGTACCCACGTTTTAGGCTTTTTTAAGGTCGGATCAGATAAACAGGCTCGCTGCGCGGCAACACGTCAATTACTTGCTACAGGAGTTTCATCATGAGTCTCGACTCGACCACCCGCACTCACGCGTCGTCGCGTCCGCTGCGGATGATTAAAAATTTGCGCTGGTGGATGCTGGGCATGTTCCTGCTGGGCGTAACGGTGAACTACATCACCCGTAACTCCCTGGGGATTCTGGCCCCGGAACTGAAAAACACGCTAAATATGACCACGGAGCAATATTCCTGGGTCGTTGCCGCCTTCCAGCTGGCCTATACGCTGTTTCAGCCCGTTTGCGGTTGGTTAATCGATGTCATCGGTCTGAAGATGGGCTTTCTGATTTGTGCCGTGATCTGGTCAATCACCTGTCTGCTGCATGCCGGTGCAGGCAGCTGGCTGCATCTGGCGCTGCTGCGCTTTGTGATGGGCGCTTCCGAGGCGGCGGCCACGCCCGCGAATGCCAAGGCCATCGGCGAGTGGTTTCCGAAAAAGGAGCGGCCGGTAGCGGCAGGCTGGGCGGGGGTTGGCTTTTCCATCGGGGCGATGCTGGCTCCGCCCATTATTTATGTCGCACATGTCTCGTTTGGCTGGCAGGGCGCATTCCTGCTCACTGGCGGGCTGGGTTTGATCTGGGTGGCGCTCTGGTGGTGGGGCTATCACTCGCCTGAGCGCCATCCGCGCCTCTCGGATGAGGAGCGGGCGTTTATAACCCAGGACAACGAAGTCATCGGCGAAAAGCTGCCTTTTTTTACCGCGCTGAAAGTCATCGGCAAAGAAAAGAAATTCTATGGCATTGCCATCCCGGCCTTTTTAGCTGAACCGGCCTGGGCGGTATTGAGCTTCTGG
The DNA here is from genome assembly GCA_030522485.1 of Stenchaetothrips biformis. NCBI lineage: Eukaryota > Metazoa > Arthropoda > Insecta > Thysanoptera > Thripidae > Stenchaetothrips > Stenchaetothrips biformis. The sequence goes on from CM060086.1 coordinate 529,091, forward strand.
GTACCGCTCTACCTGGCCAATGAACGTGGCATGGATCTGAAACAGATTGTGATGTTCGCCTGGCTGCCGTTCCTGGCCGCTGACTTCGGCAGCGTCGCCAGCGGTTACCTGACAAAGCTCTACGTGCGCTGGTTTGGCTGCACGCGGGTGAACTCAATTGTAGCCAGTTCCGTCACCGGTGCGGCCCTGATGATCTCGCTGGCGTTAATGACGCTGGTCAAAGATCCCTATCTGGCTATCGCGTTGATTTCAATCGGCGGCTTCGGTCACCAGGTGATCTCCTGCATGTTGAGTGCACTGGTGGTGGAGCGCTTTGATCGCCGTCAGATGGCCACGGTCAACGGGATGCGCGGCTCCTGCGCCTGGATCGCCAGCTTTATCTTTTCGCTGATTATCGGCGTGACTGCCGACACGATCGGCTTTAATCCCCTGTTTATTGCCATGGGTTTCTTTGACCTGATTGGCGCGGTTTTCCTGGTGATGTTTATCGCCGAACGCCGCAAGAATATTGCTAAAAATTGAGGGTAATCTCATGAAAACGCTTAAGACATGGACGCTACATCAACAAACGCCGCATTTTGTCGAACTGAACGTCGAGCAGCGCCACTTTTTACGGATTTACGTATTAGAAAACGGCCTGATGCGCGTGCTGCTGAAACGCGACGGGGAACTGGCGCTGAACCGCACCTGGAGCATTGCCCCTCAGGAGGATGTGCCCTGGCAGGGGCGCGATCGTGAAGCGCTGGACGGCTTTACGCTGCCCGCCTTTACCCTGCAACAGGAGGCGCAACAAATCCGTCTGGCCACGGACCGGCTGCGGGTTACCGTGCATTATCCCCTTTGCCTCAGTTGGGAACATTTTGACGGCACCGAGTGGCAGCCGCTGGCAGCCGATCGCCACACCGGGGCTTACCTGCTGAACATGCATGGCGATGGCGTGGAACATTACCAGCGCCGTCAGCCGCAGGATCGGGTTTACGGCCTGGGTGAAAAGAGCGGCGATCTCAACCGGGTCAATCGCCGTTATGAGATGCGTAATCTGGATGCGATGGGCTATAACGCGGCCAGCACCGATCCGCTCTACAAGCATATTCCTTTCACGCTGACCCAGCGCGACGGCGTCAGCTTCGGACTGTTCTACGATAACCTTTCCAGCAGCTGGCTGGATCTGGGCAATGAGTTAGATAACTACCATCTGCCGTATCGCCGTTATCGCGCAGAGGCGGGCGATCTGGATTACTACATGATGTTGGGGCCGACGCTGCTGGAGGTGACCAAGGCATTTGTTCGCCTGACGGGCCGCACCCTCTTTCAGCCGAAGTGGAGCCTGGGTTACAGCGGATCCACGATGCACTACACCGATGCGCCGGATGCACAACATCAGCTGCTTTCCTTCATCCAGCTGTGCCGCGAGCATGAGATTCCTTGTGATTCGTTTCAGCTGTCGTCCGGTTACACCTCCATAAAGAACAAGCGCTACGTGTTCAACTGGAACTATGACAAGGTGCCAAACCCGGAAGCGATGAGCGCCGCGTTCCATGATGCGGGCATGAAGCTGGCAGCCAATATCAAACCCTGTTTGTTACAGGATCATCCACGCTATGACGAGGTCGCGGCGAAAGGACTGTTTATCCGCGATTCGGAACAGGATCGGCCAGAACGTTCCGTGTTCTGGGACGACGAAGGTTCCCATCTGGATTTCACCCATCCTGAAACGGTGACGTGGTGGCAGGAAAACGTCACAGAGCAGCTACTGAAAAAAGGCATCGACGCGACCTGGAACGATAACAACGAATATGAAGTCTGGGACAGTGAAGCGCGCTGTCATGGTTTTGGTGAGCCGATCGCGATAAAGCATATTCGCCCGGTCATGCCGTTGCTGATGATGCGCGCCTCGCTGGAAGCTCAGCAGCAATTTGCGCCGGAAAAAAGGCCGTATCTGATTTCCCGTTCGGGCTGTGCCGGTATGCAGCGCTATGTGCAGACGTGGAGCGGGGATAACCGAACCAACTGGCAAACCCTGCGCTATAACATTCGTATGGGCCTGGGCATGAGCCTGTCCGGGTTATTTAACGTTGGGCACGATGTGGGCGGGTTTGCTGGCGATAAGCCGGATCCCGAATTGTTTGTGCGCTGGGTGCAAAACGGCGTGATGCATCCGCGTTTTACCATCCATTCATGGAACGACGACCATACCGTCAACGAGCCGTGGATGTACCCGGAAGCCACACCGATGATCCGTGATGCCATTCGGCTGCGTTACCGGTTGATGCCCTATCTGTACACGCTGGCGTGGCAGGCCAGTGAACACGACGAACCGATGCTGCGGCCGACGTTCCTGGATCATGAGCATGACACGCGCACCTATGACGAGTGCGATGATTTCATGCTGGGGCGCGATCTGCTGGTGGCCAGCGTGGTCGAGCAGGGGGCACGTACCCGTTCCGTTTATCTGCCCGACAATCTTCACGGCTGGTATGACTGGCATAAGGGCAACTGGCTGGCTGGCGGACAAACCGTCACGCTGGATGCGCCGCTGGATCGTCTGCCGTTACTGGTCCGTGCCGGTGCCGCAATTCCACTGGGACAGTGTGAAAGCACCACCGATGCGCAGCGCGATAACGTACGTGAACTCCAGCTTTGGCCTGCGCCAGGTAATGTCACGACCCACGGCGAGCTGTTTGATGACGATGGCGAAACGCACGGCTGGCGCAAAGGCAATGCGCTGTGGCTGAACTGGACATTGACCAGTAGTGCGACAAGGCTGGATCTGACAATCGAGAAGCGAGGGGACTATCTGCCGGCCTGGCGCGAGATGGCGATTCAGTTACCGCCGGGGGAGAAACGTGCACTGTGGATTAACGGCGAAATGACAACATGCTATCGGCTGGCTTAAGCGCCAACGCCTAAAGCCGAATGCGTTCGTGACGCTACAAACCGGCCCACCTGAGTGGGCCGGTTTGTATTCAGGCTGAGTGTGTCTCAGTGCTCATGCGTCCCAGGTCTTTGTCCACCAGGAACAGACCATTGCCGCCTTCACCGACCATTGCCAGTTTATCCAGTACGGTTTTGAACAGCTTCTCTTCTTCGTGCTGCTCAGCCACATACCATTGCAGGAAGTTGAAGGTCGAATAGTCCTGAGTGGTCATCGCTGCATGGGCCAGTTCGTTAATTTTGCTGGTAATCAGCTTTTCGTGGTCCAGCGCCTGAACCAGAACTTCATTCAGTGAGTTGTACGCAACGGGCGGCGCCGCGATGGTACCCAACACGGGCATCGCACCGGTATCGCTCAGATAGTTGAACAGGCGCTGCATGTGTTCCATTTCTTCACGTGAGTGCATTTTCAGGAAGGACGCTGCGCCCTCATAGCCTTTATCGCTGCACCACGCACTCATCTGTAAATAGAGATTCGCGGAGAAAAATTCCAGGTTCAGCTGGTCGTTTAAACGTCCAGTCATTTCAGCAGTCAGCATGGCCGCGTCCTTTTTTCATTGTAAATTGACAGGTGATAAGTGGTGAATTATGCATCAGGCAGGCAAGGGATGGGAAGTGTTTTGTTAAAAAAAATGCATTTTATCTGGTTGATTTAAAAAGAATTATTTCAACTGTTGAATGCGAGCGATTATCATTGTGGTCTGCTTTTCCTCGTACACCTGCGGCCAGGGCGCGGCGCAAAGGCGGCATGTCCAGCCCGTTCGGTTCCTGTAGCCGATCGGCTCCTGTGGCGAATAATTGCTGTCGTGTCACCTTTGTGGGCCAACCCGATGAAAAAGTGATGCAAAGGTCACGTCCAGACGCCTCAACAGGTTTACACTAACGGTTCTTTTCGGTGAAAAAGCGGCACAGGTTTTGCGCCGCGGTCAGGGCTTACCATGTCGAGCGGCTCATCTCACCGTACCCAGGAGGACAGCGCGAAGATGCAACGTATCGAAAGTCATGTCGAACATTATGATGCCTGTTTCACGGCCGCCGATCTCAGCGAAAAT
>CM060086.1:534076-642600 GCA_030522485.1 Stenchaetothrips biformis
ATCTGCCCAACATGCTGAACAAGCTCTATCTGTATGCGGCGGGCTTACCCCGACGTTTCCCCGCGTTGGTCGATGCGGGCATCATTGACGTCATCGTTGAAAACCTGCGCGGTCGTCTTAGCGGGGTAGGCGATTCGCTGGTGAAATATTCCCTGGCCTCGCTGGTCGGCTTGATGACCCTGATGATTTATCTCGTGCTGGTGCCGCTCATGGTGTTCTTCCTGCTGAAGGACAAAGAGCAGATGCTGAACGCCGTTCGGCGCGTGCTGCCGCGCAATCGCGGGCTGGCGGGGGAAGTGTGGCAGGAGATGAATCAGCAAATTACTAACTACATTCGCGGCAAGGTGCTGGAAATGGTGGTGGTCGGGATCGCCAGCTGGCTGGCTTTCATGTTCCTCGGCCTTAACTACTCGCTTTTGCTGGCCGTATTAGTGGGGGTTTCGGTTCTGATCCCCTATATCGGCGCGATGCTGGTCACCATTCCGGTTATTGGCGTAGGGTTGTTTCAGTGGGGGCTTGATAGCGAGTTCTGGACGCTGTTAACCGTCTATCTGGTGATTCAGGCACTGGACGGCAATGTGCTGGTGCCGATTTTGTTCTCTGAAGCGGTCAATCTGCATCCGCTGGTGATCATCTTGTCAGTGGTGATCTTTGGCGGAATGTGGGGATTCTGGGGCGTGTTTTTTGCGATTCCGCTCGCAACACTGGTCAAGGCGGTGGTGCACGCGTGGCCTGAAGCCCTGCCAGATGAAACGCTGAGTCGCTAAACGTTCAGGGCGCGGACGATGCCGCGCCCTGAAGACATCAGGCTGACTTGAGGTAGTCCATCACGATGTCGTGGTGGTTAGACGTTTTAAAATCGTCGAACACCTTTTCGATTTTGCCCTTCGCATCCACCAGGAAACTGATGCGATGAATGCCGTCGTAAGTTTTCCCCATAAAGGTTTTTTCACCCCAGACGCCAAACTGCTCGCAAACCTGATGCTCCTGGTCCGACAGCAGCGTGAAGTTAAGCAGCTCTTTTTCTGCAAAACGTGACAGCTTTTCGGGTTTATCCGTGCTGATCCCCAGCACCTCGACGCCAGCTTTTTTCAGCTCATCCATGTTGTCACGCAGACCGCATGCCTGCACGGTACAACCCGGCGTCATGGCTTTTGGATAGAAATAGACCAGAACACGCTGCCCCTGGAAGTCGGCTAAATTTACTTGTTCGCCATCCTGATCGGGCAAGCTAAATTTCGGTGCGGTATCACCGGCTTTCAGTGGATTCATCACATCTCTCCATTTTGAGTTCATGCTGTGGTTAATACACCAAGAGGCGAGAAACTGCCAAATGGAAAATTATCTGTTTAAGACGGTTTCCTCACCTGACTGCACTTTTAACGTAGCAGAACAGTCACGGGGGCGCTCGTCTTTACCTGCCGGGTGCGGCCGGTTCACGATTATCGGCATCGCTCAGGCTGTAGAGACGCAACGAACCCTGCGCGTTAAGCTCCTGGCACAATTCATTAAAGGCCTGTTCAAAGGCCGGACCATCGCTCCGCGTCGGGCTGTGCGCCGTCATCTGAATATAGAGCGTAGCGGGCCTGTCGTGCTGGGCTGGCTGAATGCGTGACACCAGTTCAGCGATGTTCATCAGGTGCTTGTCCGTTAAATCCGTAAAGCGCTCAATAATATGCGGTGAGTCAGCGACTTCAACCTGCATAAACGCCGTATCCGGCATCGGCGGGCGGGCGGTCGCATGGGTGCGTTTCATCACGATGAGCAGCTCCAGCTCTGCGCCTTTAAGCGGCAGCGTTGACTCAATCAGCGTAATGGCGTTCCAGCTACCGGACAGCAGCATAATGAACGTGAATTCATCCCCAAGCATGGCAAGGCGACTGTCTTCGATGTTGCAACCGCAACTGCTGACGTGACGGGTAATCGTATTGACGATACCCGGGCGGTCAACACCCAGTGCGGTGATCACCAAGTGGTGGGGTTGAGATTGCTGCAAAATAGGATTCCCTGTGCATTTGCTAATAACCATAAGGTAAACATAAAAAAAACTGCTGACAAGCGCGGGAATAGCGGAGCTTGCTTGCTTTTCCCTAAGTGTAAAACGTACCATGAAGCACTTGTTTGTCGAGGGGATCGCCAATGTTTACGGGAAGTATTGTTGCACTCGTTACGCCGATGGATGACAAAGGTAATGTCTGCCGTGCGAGTTTGAGAAAACTGATTGATTACCATGTCGCCAGCGGTACGGCGGCGATCGTTTCCGTCGGCACCACCGGCGAGTCTGCCACGCTGAGCCATGAGGAACATGGTGATGTCGTGCTGCAAACCCTGGAACTGGCGGATGGGCGTATTCCCGTGATTGCCGGAACCGGTGCGAACGCCACCGCTGAAGGCATCTCTCTAACCAAACGCTTTGAAAATTCTGGCGTTATTGGCTGCCTCACCGTCACGCCTTACTATAACCGCCCCACGCAGGAAGGCCTGTTTCAGCACTTTAAAGCGATTGCTGACAGTACCAGCCTGCCACAAATGCTGTATAACGTACCTTCGCGCACCGGCTGTGATATGTTGCCGGAAACCGTTGCCCGTCTCGCCGAAATCAAAAATATTATCGGAATCAAAGAGGCAACGGGGAACTTATCACGTGTCAGTCAGATCCAAGAGCTGGTTAATGATGAGTTCATCCTGGTGAGCGGCGACGATGCCAGCGCACTGGACTTTATGCAACTGGGCGGCAAAGGCGTCATTTCGGTGACGGCTAACATAGCAGCACGCGAAATGGCCGAGCTGTGCAGGCTCGCACAGCAGGGTAATTTCGTTGAAGCTCGCCGTCTCAATCAGCGTCTGATGCACCTGCACCAGACGCTTTTCTGTGAACCTAATCCAATCCCGGTTAAATGGGCGGCAAAACAGCTAGGATTAATCGCTAATGACACGCTGCGTCTGCCCATGACGCCACTGACTGCGGTTGCACAGCCGAAAGTGGAGCAGGCGCTGGTGAAAGCGGGTTTGCGATAATTTAGGGAGTGTGAATGAATTACTCAGTAAAGCGGTCAACGATTGCAACAGTGGTGGGGCTTTCCACCCTGATGCTGTTGTCGGCCTGTTCGAACGATCAGCGTTACAAACGCCAGGTCAGCGGTGATGAGTCCTACCTGCAGGCCAGTGGTCTGCGGGAGCTGAAGGCACCGTCGGGCATGATTCTTCCTGTCCAGAACGGGGAATACGATATTCCGCCTTCAACCAGCAAAGCGCCGGTTGGCAAGCAGCTGGATATTCGTCCACCGGCCCAGCCTCTGGCGCTGATGAACGGCTCACGCGCCCAGTTCAGTAATAACACGGGTGTGCTGATGTTTGATAACAGCCGGGGATCGATTTGGTCGCAGGTTGTGGGTGTCGTCCAGTCTAATAACTTCCCGATCGCTTCCCGTAATGACGCCGGACAACAGCTGACCACCGACTGGGTACAGTGGAACCGTGCAGACGAAGATAAGCAGTACCGTGGTCGTTACCAAATCAGCGTTCAGTCGCAGAGTTACCAGCAGGTCCTGACCGTCCGTCTGCTGGAGCTGCAGCAGGAAGGCAACAGCGTGACCTCGCCAGTGCAGATTCAGCGTTATACCGCGCAGATGCTGAACGACATCGCCGCAGGGATGGACAAGATCGCCACCTCGAATGAAAACGCTGCCGCTGGCCGCGTCAGTGGTGCAATTGATGTGCAAAGCGGTGCCGACGACACCGGCCTGCCGATGCTGGTGTTACGAACGCCATTCAACGTCGCCTGGCAGCGCCTGCCAGCAGCGATGAATCGCGTCGGCATGGAAGTGACGGACAGCACGCGCTCAACCGGCAGCATGAAAGTGACCTACAAAGCGCCGGGCAGCAGCACCTGGGACAGCGTGGGTGCCAAAGATCCTGAGTTGCCAAACGGCGATTACAAGGTTCAGGTTGGCGACCTCGATAACCGTACCAGCCTGCAATTTATTGATCCTAAAGGCCATGTGCTGACGCAGGCGCAAAACGACGCGCTCGTGGCAGTGTTCCAGGCCGCAATGAACAAATAAAAAATTACCCCAGGCCGGAGATTCTCCGGCCTTTTTATTTCGTTTTTTGGCATAATAGCGCGAGACGAGGTAATCGATTGCGTCACGGCAATCAACGCAAAATGCCTGCCTCAGAACCGGATCTTTCATGTTTGGAGTGAAATAAGATGCAAAAGCGAGCTGAGTTGTATCGCGGTAAAGCGAAAACCGTATACAGCACCGATAACCCGGATCTGCTGATACTTGAATTCCGCAACGATACATCAGCAGGCGACGGCGCCCGCATTGAGCAGTTTGATCGCAAGGGCATGGTGAATAACAAGTTCAACCATTTCATCATGACGAAGCTGCAGGAAGCGGGCATCCCGACACAGATGGAAGCCCTGCTATCAGATAACGAAGCGCTGGTGAAAAAGCTGGACATGGTCCCGGTCGAATGCGTAATCCGTAACCGTGCGGCCGGTTCGCTGGTGAAGCGGCTTGGCGTTGAAGAAGGGATTGTGCTGAACCCGCCGCTGTTCGACCTGTTCCTGAAGGACGATGCTAAACACGATCCGATGGTTAACGAATCTTACTGCGAAACCTTTGGTTGGGTCAGCAAAGAGAATCTGGCCCGTATGCGTGAGCTCACCTATAAAGCCAACGACGTACTGAGCAACCTGTTTGATGAGGCAGGGTTGATTCTGGTGGACTTCAAGCTGGAGTTTGGCCTGTTCAACGGCGAAGTGGTACTGGGAGACGAATTCTCACCCGATGGTGCGCGCCTGTGGGACAAAGAAACCCTGGATAAAATGGACAAAGACCGCTTCCGTCAGAGCCTGGGTGGCCTGATTGAAGCCTATGAAGCGGTCGCCCGTCGCCTGGGCGTCAAACTTGACTGAGTAACGCTCAGCAAGTCACGAAAAGGAGAGCCCAGGCTCTCCTTTTTCATTTTGGTGTAAAGCTGGTGATTGCGCCGTCACGCATCTAAAATCATGCCATCTGAGTTAATACGCCACAGGGAGCAAAAACATGCGCTGGCAAGGACGTCGCGAAAGCGACAATGTCGAAGATCGCCGTAATCAGTCATCCGCTAACCGGGGAGGACGCATTCCTCTGCCACGCGGCAAGGCGGGCATTATCATGCTGATTCTGGTCGCGGTGGCGGGTTATTACGGTTATGACCTGACCCCGTTGCTGACCGGGGGCGAGGTGACATCGGGCAACCAACAGCAGTCGCGCAGCGCCAACCCGAATCAGGATGAGGCGGCAAAGTTTACTTCGGTCATGCTGGCGACGACCGAAGATACCTGGGACAAGTTGTTCAAACAGATGAACAAACAGTATACGCCGCCGAAGCTGGTGATGTATCGCGGCGCGACGCGCACCGGCTGCGGCACCGGACAGTCTGTTATGGGACCTTTTTACTGCCCGGCAGACCAGACTGTCTATATCGACCTGTCATTCTATGACGAAATGAAAAACAAGCTTGGGGCAGGCGGCGATTTTGCCCAGGGCTATGTCATTGCGCATGAAGTCGGCCACCATGTGCAGAAGTTGCTGGGCATTGAACCCCGGGTACGTCAGATGCAGCAGGGGGCCAGCCAGACTCAGATTAATCAACTGTCCGTGAAAATGGAGCTTCAGGCCGACTGCTTTGCGGGCGTCTGGGGCCACTATATGGAACAGGAAAAAATCCTCGAAGTGGGGGATTTACAGGAAGCGTTAAACGCAGCCGAAGCCATTGGTGACGATCGTCTGCAGCAGAAAACCCAGGGCCGGGTTGTGCCGGACAGCTTTACGCATGGTACGTCCGCGCAGCGCTATACCTGGTTCAAACGCGGATTCGACAGCGGTAACCCTGGCCAGTGCGACACCTTTGCTGTTAAAGGATGAACCTGAAAGCAGCGACCTGCGCCATGCAGGCCGCCGGTATACGGCGGCTGGCCGTGATCGGCGGCGATGCCGACTGGTGCCGGGACACCGCGCGCTCGTGGAGCCAGACGCTGGAAGGCGACTGGCTTTGGCTGAGCGATAACCCGCCGGAAACCGTCACGCACTGCGCCCCGACCGCATTTCGCACGCTGCTGGGGCGCGAATTCCATCATGCCGTGTTTGATGCCCGTCAGGGGTTCCATGCCGAGGCGCTGGCGGCGCTGGCCGGAACGCTGACGGCCGGTAGCTGGCTGCTTCTGTTAGTGCCCCCCTGGGCGCGCTGGGCGCAGCAGCCCGATGCGGACAGCCTGCGCTGGGCTGATGTCAGCGAGCCGATTGCCACGCCCCATTTTGTCCATCACCTGCAACGCCTGACGGAAGACGATAAGCAGGCGCTGTTACATCAGCAGCCGCAGCCGCTCGCGTTGCCCAACTGGTCGTCACGGCCGGCCTGGCACTGTCAGGCCGCAAGTCAGCAGCAAAGCATTCTGCAAGAGCTGGCACATTTTTCCGCTGGCGTGGCGGTCATCACCGCCGCGCGCGGCAGAGGCAAATCGGCGCTCGCAGGCATGCTGGCGCGACAGAATACGCGCTGCCTGATCACCGCGCCGGCAAAAATTAGCACCACGGTGTTAGCCTCTTTCGCCGGAGAACATTATCGGTTCATGGCACCGGATGCGATTCTGGCGCTGCCCGACCCGCCCGAGTGTGACTGGCTCATCGTGGATGAAGCTGCGGCCATTCCCGCTCCGCTGCTCCATGCGCTGGTAGCACGTTTCCCGCGCGTATTGCTGGTAACGACCATTCAGGGTTACGAAGGCAGCGGCCGTGGCTTTATGCTCAAGTTCTGCGCTGAGCTGCAGCAGGTGCGCTACTTTACGCTGGACGAACCGCTACGCTGGGCTCGCCACGATCCCCTGGAACACTGGATCAACCAGGCTCTGCTGTTTGAGGATGCCGCTGAAACCCCGTCCCTGGAGGCGCGTGCGCCCCGGCGAGCAGAGGCGTGGGACTTCGCCGCCCAGCAGGCGGCTTACCAACTGCTGACCAGTGCGCATTACCGCACCTCACCGCTGGATCTGCGTCGCCTGTTGGATGCGCCAGGCATGCATCTGTGGCTGGCGGGCGAGGTTCCGGCGCTACAGGGTGCGCTATGGCTGGTAGAAGAGGGCGGGCTGACGGATGAACTGGCGCAAGCGGTATGGGCGGGCCACAGGCGGCCGCGCGGTAATCTGGTGGCGCAGTCGCTGGCCGCGCACGCCGGGCTGACGGAAGCCGCCACGCTGCGCGCCTTGCGGATTAGCCGGATTGCCATTGCCGCACCTGCGCGCCGCCGGGGAATCGGCCAGCAGCTGGTGGCCGCCGCCTGCGCGGATGCCGCCGGATATGATTACCTCTCGGTCAGCTTTGGCTACACTGAACCTCTCTGGGCTTTCTGGCAAGCCTGTGGTTTTACGTTGGCGCGAATTGGCAGTCAGCGAGAAGCCAGCAGCGGTTGCTATGCGGCGATGGCCGTGCGGGGTCTGACGACGGCCGGCAAAGCGCTGCAGCAGAAGGCGGAGGGAAGCCTGGCCCGTGACTGGCCGCTGCTCAGACCGCATATTCCGCTGGACCTGCCGCTACCGGCAGCCTGCGACCAGACGTTTACCCGGCACGATGCCTGGCTGGCCGCCGGTTTTGCCTGGGCGCAGCGCCCGCTGGAAGCGAGCCTGGCGGTACTTCAGCGGCTGGTTGGCATCAGCCAGCAGCCTTTGCCGCTCCTGCGACAGGCGGTGAACGCCGACACCAGCCTGGCTGAACTGGCTCAGTCTGCCCGGCTCAACGGACGCAAGACGCTGATTACGGCCTTGCGCGCTGAAGCCGCCGCTGCGCTACTGGCGTTACCCGGTAGAGAAGGCGAAGCGTTGCGCGAGCAATTGCAATAAATCCACCAAGACATTCAAATATTCCCACTATCATCCTGCGCCCGGTGGCGTAGAGTAGTCGCAGGAGGTCGATATGACACTGAAATATGTAATTGTTCAGCAGCCCACCCAGGCTGCCCAGCTGTTTCTGCTTTATCATGCCGTAGGGGACAATCCCGACGCGATGGGCCAAATTGGCAGCTGGTTTGCCAAAACGTTTCCGGCGGCGCTGGTGGTGTCGGTGGGATCGCCGGGGCCGGGCGGTCAATGGTTTAACGAAGCCGGCCTGCATGATAAAAGCGAGCAGGCCTGTGTAGACAGCAGCATGCCGCAGTTTGTCGAGTCGGTGCGTCACTGGCAGCAGAAAAGCGGGGTGCGCCCCGAAGCCACGGCACTGGTGGGGTTTTCACAGGGGGCCAGCATGGTGCTGGAAGGCATCAAAGCCCACGACGATCTGGCTGGCCGGGCGATTGCCTTTAGCGGCCGCTTTGTGACGCTGCCGGAAAAGGCCAGCACGCGGACCACCGTGCATCTGATCCATGGTGATTACGATGACCATATCCCGCTGATGCAGGCGCAACAGGCGGAACAGCGTTTAACCGCGCTGGGCGGTGATGTCACGCTGGATATCGTAGAGGATTTGGCGCATGCCATCGATCAGCGCAGTATGAATTTTGCGCTGCATCATTTGCAGTATACCGTGCCGAAACGTTACTTCGATGAAGCCTCAGGCGGGGCAAAACCTGGCGATGACGATGTCATTATGATGATGTAACCGCGCGCCCTCGCGATGGCGGGGGCGCATGACCGTTATTTTTTCTTCGGCCAGTCGTCGTCCTCGTCCCACTTGTCGTTGAAATCACGATGAGGCGGGAGATCGGGTTTGTTATCCATAAATTTTTTATGATCGATGCGTTTCAGATCTTTATAGACGTTCATTAACACGCCCACCATCAGCAGGATCACCAGGATCCACCAGTAATCTTTAATAAACTCCATAGGCCCGCTCCTTCCCTCACTGTCAGGCGATCAATTGTTCCATGATGCGTTGATACATCCGACTCAGCATTTGTAAGTCTGATGCTTTCACGCATTCGTTAATTTTGTGAATCGTGGCATTCACCGGACCCAGTTCCACCACCTGCGAGCCCATACGAGCGATAAAACGTCCGTCAGAGGTTCCACCAGAAGTCTGCAACTGCGGCTTAATTTCATTATAGTGCGTAACGGCGTTGACCACGGCATCAACCAGCTTGCCGCGCGAGGTCAGGAATGGCTGGCCGGAAAGCGTCCACTCAATGGTGTAACGCAACTGATGGCGGTCCAGCAGTTCTGCGACACGCTGCTGAATCAGGGTATCGGTGAGTTCCGTACTGAAACGGAAGTTGAACTGCACAAACAGCTCGCCGGGGATGACGTTGTTACTGCCGGTTCCCGCCTGAATGTTGGCGATCTGCATGCTGGTGGCCGGGAAAAAGGCGTTACCCTGATCCCATTCCGTGGCGACCAGCTCGTTAAGCGCCGGCAGAGCACGGTGCACGGGATTATCCGCCAGTTGGGGATAGGCCACATGGCCCTGTACGCCATGCACGGTCAGGTTCGCGGTGATGGAGCCACGACGACCATTTTTCACGACGTCACCCACGACTTCGTTGCTGGACGGTTCTCCGACCAGGCAATAATCCAGACGCTCGTTACGCGCCATGAGGCGCTCAACCACTTTTACCGTTCCGTTCGCGCCGCTGGCTTCTTCGTCAGACGTAATTAAAAAGGCCAGACGCCCCTTGTGATGAGGATGAACGGCGACAAACCGCTCGGCGGCAACAACCATGGCGGCCAGCGATCCTTTCATATCCGCTGCACCGCGGCCAAACAGCATGCCGTCGCGGATGGTGGGTTCAAACGGGGGATTAATCCAGCGGCTGGCATCGCCCGGGGGAACAATATCGGTGTGGCCGGCAAACGCCAGGGTTTCGCCTTCGCCGCGCGTGGCCCAGAAATTCAGCGTGTCGTTGATGTTCATGGTTTCGATGTGGAAACCTATCGCTTCCAGGCGTGCAATCAGCAGCGCCTGACATCCGGCGTCATCGGGGCTGAGAGAAGGGCGACGAATAAGCTGCTGCGTCAGCTCAATGACCGGACAAAACATATTATGACTTCTCCTGAAGACGATTCTGGTAAAGAGATTCGCTGAAGCCCAGCAGCAGCGAGCCGTCGGGTGCGCGCAGGACAGGGCGCTTGATGATAGCGGGCTGGGCCAGCATCAGCGCTTTTGCACTGGCGGCATCGGTGATGGCCTCGCGCTCTGCCTCGGGCAGCTTGCGCCAGGTGGTGCCGCGCGTGTTGAGCAGATCCTGATAGCCCAGTACGTCGATAAACTGCTGCAGCTGGTCATCGGTCAGGCCGTCAGCACGATAATCATGGAAGCGATAGTCCACGCCCGCCGCCTCTAAACAGCGACGTGCTTTTTTAATCGTGTCGCAATTTTTAATCCCAAACATGACCCACTGCGCGCTCATCGCCTGCTCCTGTCATTAAAATCAGCTCTGGAGTTTACCATAGTGTGATCTGATGCAGCATCCGCCCGATCGCGCCTGTATCGAAAAATACCCCTCACAGAGGCGTTCTCTGTGAGGGGTAAACGGTTTCAGTTTCGTCTCTAATGATTTCGCGATTTATCATTTCTGAATTAAGAATTTCCTTAATTGTGATTTTTAGGCTACGTCCTGGTCAAAACCTCGTTAAAACCTGTCAGCTTAGGCCCTTGCTGAACTGTGCGTCAGCCAGCAAATCAGAAAATACTCAGCATTTTGTCGCCTTTGCCGATAGTAATGACAGGTGTAAACGTATTCACCAGGCGAAAAAAAAGGCGTAATATTGCCACTACAATAAGAGAGGGTTCTATGATTGACACCGAAATGGGGAACTGGAAAGAATTCATCGAAGCGATGTTACGCAACAAGTAACACGTGAAGAGAAAAGCAGGGCACTTTCCCCTCTGCTGTAATTCTGACCACACACACGAATAAAACGGCCGCTGCGAACAGAGGCCGTTTTTTTTGCCTGATTGAGGCGCCGTCAGGAAAGCGGGTTAATCAGTCCCGATGCTTCTCTTTCAGGGGGAAGCGGCGACGCACCAGCACAAAGAACAGCGGCACAAACAGAATGGCCAGAATCGTGGCGGAAATCATCCCGCCCATCACGCCGGTTCCCACCGAATGCTGGCTGCCTGACCCCGCGCCGCTGCTGATCGCCATCGGCAGCACCCCGAAGATGAAGGCCAGCGACGTCATCAGGATCGGCCGCAGACGCTGGCGTGAGGCCGCCAGCGTCGATTCAATCAGCTCGCCGCCCTTGCTGTTTAGTTCGTTGGCAAACTCGACAATCAGGATGGCGTTCTTGGCCGAAAGCCCGACCACGGTCAGCAAGCCCACCTGGAAATAGACGTCGTTCTCCAGCCCGCGCGTCCAGGTGGCAATCAGCGCACCGATCACGCCAAGCGGCACGACAAGCATGACAGAGAACGGGATCGACCAGCTTTCATACAGGGCTGCCAGGCAGAGGAAGACAACCAGCAGCGAAACCACGTACAGCGCGGGTGCCTGAGAGCCCGATAACCGCTCCTGATAGGATGCCCCCGTCCACTGGAAACCCACGCCAAGCGGCAGGGATTCGACCAGTTTCTCCATTTCATTCATCGCTGTACCGCTACTCACGCCCTCTGCGGCTTCCCCCACGATTTCCAGAGAGGAGTAGCCGTTATAGCGTTCCAGACGCGGTGAACCGGTTTGCCAGCGGCTGGTGGCAAATGCCGAGAAGGGCACCATGGTGCCACTGCTGTTACGCACGTACCATTTATCGACATCGCCGGGCAGCATGCGATAGGGCGCATCAGCCTGTACATACACTTTTTTCACCCGCCCACGATCCAGAAAGTCATTCACGTAGCTCGAGCCCCATGCGGTGGCCAGCGTGTCGTTAATGGTATCCAGTGAAACGCCCAGCGCCTGAGCTTTGCGCTCATCAATATCAATTTGTAACTGTGGGCTGTCATCCAGGCCGTTGTGACGAACGCGAGACAGAAGCTTATCTTTACTGGCCTTGTCGAGCAGAATGTCGCGCATCGCCATGAGCTTGTCATGCCCGATGCCGCCGTGATCCTGTATTTCCAGGTCAAAACCCGATGAGCTGCCCAACCCGGTAATTGCCGGCGGGCTGCTCGCAATAACCATGGCCTCATTGATGTGTTTGAAGGCTTTTCCGGCACGTTTAATGATGGCGAATGAGGTGCGATCGGCTCCGGGTCTGTCACCCCAGTCTTTCAAACGAATAAACAGACGCGCGACGTTCTGCCCGTTCCCGCCGGGGCCGGAACCGATCGTTGAGAAGACCGACAGCACGTTATCTTTCTCTTTGGTCAGATAGTATTTTTCAACTTTTGCCACCACCGCTGAAGTCTGATCCATGCTGGAACCGGCGGGCAACTGGACCTGGGTCAAAATCATGCCCCGATCTTCCTGCGGCAAAAACGACGAAGGCAGATGAAGAAACAGGAACGCCATGATGCCAATTAACCCCACATACAGCAGCAGCCAGCGGCCGCCCGTGCGCAGAATGTGGGCGACACCGCGTTGATAACGGTCGGCATTGCGGTTGAAGTGGTAGTTAAACCAGCGGAAGAAGCCGCGCTCGCCGTGGTGTTCTCCTTTGGCGATGGGTTTGAGCAGCGTGGCACACAGGGCGGGCGTCAGGATCATCGCGACCAACACCGACAGGATCATGGCGGAGACAATGGTCACCGAAAACTGGCGGTAGATTGCCCCGACGGTGCCGCCAAAAAAGGCCATAGGAATAAATACGGCGGAGAGTACCAGCGCAATTCCGACCAGTGCCCCCTGGATTTGCCCCATCGATTTGCGGGTGGCAGCGCGCGGCGAGATCCCTTCCTCGCTCATGATACGTTCAACGTTCTCGACGACCACAATCGCATCGTCCACCAGCAAACCAATCGCCAGCACCATAGCGAACATGGTCAGGGTGTTGATGCTGTAGCCGAAGGCAAAGATGACACAAAAGGTGCCAAGCAGCACGACGGGCACTGCGATGGTGGGAATTAAGGTAGCCCGGAAGTTCTGCATAAACAGATACATCACGCCAAATACCAGCAGAATAGCTTCCAGCAGGGTTTTGACCACGTCGGTGATAGAGGCTTTAACAAAGGGCGTGGTTTCATACGCGATTTTCGCTTCCAGCCCGTGCGGAAAATAGTGTGATAACTCATCCAGCCGCGCCCGCACCAGTTTATCGGTGTTCATCTCGTTGGCACCGGAGGCCAGTTTGATGCCCAGGCCCGAGGCAGCCTGGCCATTGTAGCGGCTGAGGTTGTCATATTTTTCAGCACCGAGTGCCACCGTCGCGACATCGCCCAGCGTGACCACCGAGCCATCGGGATTATTCTTCAGGGTGATGGCTTTAAACTGATCGGGGGTTTGCAACATCGACTGCGCGTTCACCGTGGCGTTCAGCGCCTGATTATTGACAGCCGGTAAACCGCCCACCTGGCCCACGGCCACCTGGGTATTCTGGGATTTAATGGCATTGACCACATCATCGGTGGTCAGGACATAGGCGGTCAGCTTGTAGGGATCGAGCCAGATGCGCATAGCATATTGCGTACCGTAGGCATCCACTTGACCCACTCCATCAATACGGCTTAAGGGCTCCTGAATATTACTGGCGACATAATCAGCAATATCTTGTTTGTTCATGCTGCCGTCAGTGGAGACAAACGCCACCATCAAAATGTTACTGTCGCCGGTTTTATTGACGGTTACACCTTGTGACTGCACCGGTTGAGGTAACTGGCGCAGGGCCGACTGCAACTGATTCTGAACCTGCTGGCGGGCTTCATCGGGATTGGTACCTGCGGTAAAGGTGAGGGTGATTTGCGCCTGTCCGGTATTGCTGCTGTTGGAGGACATATACATCAGGTTATCGATACCGGTCATGTTCTGTTCGATAACCTGGGTGACGGTATTTTCCAGCGTTTGCGCAGAGGCGCCGGGATAAGTAGCGGTAATACGCACGTTGGGTGGCGCGAGATCGGGATATTGCTCAACAGGAAGTGTAATAATGGCGAGCGTGCCGCAAAGACACAATAAAATAGCCAAAACCCAGGCGAAAATTGGGCGGTCGATAAAGAAATTCGACATTGAACCGACACTCCTCACTGCTTTTATTATTAATATGAGCGATGCAGCGCGTGACGCACAGAAAAATCCACGCAAACCACGCACGGGTAGGACTCTACTTTACGTGCGAGGCGGGTTTGAAAAGTGGAGAAATTATAGAGAATGTGTAAGTTTGCGCGTTTTTTATCAACTGTTTCGGCGCTCAATCCACATAATTGTTGCAGCAACGCGTGAACGGACATCAAGTTTGCGCAGGACATTACGAATGTGGACCTTCACCGTTTCTTCCGAGATATGAAGTGCCTGAGCCACTTCTTTATTGGACAAGCCCCGCGCCACTTCCTGCATCACGCCGCGTTCGCGTTCGGTCAGCAAGCGGAAGGGATCGTCACTGTTATGTCGCATGGACAGAGCGTGCCTTACCGCATCGCTAAACACCGTCTCACCCTGTAGGGCCTGCATGATCTGGCGCAACAAGATTTCGGGCTCGCTGTCTTTAAGTAAGTAGCCGTCCGCTCCCGCATCCACCAGGGCGTATATGTCACTGCGCGCGTCAGAGACCGTCAGCACCAGAATACGTGAGCTGATGCCTTCATGACGAAGCGCTTTTAACGTATCCAGCCCTGACATCCCTTTCATGTTGAGATCGAGCAGGATGATATCCGGTGCCAGACGGCGGGCTTCCGCCAGCGCTTCAGTCCCGTTGCTGGCTTCAGCGATGACCTGCAACTGCGGCTCCAGCGCCAGTAGCTGGCGGATGCCACGGCGCATAAGGGGATGATCGTCCACGATCATCATGGTTAAAGCAGGTTGTGTCATGTTAGCTCCCTGTGCCCTGAATGTCAGACTGCGGTAAGGGCAGTACGAACGATCGGCTTTCCAGACCGTTCCAGAATAGTGATGCGCAGAATGTTGATTGTAATGGTTAATTCTGCCTTCAGGTGTTGATCTGCCACATCTCATACGATCTCAGGAGGTGATTAAAATACACAATGGCGTGTAACAGCACTACTCACGCGGCAGCGCAGGACGCGACGGAAAACGCAGTGTGACACGTGTTCCGCGTGGTTGTGCCGTAATCTGTAAGGATCCGGCTAGCCGTTCAGCTCGCTCCGTCATGGTCGTCAGCCCGTAATGCCCCTGCGGTTCCTCTGTCGTGCCGATCCCAATACCATCATCCGTCACGCTCAGTACATGTTCGCCTTCACCTGTGCGCTGATAGTCGAGGGTAATCATCTGTGCATTTGCATGGCGAATGGCGTTAAGCAGCGCCTCGCGGGCAATCTGGAGTACGTGTACCTGCTGTTGGGCATCCAGCGCCTCAAGCCCTGGCTGGCAGGTGAAATGGATTTCGGCCTCAGACTGCTTCTGCAAGGGGGCGATCATTGCGTGCAGGGCGGCCATCAGATCGGATTTTTCAATCGTTAAACGGAAGGTGGCAAGCAACTCACGGAGCTGACGGTAAGCTTCAGCCAGCGCAAGATCGAATTCGGCAATAATGTCATGTGCTGCCCGATCGCGCGCATCGACAGTGCGCCGTAGCAGTGTCAGTTGAATACGTAGGTAGGTCAGTGCCTGAGCCAGCGAATCATGCAGCTCGCGTGCAATGGTGGCGCGCTCTTCAATCAATAGCATCTGCTGCTGCTGTTTTTGAGTCTGCCAGATCCAGACTGACCGGGCCAGCATTGCCGCCAGGCTCTGCATTAAGGCTGCTGGCGGCGTCGTAACGGTCGTTTGCCAGTGCAGGGTGCCAATAGGGTGATCGCCCTGCTGCAAGGGTAACTGATGCCAGGGCTGAGAAGGGGCGATTTGCCCGGACTCAAAGGTAAACTGCTCGCCTTCCAGGCGAATAAACGCAAGCTTTTCTCTGGCAAGCACGCTGGCTAACACGCTGTCGAACAGAGCCGGATGCAGGGGGCCGCGCGTTAAAATCTGAGAGCTCTGATAGAGCAGCGAAAGCGTGCGGTTTGCCTGGGTCAGATCCCGGGTTTTATCGCGGACCCGCTGCTCAAGAAGCTGATAGTGCGCGTGCAACTGGGCGGCCATGCTGCTAAAGGTGTGTGACAGCACCTTGAGTTCATTCTGCTGCCGGACCTGCAGAGGCGGGAACGCAAAATTGCCCTTTTCCACATAACGACTGGCGGTCACCAGCGCGTTTAGCGGCTTAACGACCTGCTGACGGGTAAAGCGTATCGTCATCAACGCCAGCGCCACGATCGCCACCAGGCCCGTCAGGCTACTGATCGCCACCACCCGCATTTTCAGTTCAGCATAACGCTGCAGTTCCAGGACAAAGCGGTCAATTTCCCCCACGTAAACGGGGATTTGAAGCTGCCAGACTTCTGCTGCACCCGCATCAAGATGCTGAGCTAACGCTGGCCAGCCCGCGCGCAAACGTTGATAGTGGTTAATCACGTTATGTGGCACCCAGGGGCGATCGAGGCCTTGTAAAACGGGTGCATCAAGGGTGTGCTGGAACTGCGCCATGTGCGCGACCAGCAGGCGAGGCTCCAGCCTGGCATCCCAGGCCAGCCGGTAACTCTGCATCCGAAGCGAACCGGCCAGATTAATGGCTTCCGCGTCACGCAGGCTGCTGGAAAGGGTGAGCAAAGCCAGACCGGTTGTCAGCAAAGCCAGCAACACAATCAGCGTTAAAGACTGCGCAATACTTCGGGTAACAGAGCGTTTAACAATCACGGCAAATAACCCCTTCACTGACAGGGAAAGATAAAAGAGGTGGCAGAGGACGCCAGGCAAGCTGTCATGAAAAAGCCTGAAATGAGACCGTTCAGCAGCTTTACTCACCCGGATTGACGTTTCCCAGGAATCCCGACGTCAGACCGACCATTACTCGCACAGCTTTACAACGTAAAAAGGTTGCCTTGCATTATCTCGCCAATAATCAATAACGTGTTTAACCACAGCGACCAACGCGAGTACAGGAGTATTTATGAAACGATTACCTGCTTACCTTACCGCCGCCCTGTTGGCCACTGCGTCATTTTCTACCCTGGCTGCCACGGCGGTGGACCAACGCGAGGCACAGGATCTGCAAAAAATCGGCAGCGTCTCTGTTTCCAGCGTCAATGGTTCACTTGACGATGTGACCCGCCAGCTTTCACAACAGGCGAAAGCCGAAGGCGCCAGCCACTTCCGGGTCATCGGTGTGGACACACCAGGTGATTCCAGCCTCTGGACCGGCACCGCAGAAATTTACCGCTAAACCCTCTCCATTCCATCCCTGTAGTGTTTACCGGCCAGCCTATGGCCGGTTTTTTTGTGATCTCAGAAAAATTTTTTACAAATCGTCCTGCCTATCCCCTCGGTATCTTTTGCTTCGATGTTACATAACGGTTAGGATTCATCGCCGTAAATTCCCGCGCCGCTTTCCGTAAACTCACAGGCGGCCGCACAGAGGAAGACAACCCATTTCGCAGTGCTGAACGCAATCGTTTGGATGCGCTATGACTTATGGTCAGGACAAACAGGAAGGCTATGAAATCTACAAAAAAATCCGCAGCGGACATGCGCGCTGCGAAACGACGCTGGCTCAATTCCCACGACTCCGGCTATAAGAAGGCCATGGGCAATCGTCACGTGCAGATGATTGCCATCGGGGGAGCCATCGGTACGGGGCTGTTTCTGGGTGCAGGCGCCCGTTTACAGGCGGCAGGTCCGGCCCTCGCCATCATCTATCTGGTCTGCGGTATCTTCTCATTCTTCATCCTGCGTGCACTGGGCGAACTGGTTTTACACCGTCCCAGCAGCGGAAGCTTTGTCTCCTATGCTCGTGAGTTCATGGGCGAGAAAGCCTCTTATGTGGCGGGCTGGATGTACTTTGTTAACTGGGCCATGACCGGGATTGTGGATATCACTGCCGTTGCGCTTTATATGCATTACTGGGGGGCGTTTGGTGATGTGCCGCAGTGGGTATTTGCGTTAGGGGCGCTGGCGATTGTCGGTACCATGAACATGATCGGCGTAAAGTGGTTCGCCGAAATGGAGTTTTGGTTCGCGCTGGTCAAAGTGCTGGCGATTGTCGTTTTCCTGGTTGTCGGCGTCGTGTTCCTCGGCACCGGTAAACCGCTGGATGGCAATGCGACCGGTTTCCACCTGATCACGGATAACGGCGGCTTGTTCCCGCATGGTCTGTTGCCAGCGCTGGTGCTGGTGCAGGGCGTCGTATTTGCCTTCGCCTCGATTGAACTGGTCGGTACGGCAGCAGGCGAGTGTAAAGATCCGGAAACCATGCTGCCCAAGGCGATCAACAGCGTTATCTGGCGTATTGGTTTGTTCTATGTCGGTTCCGTGGTGCTGTTAGTGATGTTGTTGCCGTGGAATGCCTACCAGGCTGGGCAAAGTCCGTTTGTGACCTTCTTCTCTAAGCTGGGCGTGCCTTACATTGGCAGCATTATGAATATTGTGGTGCTGAGTGCGGCGTTATCCAGCCTGAACTCCGGTCTCTACTCGACCGGCCGTATTCTGCGCTCAATGTCGATGGGCGGTTCCGCACCGAAGTTTATGTCTAAAATGAGCAGCCAGCAGGTGCCCTATGCCGGGATTCTGGTGACCGTCGGCGTCTATATCATCGGCGTGGTGCTTAACTACTATGTGCCGTCTCAGGTGTTTGAGATCGTATTAAACGTGGCGTCACTCGGCATTATCTCTTCCTGGGGCTTTATCGTGCTTTGCCAGCTACGCCTGCGTAAAGCGATTAAAGAAGGCAAGGCAGACGACGTCAGCTTCAAGCTGCCAGGCGCGCCTTTTACCTCATGGCTGACGCTGCTGTTCCTGTTCAGCGTGCTGGTCTTGATGGCGTTCGACTATCCAAACGGCACCTATACTATCGCCTCCATTCCGTTGATTGCGGTGATTCTGGTACTGGGCTGGTTTGGCGTGCGTAAGCGTGTGAACGCCATCGCGGCGACCGAACACGATCATCACGAGCACGACGGAAAATCGTCGTAACCGAGACGTTTCGCATTGAATGCCAGCCCGCGAGCTGGCATTTTTTTGCCTGTGAGAATGGACGGTGACGTGCGCAAGGGCTGTAATTCAGATAGTTTTCTTTTAACACACGTCCTATTATTTCAGGCTCCCTTCCTGTCACTGCGGAGCGTCCATGTCCTTCAAGATCAACATCATCAAAGATAAGCTGCTGTCAGAGAACTGGTTTGTCCTGCGTAATATCACTTATGAGATTACCGACAACCGGGGCGAACTCGTTCGTCACAAGCGTGAAGTTTATGACCGCGGCAACGGTGCCACCATTCTGCTGTATAACCGTGACAAGAACAGTGTGGTACTGACGCGTCAGTTCCGCATTGCCACCTACGTTAACGGTAATGAAGACGGCATGTTGATTGAAGCCTGTGCAGGCTTGCTGGATGATGACTCGCCTGAAGACTGCATTCGCAAAGAGGCCATTGAAGAAACCGGCTATGCGGTGGGCGAGGTGGAAACACTCTATTCGGTTTACATGTCGCCGGGCGGCGTGACCGAGCTGGTGCATTTCTTTGCGGCTGAATATCACGACGCGCTGCGGGAAAATGCGGGCGGCGGGGTAGAGGATGAAGCCATTGACGTGCTGGAAATCACGTTTCCTGAGGCCATGAAGTGGGTGAAGACGGGGCGCATCCGCGATGGCAAAACCATTATGTTATTGCAGCATGCGCTTATTGCAGGCTGGCTCACGCTCTGATGGAGTACAGAGCAGACGCGCCACCAGGCGCCTCTGCCTGAAGGTTACGCGCAGGCCAGCACGCTTTCGGCCACGCATTCCGGGTGCGCCTGCAGGCGCGCCAGGGCATCGGCATAAGCGGGCATAGCATGAGCGGCTCCCTGTCGTTCAACGCACAGGGAGGCAAACGCTGCAGCGAACAGTGCAGCCTGTTCCAGAGAAACGCCGGCGGCCAGCCGGGCAGCCAGCGCACCGTTAAAGGCATCGCCCGCGCCAGTTGTATCAAGCGGCGTGGCGGGAAACACCGGAATATGCAGCAGCTGTTGCCCGTCAGACAGTAAGGCGCCCGCCGTACCCAGGGTAATAATGACCTGACGTGCGCCTTTGCGGTGCAGCACAAGGGCGGCCTGCCGGGCGCTGGCGAGGTCCGTGACCTTCACCCCGGTCAGCAGCATGGCTTCGGTGCTGTTGGGCGTCAGCAGATCGACCTTTGCCAGCAGCGCGTCACTGATTTTTTGAAACGGGGCCGGATTAAGGATGACAAAGGTATTTGCCGCCCGTGCATGATCGATCATGCGCTGAATCGCGCTCAGATTATTTTCCAGCTGTACCAGCAAAATATCCGCCGCAGCAACGGTCGGCCTGCAGCGCGTCACTTCCGCTGCGCTGACGGTGAGATTCGCCCCAGGATAGACAGAAATCATATTCTCAGCGTCATTACCGGCCACGTAAATCAACGCATTGCCGGTAGGTTTCTCTTTGCAGGTGAACAGCGTAATGGCATCAAAGCCGGTTTTTTCCAGATGCCGGCGGGCAAAGATGCCGAAGTCGTCGTTGCCCACTTTGCCGATGTAGTGCACCCGGGCGCCCGCACGAAGCGCGGCGGTGGCCTGATTCGCGCCTTTGCCGCCGGGCCCCATCATGCTGTGCTGGGCAATTAACGATTCACCCGGTAGCGGAAAGCGGGCCATGCCTGCCACGATATCCAGGTTGAAGGAACCGAACACGCACACTTTGCCTTTCATTTTTCTCCTCCAAAACAGCGCTCGGCGGCCAGACAGGCACCGCGACAGCCCGTGTGATCGGTTGCATGGCTGAAAACGATTTTTAAACCCTGGCGCGTAACGGGCGGTCGCAGATGTTGCTGGATGGCGCTGCGCAACTGCGTCAGGGGAAAATCCGCCATCGACAGTACGCCACCACCCAGAATCAGGTATTCGGGATCCAGAATGTTCATTTCGCTGGCGATCAGCTGTGCCAGCCGCTGCACAAACGCCCGCAGATCAGGATGATCGCCATGTCGGGAAAAGAGTTGTGAAATCTCCGTATCCGGCTGTTGTGCTGCCGCCCAGGTGCTGAGCCAGTGACCGGATATCAGGGTTTCGGCACAGCCCCGGTTGCCGCACGGGCAGGGCAGGTCGTTGTTCGCCAGCGGAATATGGCCCAGTTCGCCTGAGCCGCCATGATGACCATGATAAAAGCGGCCTTCCAGCCACAGGCTGTTACCCAGACCGGTGCCGGGATATAACCCCACGGCATGATTGGGTAACGTCTCCAGCTGCAGCAGATCCCACAGCATCAGGTGGTTTACATCTTTATCCATGGCAACCGGTACGCCCAGGCGCGCGCTAAGCCGTGCCACGACGGGTTGTTGATCCAGCGCCTGAATAAAGGGCAGCGAGATCACCTGCTGGCGGTCACGGCTGAGAATGCCCGGCAGGCCAAGCATCACCCCGCTTACCGGCTGCGCCTCCAGCGTGTCGCAAATCAGATCGCCAAGCGCGACCAGCGCATCCGCCTGTTGCGACCAACTGGCGGTCGGCACTTTACGGAAGCCGCACCAGTTCCGGCCTTCTTCCATCAGCTGCAAACGGGTACTGGTGCCGCCAATATCAATGCCAAGCCAGCGTGATTTCATGCAGACTCCTGCGCCAGTCCCTGGGCGGCATCAATACTGTCGCGCATCATTGTCCAGGCGGTGGAGAGATCGTCATGCAGGTTGAACAGGCCCGAGGTGCCGACAATCAGCACTTCCGCTCCGGCTTCCAGCAGGGTGCGATAAGTGCGTTGATTACAGGAGCCATCGATCTCAATCAAATAGTGGTGGCCGTGGGCGCGTTTTAACGCACTGAGTGCCTGAATCTTCTCCACCATTTCCGGTATGAAGGGTTGCCCGGCATAACCGGGATCCACTGTCATCACCGTAATCTTATCCAGCAGATGCAGGTAATGATGAATAAAGGACACCGGCGTGGCGGGGTTCAATACCACGCCCGGCTTTTTCCCCAAACGGCGAATCAGGTTGATCACCCGGAAGGCATCCCGATTGATCGTCTCTGCGTGCGGGCAAATATAGTCCGCTCCGGCGTTGGCGACGGCCTCAATAAAATCGGTGGGCTGCTCAACCATCAAATGCACATCGATAGCCACCGGCGTGTGCGGGCGAATTTGCTCAATAAAGAACGGTGAGAGCGTGATATTTTTGACGTAGTGACCATCCATGATATCAACATGCAGGAAGTCAGCGCGGGTGTTCAGCACAGCCAACTGCTGCTTGATCTCCATCAGGTTCATACACATCAATGACGGGGAGATTTGAATTCGCATCATACTTCCTTTTTCTCAGTCAGAGGATTCAGTACCGCACTCAGGCGCTTGCTGCGCTTCATGGCACGGCGTTCATTGAGTCGGGCTTTACCCTGTTTCACGGCCAGCACCACAATCAGCACTGCGCCCCACATCGCCAGGCTGACGTGCTGGCTGATATTCATCAGGTTGAAGCCGGTTGAGAGGATCTGCAGGGCGATCAGCGCCAGCACGACGCCGGTCACACGGCCAAAACCGCCGTTGGGATCGGTGCCGCCAAGAATAATGGCCAGTACGGTCAGCAGCAGGTACGCATCGCCATAGCCCATACGCGCAGAGTTAAATCGCGCCATCATGACCAGCCCCGCCAGCACGCACAGCAGGCTGGAAATTACATACACCAGCACAATCATGCGGTGCGTATTAATCCCGCTAAACCAGGTGGCATTAATGTTGCTACCGCCCATATAGATGCACTTACCTGCACGGGTTTTCCCGAGGAACACCGCCAGCAGCGCTGCGGCCACGAAAAAGACCCACAGCGGCAGAGGGATGCCTAACAGCTTGTCGGCGCCCAGTGCGCGCACCACCGGCGGCATACCGCTCACCGCGGCGCCTTTTGTCAGCCAGATGCCGATGCCGTTGAGGGTAATCATGGTGGCCAGGGTCACCAGAATGGGATGGGCACCGATGCGGGTTACCATCACGCCGGTGATCAGGCCAATCAGTGCAGCAATCAACATGGCACCCAGCACCGCCAGCAGCAGCCAGGCCAGCTGCTGACCGGTTCCCGCCCCGTCTGGCAACATGCCGAGTAGCACCCAGGCGATGAACAGGCTGGTCAGGTTGGCGGTGGTAATAATCGCCAGGTTTAATCCGCCACTCAGAATGGCAATAAACATCGCCAGGGTGAGCAAGCCCAGCTCAGGCAGTTGAAAGGCCATGCTGATAAAGGTGGCATCGGTAAAAAAACGGCCGGGCAGCAGGATGCTGAACAGCGCCAGCGTAAACGCGATGAGCAGCAGCAGGCCGGTATTGGTACCGTCAGGTTTCAACGCAGATAAAGGTTTCATGTGTGCTTCTCCCATCAGACAAAGCTGACGTCAGTCTCTTTGCGCTTTTTATAGTGCGTGACGGCAATGGCGACCATAATCACGCCACCGACCACGATGTTCATGAAATAGTTGGATACGCCAATCAGGTTGAGGCCGTTCTTTAAAATGGCGATCAGGAAAACCCCCATCAAGGTGCCGCTGACCGTGCCTTTTCCGCCCATCAGGCTGGCCCCCCCCAGCACGGTGGCAGCCAGCACATCCAGTTCACCGCCGACCAACGCGTTTGGCACCACTTCACCCATGCGATAAACCTGCACCAGTCCGCCTATGGCCGCCATCGCGCCCAGCCAGCCGTAGGCAAAGAGGTGAATCAAACCCACGCGAATCCCGATTCGCCGCGCGGACTCCGCATCACCGCCCACGGCATAAAGCTGTCGGCCCAGATGCGTTTTGTTGAGTAACACGGCCGTCAGGGTGGCGATGACCAGCAGGACGAGCAGGGGCAGGCCAAGCTGAAACGTCTGGCCCTGCCACTCAAACGGCAGCACGTTGCGAAGGGTGATCCACCATTCAGGCAACTGATAGAGGCTGCGTCCGCCGGTTGACCACATCAGCAGCCCAAACAGCAGCGACTGCATGCTGATCGTGATGATGATGGAGACCACCCGCAGCCAGGTAATGAGCCAGGCGTTGATCATGCCGAACAGCGTGCCGCAGACCACCGCCAGGCCAATACTCAGCAGAGCGTGATCAAACTGATAGTGCACAAACAGGGTGGCGATGAAGTACTGCACCACCGAGGCCACGGCAGCAAAGGAGATATCGATGCCGCCGGTGACCAGCACCACAAAGAGCCCAAGCGCGAAGATGCCGGTGACCGCATAGCTCTCGGCTAAATCCAGCAGGTTTTGTACGCTGAGGAACTGGTCGCTGGACAGCGAAAACACCCCAATAAACAGCAGTAAAACCCAGGTCAGCCAGCCCTGGCTGGAATGAGGACGTAAACGGGATAAGTCAGGCATTGATGACCTCCGCCAGTTGCTGTTCTTGCACCCGGTCTGGCTGGTATTCGGCATGGATCGTCCCCTCGCGGAAATGCAAAATGCGGTCGCAGTTGTGCCAGACCTCCGGGACTTCATCGGAAATCAACATAATCGATAAGCCTTCTCGTGCCAGTTCGTGGATCAACTGGTAAATGCTGGCCTTCGCGCCGACATCGACGCCGACGGTGGGCGAATCAAGAATTAACAGGCGAGGTTGAGTGAGTACCCACTTGGCTAAAACAATCTTTTGCTGGTTGCCGCCGGAAAGCGTGGAAATTGCCTGCTCGGGATCGGCAACCCGGACGCCAAGTTGCTGAATCCACTGCAGGATCAGCCTGTTCTTACGGTATTCATCAATCAGGTGAAAGCGGTTTTGCAGCTTATCGAGAATCGGCAGCACCATGTTATCGGCCACCGACTGTTGCTGAACCAGCCCCAGCGTCAGACGGTCTTCTGAGACATAGCCAATACCGGCTTTGATGGCGTCTTCATGGCTACGGAAACGTACCGGTTTCGTGTCCAGCCAAATCTTGCCACTGTCGGGCTGGGTCATACCAAATAGCGACAGAGCCAGTTCGGTACGACCCGAA
The DNA here is from genome assembly GCA_030522485.1 of Stenchaetothrips biformis. NCBI lineage: Eukaryota > Metazoa > Arthropoda > Insecta > Thysanoptera > Thripidae > Stenchaetothrips > Stenchaetothrips biformis. The sequence goes on from CM060086.1 coordinate 559,083, forward strand.
CCCAGCAGGCCACAGAGCCCCAGCACCTCGCCTTCGTATAAACGAAAATTCACGTCGTGATACTGCCCGCTCCGGCTGAGATGCTCGACCTCGAGCAACACGCGATCGCGCCTGCGCGTGGCGTTTTTTAACGGATACTCCAGCTTCTGTCCGGTCATCAGTTCCGTCAGACGGTGCGGCGTCATGTCCTGTGCTGGCCAGCTGCCAACCCTGCGGCCATCGCGAATAACCGTCACCCGATCGGAGATTTCCAGTACTTCATCCAGTCGATGGCTGACAAACACCACACAGATGTTTTTCTGTTTGAGATAGCGCACCGTGCGCAGCAGCTGATTCACTTCTGTTCGGGTTAGCGAGGCGGTGGGTTCGTCCATGATCACCAGTCTGGCATCGGCAACCAGTGCCCGGCAAATCGCGACCTGTTGCCGCTGAGCAATGGAGAGGTGCGCCACTTTCTCGTTGAGATCGAGTTCAAACTGAAGCTCGTCAACGATACGTCGGGCGCTGGCATGCAGCCTTTTACGCTGATGCCAGCCGAACAGGCCACGCAGGTTGTGTTCAAACGCAATGTTTTCGGCCACGCTCAGGTTAGGGAACAGAGACAGATCCTGATAGATCACCTGTATACCAAAGTCTCTGGCCTGCTGGGTTGAGAGGCGGGGCAAAATTTCCCCCTCGCCCAGACGGATCTCGCTGCCCTCATCCGGCGCATGAACGCCTGAAATCACCTTGATGAGCGTGCTTTTGCCACAACCATTGGTACCGGCAAGGCAGTGCACTTCTCCGGCCAGCAGCGTCAGCGAAATATCGCTCAGCGCACGATGACCACCAAACGTTTTCGACAACGCATCTAACGTTACGAGCGTCTGCGGTGCGACAGGTCTCATCTCTACAGCCCCAGCTTAATCAGTTTCGGCAGGTTAGCTTTATCCAGGCTTTCGGTGTTATTGCCCAGAATGGTATGCGTCGTGTCATCGACCCGGACCTTGCCTAATCCCTCAATGGTCATGCCATCTTTAATGGGTGTGTTTTTCTCCATCATCTCGGCAAGACGGACAAACACTTCACCGGCTGTATGGGGATTCCAGATATAGCCGCCTTTGATCGCGCCCCGATTGACGAGCTGCGCGCCCTGGCCCGGACTGAAGGCCCCTATGACGCACACCTGGTTAATCTTATTGCGGTTCATTACGGCCCGGCCTGCGCCGATAGGGCCCTGTGAGCCAAAGGCTAAAATCCCTTTCAGATTTGGATATTTAGACATCAGCTCGTTAGTGGTGCGGATAGAATCATCCAGCGATTCACCTACGCCAAATTTGTCGGTGACTAACTGCATGTTGGGATAATGCTGTTTTTGATACGCCAGCGCGGCGTCGGTCCACTGCTGGTGGAGCGGCACCGTCAGGCTGCCAACGTACATGGCGTATTGCCCTTCATCGTGCATGCAGGCTGCCAGCGCTTTCATATGGTTGATGCCGTGCGTGGCTGCATCCACTAACTCAAAGTCCCAGTTGGCGAATTTCTGACCCGGTGATTCATGGGTAATCACTTTGATGCCCGCATCGCGCGCCCGCTGTAAGACGGGCTCCAGAACTTTAGGATCGTTAGGAACCACGCCAATGATATCGACTTTCTGCGCAATCAAATCCTCGATAGCGCGTACCTGTAAGGCGGGATCGGCTGCGGTGGGTCCGACCATCCATGCATCTATGCCGCTTTTCGCCGCTTCACTTTTAATTCCGGCTTCCATCGCGTTGAACCATGGAATACCGCCAATTTTCACCACGATGCCCATACGTATTTTTTCTGCTGCCTGAGCCTGGAATGCGAATAACGCGATCAGGGAGCAGGCGATAAGCTGTTTTTTCATAGTGACTCCATTTATTGATTAATAAGCTGCACGGAGTGAGGCCGTTGTGAACAGTCGATAATATTTACCCCGTTCCACGCCAGTTCCTGTTCCAGCTCTTTATCTTTTAACTGGTCGGTAATAAGAAAATCCACATCGCGATAATGACAAACGCGCGCGAATGAGGGCCGAAGAAACTTAGAGCTATCCATTAATAAATGTTTACGTTCAGCTGCCAGAATGAGTTGTTGTTTTAAATGTGCATTATGTTCATTCCCCTCGCGTAAATAACCGTCGTTGCCCAGGCTGCTACAGGAAAAAAAGATTTTATTTATTTGAAACTCTTTTAACGGTTGTTCAGTCACGATGCCGTGAAAATCTTCATAGCGATCGGAATATTCGCCACCCAGGCAGATGGTGCGAATACTGCTGCGCGCCGCCAGGGTCTGCACAATACGTAAAGAATTCGTTAATACAGTTAATTCAATATCCGGTAACTGTCGGGCCAGAAAAAAACACGTGGTACTACTATCGAGTAATAAACAATCACCTGGGCTGATAAACCCCAGCGCCCGCTTAGCAATGGTCATTTTGGCATCGACATGTTCATTAATTCGCTGCCGGAAAGATAATTCATACTCATTAATGGCCCGGTTATTTATCTGAATGGCTGCATTATATTGTTTAACCGGAACAGCGCCGCCATGGCTTCGCTGAAGTATGCCTTTCTTTTCCAGTTGCGCTAAATCCCGACGAATCGTTTCCTGTGAAACCTGACACAAGGCGGTCAGTTCAGCGACAATCACGCGTCCATTACGCATTAATTCATCAATAATTCTCTGCTGGCGTTCAATCGGCAACATGCTGGCCTCCGAGGGTTATAAAGTACTGGAAGGCACGCGGCAAAAATGTGGCCTGAGCGTGGCTACGCAGGTCACGCTTCTCACAGCGTACGTAAAAAGATATTTGTTAGGTTTTTTATGAAAAAATATGTAATAGGTATATTAAAGATGTGACTGATATCACTAAATTAGGGTTATTTAACCGTAAGAAATGGGGCTGACAAGTTTTTATGCCTGTGCCTGTGGCGACTATAACATGCCTGTTTTTGACCGTTTATGTGTATTTGACCGATTCGACTGCCGGGAATGTCCGACGAATCCGATTGAGCGCAACAAAGTGAAACAGCATGATGACTATTCTGCAGAGATCGCTGCCTTTCTTTTGTTGTAAAGCGGATGTTTTTTAGTCGGTTAGCTGCGCTTGCTGAGCACTTCACAGAATGCGTCCCTCGTGACGTGCGCTATTGCGCTATCATCTTCCACTCAAAGAAGTTGGGGTTCGATTTTCTTAATGTGGTATGGGATGAAATCGCTGTTTGCGTTGTCTTTTTTTATGGTTGCCGCTGCTCAGGCTGATCCGGTACAGAAGCTGTTTTCTGACTGGCAACTCACCTGCAATAATGCGGCGCATTGCGTTGCGCGCAGCATACCTGGCGACCAGGGCCTGGTGATGACGCTTTCCCGCAGTGCGGGATCCGATGACAAACCTTTACTGCGCATCGATTACGGCAGCGCATACAGCGGCGCGCTGCCCGGCCCGGCGCTGCAAGATAATCTGTTAGTCGATCAACGTCGGCTGCGGCCTGACTTCAAGCACTGGACGGTTGAGCCACACCATCTTGCGACCAGCAATCCTATCGCCATTAACGAATTTCTTGAACTGACCATGGATGCGAAAAGCCTGCAGCTGACGTTCAATGCCGGTCCGCAGATATCGTTGCGCGGTATGAAAGCCGCGTTGTTATTTATGGACGATGTGCAGGGCCGGGTGAATAGCATGAGTGCCTGGGTCAGGCGCGGAGGAAGAACCAGCATCCCGGCCGCACCGACCTTACCGCAACTGCCGCCCGCGATGGCTGCGCCTGCGCCATTGACGCGTGACGAGACCAGCGGGCTGATCGACTACGGAACGTGGCGGGTGAATTCGGATACCTGTTCCCTTGATCCCCTGCGTCGCGAAGTCAGCGTCTCGCCGCTGACAGACAAAAAAGCGCTGCTGCTGGTCAGCTGTGAAATGGGCGCCTATAACGTGATCGATCTGGCTTTTGAAGTCACGCGTGCGCCGCCCTATGTGGCGCGTGGGCTTACGCTGACCTTGCCTTTTACCCCGCCGGGCGCATCAGAGCGCCAGCTGGAGCTGATTAACGCAGATTATGATGCGGCAAGCGGGCAGCTCTATACCTTTGGCAAAGGACGCGGACTTGGCGACTGTGGTACCGCGACCCGCTGGCAGTTTGACGGCGAGCATTTTGTTCTAGCCGAGTATGCCGAGGAATCAACCTGCGATGCCTGGCACAGCAGCGACGACTGGCCCACGCTTTGGGTGAGCCAGTCAGCCCCAACCGCGGTGAGCGGTTAGGGAATGGCCTGAACCATCATCGGCGAGCCGTTCTGATTGCCCACCAGCTCAGCGAGCAGGTTGTTTACGCCGTCACTCATCGGCGTGAAGCGCGTCAGAGGCGAGCGGGTAACGACCACAAAAACCCCGACGTTTTGCTGGGGAACCATCGCCATATAGGTGATGAAGCCGCCGCCGCCGCCGGTTTTCTGGATAATACCAGGGCGACCGTTGGCTGGCCCCATATAAACCCACCCCATTCCCAGCGCGTCGGCTTTGCCCGGCACATCCATGCCGTCAACTTTATGCAACTGGTCGCGACGGTAGATCAGCGTCTGCAGGCGGTCGATCTGGGGCGTGCGATGATTTACCGAGGAGTTGAGGAACTGCTGCATCCAGCGCCCCATATCATCAGGCGTCGAATACACGCCACCACTGCCGATGGCCGCCAGCGTGTTATTACAGGGGCTGGCGCCTTTTTCCGCCACCATCAGGCGTGCGCACTGCTCAGGTGACGGCGTAAAGGTGGTGTCTTTCATCCCCAGCGGACGGGTAATTAACTGCTGCAGCAGGGCAGGATAGGGCTTACCGGCCGCGCGCGACAGCGCATCGCCCAGCAGGTCGTAACCAAGATTGGAATAGGCCGCATTGGTGCCGGGGGCGGCTTTCAGGCTGGCCGTGTTTAACCAACGCCAGCGTTCACTCTGTGTCGGCCAGACAAACACCGGACGATGGGGTTTGCCGCCGGGCTGCTCTCGCGGCAGACCGCTGGTATGGGTAGACAGGTTAATCAGCCGAATGGGCTGACCATCAAAGCTGGGCACCCGCTTTCCGGGCGGTGCATATTTACTGAGCGGATCGTCAAGGCGAATCTCCCCGCGCTCGGCCATTTTCACCATGACTTCACTGGTCATCAGCTTGCTGAGTGAGGCAATACGAATTAACGAATCTTTTTGGGGACGAATATTGTTCCCTGGCCGCGTGTCACCAAAGCTGGCGAAAACCCGCTGATTACCATCTATTGCGACCAGCGCCATGCCTGTCGCACCGCTGGCATAGAAGATATGCTCTGCATAGCGGTCAACAATTTGGGATGCCAGCAACGGATCGGGCGCAACCTGCGCCATGCTTTTAAGGGGAAGCAAAGAAACCAGTAGAGCCAGGACGTAAGGAGTGCGCATTTTCAACGGAGAGGGCTTCGCTATAGGAATCGGGTGAAAACCTATAGTAATCCGTTTGCGGATGACGGGAAGAGCAAAGGGCAGTTTTTTTTGTTTCGGATTACAGCATGCGGGCCAGACGGGCCGGTGACGTCATGAGATTAGCGACGCATTTTGCCCCTGAAAGCCACCTGACTGAACCGGCGCAGGGCGAGCGCGGGACACCCGTTCGGTCAGGTGCGTTTGTACATGCGCCTGGGATGGCCCACCTTGCCATACAGCATTTCGACCGTCAGAAAGCCGGTTTCCACGCAGTGCTCCAGGTAGCGGCGGGCGGTTGTTTTACTGAGCCCGGTTTCGGTCATCACCTCATCGACCGAAAAAAGGCGCGTTGTGGCAGGCGTAAACAGTGTCTGAACCCGGGCCAGGGTATTTTCCTCGATGCCTTTGCTGCCGTTGTCGTGCGGATAGTTCTTCGCCTGCAACTGATACAGCACATCGACATTTTTTTGATCGACAATTTTCCATGTGCGCTGCTGATCTGCGAAGGCGATGAAGTTGGCAAGCGAGCGGTTAAGGCGTTTCCAGGATACCGGTTTAAGCACGTAATCAAAGGCGCCGTTGCGAATGGCCTGGCTGCAGGTATCCATATCACTGGCCGCCGTAATAAAAATAATGGAGCAGTTCGCGTTGGCCAGCAACGGATCGCCAATCAGGGTGATGCCTTTGCCATCAGGCAGGTAGTTATCCAGCAGCACCAACTGTGGCGCGGTCAGTTCAAGCTGCTGTCTGGCTTCTGCCAGGGAGCTGGCTATGCCGACCAGCCTGAGCTCAGGGTGCTTACCAATCAGTTCTGCATGAAGCTGAGCCAGTTCAGGCTCATCTTCAACAATCAGGACAGTAACAGGATCATGTTGCATCGCGGGCTTTCTCCGTTTCCGTTACGGGACAGCTGTGGGTTTGCGCACAGGGGATAAACAGCGAGAACACCGCGCCACGGGGAACGTTGTCACTGACCTCAATGGTTCCCCCTGCACGGGTAATATAGCTTTCGGTTAAATACAATCCGATGCCGTGATCGCCTCGGGTTTTGGTCGTCATGCCACGTTCAAACATGCGCTCGCGGATCGCCGGCGTAATGCCCACGCCGCGATCCGCCACTTCAATGATCAGCTCACGGGTACCGAGTTTAATCAGTACTTCAACAGGTTCATGAGGCAACGGGGCGCGCTGGGTGGCTTCAATGGCGTTGTCCAGCAGGTTGCCAATGACCGAAATCAGTTCGGCATCGGTCAGCGCGGGAAACGGCTTATCCATCAGGCACGCGGGATCAAAGTGGAGAATGACGCCTTTTTCTCTGGCGCGCGCCGCTTTGCCCAGTAATAAGCCGCACAGCAGAGGCGAAGTGAATCGTGCCGAAACAAAGTCCAGCAACTCCTGCTCGTGCTCGGACTGCGCTTCAATATAACCAATCGCTTCGTCAAAACGCCCCATGTGCAACAGCCCGGAAAGCGTGTTCATGCGGTTAAGCTGTTCATGACGCATGATGCGCAGGTTATCGACATAACGTTTCACCTGGCTGAGTTGGGCGCTGAGGGAATCGATGTCGTTAAAATCGCGAAAGGTGATCACCCATCCCATTAGCGCGTCCTCCAGCATGATACGCACCCGGCTGGCGATGACGGTCAGCGCGTTAAATTGGCAAATCTCATCGTGGGTATCTTTTTCCAGCATCACGGGCTGCGATAAAAAGGGCACGGGGGAGACGATCTGGCTGACAGACTCGCCGCGCAGCGCCTCGGCGGACTGGGACAGTCCCAGCAGCTTGCGGGCAGCCTGATTAATCACTTCGATCCGCAGCTGTTCATTGATAACAATGACGCCTTCATAGATCGATTCCATCATGGCTTTTTGCTGGCGGACCATCAGGCCGATCTCGCGCGGTTCCAGCGAGAAAATCTGTTTTTTAATATTACAGGTAAAAAACCAGGAGAAAATAAACAGGGCAATAAGCACCAGCGCCGCTACGATCAACAGGTTGATCATGTTGCTGAAGGTGATGGCATCCAGATAGCGGGCGAGGTAGCCAACGGAAACAATACCGACGACCTGGCCGCGATCGTTGAGGATGGGCGCCTTACTTCGCAGTGACATTCCCAGGCCGCCTGTGCGAATGGTGGTGATACTTTTCCCTGCCAGCACCGCTGCGTTATCGCCGCCCACCAGCGGTTTGCCAATCCGGTCCGCCGTCACCGAGTGAAAAAGATGCAGGGCCTGGTTATCGCCAATCACAATAAAACTGGCATCGCTTTTCCGGGCGATAGCCTTCATGAGCACATTGATGGTCGGGATGTCACGATCCGCCACCGCTTTTTTCAGTTCCGGAATCAGCGCGATCTCGTCTGCCTGAACCTTCGCGCGCATGCTCATCGCCTGATAAAGCTGCCGGGTAATGCTGACGTAATAATAGCTTCCCAGTAACACGAACAGGACAGACGAAAAAACAACGAGCGAAAGAAACAGCTTCGTTTGAAATGACAACTTCATGACTGTCACACGTATTTTGGAATAATAACTTCAATGTATCATCTTTTTAACAATAGGAACTACATCGGTTTAATTGTCTGATAAGTAGTAATTTTTATCGAATGCCTACGCTAAAAAAGCCCCCTGGAAGGGCGAATAACGGTAGCGGTGAATAAAAACCATAAACACCACGGCGATTATCACGATACGGATCACGCTCTGGAAATAACACCATTAAAACTTTATGCCAGATACCTTCTTGTTCACGTAATTCCGCCTTTTTTCCCGGCATCCTGAAAAAAAACGATGACGCAAAGAGGATAATAATGAGCTCACCTGATAATTCTTTTCTGTCTGACACGCTGACCCGTTCACCGCGCAGGAAAACCCTGAAAGAGCAGTGGTGGCATATTATGGATAACTGGAAAGTCGGGATTATTCCTCTGCCGCTGTTTGTGCTGGCCGGTGCGCTCATTGCGGTAGACTGCCTGAGTGGAACGCTAAAAAGCGATATCGTGGTCATGGTCGCCACGCTGGCCTTTTTTGGCTTTGCCTGCGGAGAGTTTGGCAAACGCCTGCCCGTGGTGGGCCGTTTAGGGGCAGCGGCTATCTGCGCCACCTTTATTCCTTCTGCGCTGGTGTACTACGGTTTGCTTCCCGACATCGTGGTAACGTCCACGACGCAATTCTACAAATCGACCAATATTCTCTATCTTTACATTTGCTGCATCATTGTCGGCAGCATCATGAGCATGAACCGCACGGTGCTGATCCAGGGCTTTCTGCGCATCTTTTTCCCCATGCTCTGTGGTGAAATCGTGGGGATGGTTGTCGGCATGGGCGTGGGTTTAGCGCTGGGGCTGGAACCCTTCCAGATTTTCTTTTTCATCATTCTGCCCATTATGGCGGGAGGCGTCGGTGAAGGTGCCATTCCGCTCTCCATCGGCTATGCGGCATTGCTCCATATGGATCAGGGCGTGGCGCTGGGCCGCATCCTGCCCATGGTTATGCTGGGCGGCGTGACCGCCATTATTATCTCCGGCTGTCTGAACCAACTGGGTAAACGTTATCCGCACCTCACCGGGGAAGGCCAGCTGATGCCAAACGTGACCAATGTTGAACCCGAGCCGCTGCAGTCCGTTTTCTCCGGTAAAGTTGACGTGACGGCGATTGCGTCCGGGGCGCTGCTGGCGGTGCTGCTCTATATGGTGGGGATGTTAGGGCAGAAGCTGACAGGGCTGCCTGCGCCGGTAGGGATGCTGTTTCTGGCCGTGCTGGTAAAACTGGTGAATGGGGTTTCTCCGCGTATTATTGCCGGTTCTCAGGTGGTCTATCGCTTCTTCCGCACGGCGGTAACCTATCCGGTTCTGTTTGCCGTCGGTGTCGCCATCACGCCCTGGCATATTCTGGTTACCGCGTTTACGCTCACCAACCTGCTGGTGATTATCAGCACGGTCAGTGCGCTGGTTGCAACGGGCTTCTTTGTCGGGAAAAAGATTGGCATGCATCCCATCGATGTTGCCATTGTTTCCTGCTGCCAGAGTGGGCAGGGCGGTACGGGCGATGTGGCGATTCTTACCGCCGGTAACCGCATGGGCCTGATGCCGTTTGCGCAGATCGCCACGCGCATCGGCGGGGCGATTAACGTTTCTCTCTCGTTGCTATTACTGAGCCATTTTCTCAAGTAAACCTGTTACGCCGACTGACGCGCTCGCAAAGCAGCATGGCTCCCGAACGGTGCAGGCGTGAGATAGCCTGAATCCCTGGTAGTGGGCTGAGAAAGCGGGAGAGGCTGAGAGAGACGAAAACAGGCGTTCAGAAAAGCGACGTGCCAGCGCAGGGCTGGCACGTCGTGTTTGTCAGGCGACCTGACGCGAAGCAGCAGGTCGCTCAGCAGCAAGTGGGTTATGCGGGTTTCAGCAGTGCTTCTGCATGGCTGACGATGTTTTCCACCGTAAAACCAAATTCAGCAAACAGCTTCTCAGCTGGCGCCGACTCGCCGAAGGTTGTCATGCCCACAATGGCACCGTCCAGGCCAACATATTTATACCAGTAGTCGGCGATGCCCGCTTCTACCGCCACGCGCGCTTTAACCGCAGAAGGCAGCACCGACTCACGGTAAGCGGCATCCTGTGCGTCAAACAGGTCAGTGGAGGGCAGTGAAACCACGCGCACCTTGTGACCGCCAGTTGTCAGCTTCGTCGCGGCACCCAGAGTTATTTCTACCTCTGAGCCGGTCGCAATCAGGATGATGTCTGGCGTGCCGTCGCACTCCTTCAGCACATAACCGCCGCGCTTGATGTTAGCCACCTGCTCTGCGGTACGCTCAGGCTGAGCCAGGTTCTGACGCGACAGGATCAGCGCTGTCGGGCCGTGGTGGCGCTCAATCGCGGCCTGCCAGGCTATCGCCGTCTCCACCTGGTCACAGGGGCGCCATACGCTCATGTTTGGCGTCACGCGCAGGCTGGCAATTTGCTCAACCGGCTGGTGGGTCGGGCCGTCCTCGCCCAGGCCAATGGAGTCATGGGTATACACCATAATCTGCCGGGCCTTCATGAGTGCCGCCATGCGCGCCGCGTTACGGGCGTACTCAACGAACATCAGGAAGGTTGCGGTATAGGGCACAAAGCCGCCGTGGTGGGCAATGCCGTTACCGATCGCCGTCATCCCGAATTCACGCACGCCGTAATGGATATAGTTTCCGGCGGGATCGTCTTTGATAGATTTTGAGCCAGACCAGATGGTGAGGTTGCTCGGTGCCAGGTCGGCGGAACCGCCCAGAAACTCTGGCAGCAGTTTGCCATAGGCTTCCAGGGCATTCTGCGAGGCCTTGCGGCTGGCAATTTTTTGCGGATTGGCCTGCAGCTCAGCGACAAACTTCGCGGTTTCCGCTTCCCAGTTTGCCGGCATGCCGCCGTCCATGCGGCGCGCGTATTCGGCGGCCAGCTCTGGATAAGCCTGCTTATACGCCGCCAGTTTGTTGTTCCAGGCTTTTTCGCGCTCAGCGCCGGCCTGTTTGGCATCCCACTGCTGGTAAATCTCTTTGGGGATCTCAAACGCCGGGTAGTTCCAGCCCAGTTGCTTGCGGGTCAGCGCCACTTCTTCTTCGCCCAGCGCCGCGCCGTGAGCTTCTTCTTTACCGGCTTTATTCGGTGAGCCGAAGCCAATGACCGTACGGCAGATGATCAGTGACGGTTTGTCGGTGACGCTCTGTGCTTCCTGAATCGCGGCTTTAACCGCATCGGCGTCATGACCGTCGATTTCACCCACAACGTGCCAGTTATAGGCTTCAAAGCGTTTGTGCGTATCGTCGGTAAACCAGCCTTCGGTTTCACCATCAATAGAAATACCGTTGTGATCGTAGAAGCCAATCAGTTTGCCCAGGCCCAGCGTACCGGCCAGCGAGCAGACTTCATGAGAAATGCCTTCCATCAGACAACCGTCGCCCATGAAAACATAGGTGAAGTGATCGACGATATCGTGATCGGGACGGTTAAACTGGGCCGCCAGCGTGCGCTCAGCAATCGCCAGACCAACGGCGTTCGCCAGGCCCTGGCCCAGCGGACCCGTGGTCGTTTCCACGCCTGGCGTATAGCCAATTTCCGGGTGGCCCGGCGTTTTAGAGTGGAGCTGGCGGAAGTTTTTCAGCTCTTCAATAGGCAGATCGTATCCGGTCAGGTGCAACAGGCTGTACAGCAACATGGAGCCGTGGCCATTTGAAAGGATAAAGCGGTCGCGATCCAGCCAGGCGGGGTTGGTTGGGTTGTGCTTGAGGAAATCGCGCCACAGGACTTCAGCGATATCAGCCATGCCCATTGGCGCACCAGGGTGACCTGATTTTGCTTTTTGTACCGCATCCATACTTAATGCGCGAATCGCATTCGCCAACTCTCTGCGTGAGGACATAAAGGGTCTCCCTTGTTAAGCATCGGGGCGGGAGTGCTCCCGCCCGGTAAAAGAGGGGGGAAAACTACAGGCGCGCCGCCAGCACATCTTCCAGTTTTTGCTGGTCAACGGCGAACTGGCGAATACCGTCTGCCAGTTTCTCTACCGCCATCGGGTCCTGATTATGCTCCCAACGGAATTCAGCTTCGGACAGCGGGGAAGGCTGGTGGAAACATTCGGTTGAGGGTTCGAGCTTGCGCTCTACGGGCTCGTCACTGTTTTGCAACTCTTCCAGCAGGTCAGGCGAAAGCGTCAGGCGGTCACAACCGGCCAGGGCAAGTATCTGCTCAACTTTACGGAAGCTGGCACCCATGATGATGGTGTCATAGCGGTGCTTCTTATAGTAATCGTAAATGCGGCGGACGGATTTCACGCCGGGATCTTCATCCACGTGGTACGGATCCATTGGTTTGCGGGTGTTGTACCAGTCGTAAATACGGCCCACAAAAGGTGATATCAGGTAAACACCGGCTTCGGCACAGGCACGTGCCTGCGCGAAGGAGAACAGCAGGGTCAGGTTGCACTGGATACCATTTTTTTCCAGTTCTTCAGCCGCCTTGATGCCTTCCCAGGTCGAAGCCAGTTTGATCAGGATGCGTGAGCGGTCAATACCGTGTTCTTCATACATGCGAACCAGCTTTTCCGCTTTCGTGACGCACATGCCACGATCGAAGGAGAGGCGCGCATCCACTTCGGTCGAGACACGGCCCGGTATGCTTTTCAGGATTTCCATACCGAGATTGATTGCCACTTTGTCGCTGGCGTTGATGATCTGCGTCTCTTTGCTGCCGCCCTGCTTTTTCGCATAGTCGATGGCGTCATCAATCAGGTGTTTGTAAGGCTGGAGAGCAGATGCTTTCAGAATAAGCGAGGGGTTGGTGGTTGCATCTTGTGGGTGATAATTTCGAATCGATTCGATATCGCCACTGTCAGCCACCACGGTAGTGAACTGTTTAAGGGCTTCAAGCTGGTTCATTTCTACACTCCTTGAAAAAAAACGTTGTAACGAAAGGGAACACCTCTGGCCTCGTGCCCTAATCAGTGCAGACATTACCGGTCGCAGTAACGCCGACTCACCACCTTGCAACAGACTAGGTGCAGTGAAAATGCGTTTTCTCTGAATGTTGTGCGATGAGGGTAGCGCGCAATCATCCGGGATGACATTTCTGCGGATAACGACTGCCCGTTTATTAAGAATAGCAGCCATGACAAATGACGCAGACCAGACTGTAACAATCTGTGCCTTAAGAAATGAGGTTCTTTGAAGCGCCTCACCGCTTTGTGGTTGTCTGCTTTCTATACTGGGCGTTCACTTACCTGGCGAAGAAGGATGTCAAATGGATGACCAACTGAAGCAAAGTGCGCTCGATTTTCACCAGTATCCCACTCCCGGCAAGATTCAGGTCTCGCCCACTAAACCGCTGGCCACCCAGCGCGATCTGGCCCTGGCTTATTCACCCGGCGTCGCCGCACCCTGTTTAGAAATTGCCGCCGATCCCCTGGCCGCCCATAAATACACCGCACGCGGTAATCTGGTGGCGGTCATTTCTAACGGCACGGCGGTGCTGGGCCTGGGCAACATTGGTGCACTGGCCGGTAAGCCGGTGATGGAAGGCAAGGGCGTTTTGTTCAAGAAGTTCGCCGGGATTGACGTGTTTGATATTGAGGTCGATGAGCACGATCCCGATAAGCTGATTGAGATTGTCGCGGCGCTGGAACCCACTTTTGGCGGCATCAACCTGGAAGATATCAAAGCGCCAGAGTGTTTCTACATTGAGCAGCAGTTACGGCAACGCATGAAAATCCCGGTGTTCCACGACGATCAGCACGGCACGGCGATTATCTGCACTGCGGCGGTGTTAAACGGGTTGCGTATTATCAAGAAGGCGATTTCCGACGTGCGGCTGGTGGTTTCCGGCGCGGGCGCCTCGGCGATTGCCTGCATGAATCTGCTGGTTGCGTTGGGTTTGCAGAAGCACAATATTCAGGTGTGCGATTCAAAAGGGCTGATCTACCGTGGGCGCGAGCCCAATATGGCGGAGACCAAGGCCGACTATGCGGTTGAGGATCAGGGAAAACGTACGCTGGCCGAGGTTATTGAGGGCGCCGACATTTTTCTGGGCTGCTCTGGCCCGGACGTCCTGACGCCTGACATGGTCAAAACCATGGCCAGCGATCCGCTGATTCTGGCGCTGGCGAATCCGCAGCCAGAAATTCTGCCGCCGCTCGCTAAGGCCGTGCGGCCCGACGCCATTATCTGCACCGGCCGTTCTGACTACCCTAATCAGGTGAATAACGTCCTGTGTTTTCCGTTTATCTTTCGGGGCGCGCTGGATGTTGGCGCAACGGCCATCAATGAAGAGATGAAGCTGGCGGCGGTACACGCGATAGCCGAGCTGGCGCAGGCTGAGCAGAGCGATGTGGTGGCTTCGGCCTATAGCGATCAGGACCTGAGTTTTGGCCCGGAATATCTGATCCCCAAACCCTTCGATCCCCGGTTAATTGTGCAGATCGCCCCGGCGGTGGCGAAGGCGGCGATGGATTCCGGTGTGGCTACCCGGCCCATTAGTGACTTCGACGCCTATCGCGAACAGCTCACGGAATTCGTCTATAAAACCAATCTGTTTATGAAACCAATTTTCTCTCAGGCGCGCAAAGCGCCGAAGCGGGTGGTGCTGGCAGAGGGAGAAGAGGTGCGGGTGCTGCATGCGACGCAGGAATTAGTGTCGTTGGGGCTGGCAAAGCCTGTTTTGATCGGCCGCCCGAACGTCATCGCGATGCGCATTGAAAAGCAGGGGCTGAAGATCGAAGCCGGTAAGGATTTCGAAATCGTCAACAACGAATCCGATCCCCGTTTTAAAGCATACTGGAACGAGTATTACCAGATGATGAAGCGGCGCGGCGTAACGCCCGAGCAGGCACAGCGCGCGGTGATCGGAAATCCAACGCTCATTGGAGCCATCATGGTCTATCGCGGTGAAGCGGATGCGCTCATCTGCGGCACCATCGGGGATTACAACGAGCACTACGAGATTGTGGAGAAAGTGCTGGGCCTGCGTTCCGATGTGAAAGTGGCAGGGGCCATGAATGCCTTGCTGCTGCCGCACGGCAACACCTTTATCGCGGATACCTACGTAAATGAAGATCCCACACCCGAGCAGTTAGCGGACATCACGTTAATGGCAGCCGAAACCGTGCGGCGATTTGGTATTGAACCGCGGGTTGCCCTGCTGTCGCACTCCAGCTTTGGCACCTCAAATTCCCCTGGCGCTCGAAAAATGCGTGACGTACTGGCGCTGGTGCAGCAGCGCGCACCTGAACTGGAAATTGACGGCGAGATGCACGGCGATGCGGCGCTGGTAGAGAGCATTCGTCGGGAGATCATGCCCGACAGCCCGCTGAAAGGCAGCGCCAACCTGTTGATTATGCCCAATGTTGAGGCGGCACGAATCAGCTACAACCTGCTGCGCGTCTCGCACGCTGACGGCGTGACGGTGGGGCCGGTCCTGATGGGGATGACCAAACCGGTACACGTTCTTACCCGTATCGCCTCCGTGCGGCGCATCGTTAATATGGTGGCGCTGGCCGTGGTTGAGGCACAAACCCAGCCGCTGTAATACAACGGGGCCGCATGCAGCCCCGATTTTCACCTTCGCGCATGAAAGCGCTGTAAACGTTGTCTTCCTGCCCGTTACGCGGGGCAGGAAGACGAACGTCACTCGGGCAGGTTAAGCCAGTTTTTGACCGGCAGAAAATCGCGGTAGAGCGCGGCCTCTGGCGAATCCGGCTCAGGATGATAATCATATTCCCAGCGTACCAGAGGCGGCAGAGACATCAGAATTGATTCCGTTCTGCCTCCGGTTTGCAGGCCAAACAGCGTGCCGCGATCCCACACCAGATTAAATTCCACGTAACGACCACGACGATAAAGCTGAAACTGACGTTCACGTTCGCCAAACGGCAACGACTTGCGGCGCGCCACGATGGGCTGATAGGCATCCAGGAATCCCCGGCCCACCGCCTGAATCAGCGCGAAGCTTTTTTCAAAGCCAGGCAGATGAACATCATCGAAGAACAGGCCACCAATCCCGCGCTGCTCGTCACGGTGTTTCAGGTAGAAATAGTCGTCGCACCACTTTTTAAAGCGCGGATACACGTCCTCGCCAAAAGGCTGGCAGAGATCAAATGCCGTCTGATGCCAGTGCAGCGCATCCTCTTCGAAACCGTAAAACGGTGTCATATCGAAGCCGCCGCCAAACCACCAGACAGGCTCGGCACCCGGTTTTTCGGCAATAAAGAAACGGACGTTGGCATGGCTGGTTGGCACATAGGGATTGTGCGGATGAATCACCAGCGACACGCCCATGGCTTCAAAACTGCACCCGGCCAGTTCAGGCCGATGCGCGGTAGCGGACGCGGGCATCTGGTCGCCATGAACGTGCGAAAAGTTGACACCGGCCTGTTCAAAGACGGCGCCATCACGCAGCACGCGGCTTCGTCCGCCGCCGCCGCCGGGGCGCTGCCAGCTGTCTTCAATAAAATGGGCACCGCCGTCTTCGGCGGTCAGCTTGCGACAAATCTCATCCTGCAAATCCAACAGGAACGTTTTTACACGGGAGATATCTGGCATGTGATGAGCTTCTCTTGGTAAAAATTGGACGTGATTATAGCTGATTCATTATGACATTCGGCGATCGTACTCATCAAAGTAGTTGATTATTCCCTTGGCGATAGCCGACGCGATTTTTTGACGAAACGCGCTGGTGCCCAATAGCTGCTCTTCCCGTGGATTGGTGATAAACGAGGTTTCCACCAGTACCGAGGGAATCGACGGCGATTTTAATACGGCAAAAGCGGCCTGTTCCGTGTGCTGACTGTGAAGGTGGTGCACCGGACGAATCTGATCCAGCACATGTTTGCCCAGCGTCAGGCTGTTCTTAATGGTATCCGTTTGCACCAGGTCAAACAGGATCTGCTGCAGATAGTGATCCTGCGCTTCCACCTTTGCGCCACCGATCTTGTCGGCGTCGTTTTCTCTGTTCGACAGATAACGCGCCATGCTACTGCTGGCACCGCGGTTGGACAGGGCGAAGACTGAGGCGCCGTTGGCATCGGGGCTGGTATAGCCATCGGCATGGATGGACATAAACAGATTCGCCCCATGCTGATGGGCAATTTCCACGCGCTGATAAAGGGGAATAAAGTGATCGCTTTCGCGCGTCAGCCGCACTTCAATGCGCGGATGGGACTGCAGCTCACGACGGACGTTGTTGGCAATTTCAAGGACAATATGTTTCTCTTCCGCGCCTTCTTCGCCCACCGCACCCGAATCAATCCCGCCGTGCCCCGGATCGATCATCACAATGCGTTTACCGTTACTGGCGGGTGGCCTGGGTGAGGAGTGACGGGAAGAGAGCGAAGCCTGCTGTTCTTTCGCCTGTACGGCGCGCGGGGACAAAACAGCCAGCGCCAGTCCTGACAGCAGAAGCTGGCGGCGGTGAATCAAACGTTTAAGCAAATGCATGTGCAGGTCCATAAGCAACAATCATGCAAAGTGTTATAGCGTAACGTTAGCGCCAGGGCGATCTTTCAAGCATTTCAGGTTATTACTTTGTATTTCAGCTCACTAACAGCCAAATCCCTTTTTTTTAACGTTGCCGCCAGTGGGGAGGGTTGCGCCCGACGAAGAAAGCGTGATAATCAGCAAATTGTGGTAAATAGCAGGAAAAGAAGATGGAAATCCGCACCTTCCGCCAGGAAGATTTTGAAGAAGTGATCACGCTCTGGGAACGCTGTGATTTGTTACGCCCGTGGAACGATCCGGAACTGGATATCGAACGCAAAATGCATCACGACGCCGATCTTTTTCTGGTCGCTGAAGTGGGCGGTGAAGTCGTCGGAACGGTCATGGGCGGCTACGACGGGCATCGCGGGGCGGCCTACTATCTGGCCGTGCATCCTGACTATCAGGGGCGCGGTTTTGCCAATGCCTTGATGAACCGACTTGAAAAAAAGCTCATTGCGCGCGGCTGCCCAAAAATCCATTTGATGGTGCGTGAAGAGAACGATCAGGTCGTCGCCTTTTATGAAAAACTCGACTATGAAACGGTCGATGTGGTGTTGCTGGGTAAACGTTTAATCGAAGATCGTGAATATTAATTCCGTCTGGCCGCCTGAAGAGTACGACGATAAAGGTCAGCTGCGCCTGCCGTTTCTTTTTTGGCTGATTCTGCTGCTGCAGTCGCGTACCTGGCTGCTGCTGATCATGGCTGGCGCCTCACGCCAGCAGGGAAACGATCTTCTGGCGCTCTTTTACCCCGATCGCCAGGCCTTCTGGGTAGGGATGGCGCTTGGCTTACCGGCGCTGGCGGGCCTGCTGCTGACCGGCTATCGTTCGCGTTTGCCCCGACTGTGGCGCAGCTGGCGTCAGGTGTTGATGCTTTCCGTAGCAGTTAACCTGATTTGGCAAGGCGCACAGCTGTATCTGGCGGACTTCCTCAGTTCACCGCTTCCCCTGTTACTGACGCTATTCGATCTGCTCGCGCTGCTCTGGTTATTCAGCAGCGTTCGGCTTCGCGCCTGCTTTTTACCCCAACCGCATGCTGAATAAACTTTTTGCCGCTTTGCGACTCCAATCAGTTCTGCCTTAATGTTCTTTTATTAACAGGAGTTTTCATGAAAGCTGTTCGTTACACGTTACTGACTGTGGCCATGCTGGTCAGTGGGTGTGCCAGTTCCTCCGGTACTGATGCTAACAGCAGCCAGCAGGTAAGCTGGTGGAATCCACTGAGCTATCACTGGTCTGCTGCGCTGCCGTGGAACTGGTTTGGCTCCTCGCTTACGGCCACAGAGCAGGGCGTGGGCGGCATCAATGGCTCAACGGCCATGACCGAAGCCGCCATAAAAGAGGGGTTGAAAGGCAAGTACGATCTGCGTCAGGGCATGCGCGGCCATAACGGCCAGGTTGTGTCATTCTGGCAGGCTATGGATGACGGCAAAGTGATGCTGGTGATTTATGGTCAGACGCAGGTCGATCGCATTGAGGTGCTGGACAGCCGTATCGCCAGCGCCGACGGCAGCAAAGTCGGTGACGCGTTCAGCGCCAAATTCGACAAAGCCTTCAATAACTGCGTGCTGGCGAGCGGACTGGACAACCGTGACGTGGAGTGTCGCGCGCCCAACAGTCAGCATCTTCGCTACGTTTACAGCGGCACCTGGCACGGCCCGGAAGGCTTAATGCCGTCGGATGACACACTCAAGAGCTGGACGCTCAGCAAAATTGTCTGGCAGCGCTAAGTCTATTTTTACACCGCTCAACCGCAGGGCATAACCGGCCCTGCGCGTCCAATTCTGTTTTTCTTCTGTCTTTTCCCGCCGCCTTATGCCTTTTTCGACTTTGAAATCAGTAAACGATATATAAAACCGTTACGGGTTTACGCTGAGTTATAAATAAACTGCTGTATCAGCAGATGAGATCTGCATCAAATTTCCTCAGGGTGAACCATGACCTTACCAGCGATGAAAAAGATCGTGAGCGGACTCGCACTGTCGCTGAGTCTGGCCGGTGCCGCAAACGCGACCGAGCTGTTGAACAGCTCTTACGATGTTGCACGTGAATTATTCGTCGCCCTGAATGCGCCGTTTGTCAGCCAGTGGGATGCCAGCCATCCTGACGACAAGTTGACTATTAAGATGTCCCATGCCGGGTCATCCAAACAGGCGTTGGCGATCCTGCAAGGCCTGCGTGCCGATGTGGTGACCTATAACCAGGTCACCGATGTGCAGGTACTGCACGATAAAGGCAAACTGATCCCTGCCGACTGGCAAACCCGCCTGCCGAATAACAGTTCGCCGTTTTACTCCACCATGGCGTTCCTGGTGCGCAAGGGAAACCCAAAGCAGATTCACGACTGGTCTGATTTAACCCGTGACGATGTGAAGCTGATTTTTCCTAATCCCAAAACCTCCGGCAACGGACGTTATACCTATCTTGCTGCCTGGGGCGCCGCCAGCAACGCTGACGGGGGCGATCAGGCTAAAACCCGCGCTTTTATGACAAAATTTCTGAAAAATGTTGAAGTCTTCGATACCGGTGGCCGGGGTGCGACGACCACCTTTGCTGAACGCGGTCTGGGTGATGTGTTGATCAGTTTTGAGTCTGAAGTGAATAACATCCGCAACCAGTACGGCAAAGACGACTACGAAGTCGTGGTGCCTAAAACCGATATTCTCGCGGAGTTTCCCGTTGCCTGGGTGGATAAAAACGTCGAGCAGAATAAAACAGCCGATGCAGCGAAAGCCTATCTGACCTGGCTGTATTCTCCTGCGGCGCAGAAAATTATTACGGATTTCTATTACCGCGTGAACAATCCGCAGTTAATGGCGCAGCAAAAAGCCCGTTTTCCTGCCACGAACCTGTTTCGTGTTGAAGACATTTTTGGCGGCTGGGACACCGTGATGAAAACCCATTTCGCCAGCGGTGGCGAGCTGGACCAGTTATTAGCGGCGGGGCGGTGATCATGTTTGCAGCCAGCCAAAAACGCGTCCTGCCCGGTTTCGGTCTCAGCCTGGGCACCAGCCTGCTCTTTACCTGTCTGGTGCTGCTGCTGCCAATCAGCGCACTGATTATGCAGCTGTCGCAGATGACGTTGCAGCAATACTGGGACGTTGTCACCAATCCGCAGCTCATCGCAGCCTATAAGGTCACGCTGCTGTCGGCCGGTGTGGCCTCACTGTTTAATGCCGTATTCGGCATGTTAATGGCATGGATCTTAACGCGTTACCGTTTTCCGGGGCGCACGCTGCTCGATGGTCTGATGGATCTGCCGTTTGCGCTGCCGACCGCCGTTGCTGGCCTGACGCTGGCCGGTCTGTTTTCCGTGAACGGCTGGTACGGACAGTGGTTCGCGCATTTTGATATCAAGATCTCCTATACCTGGATCGGTATCGCGCTCGCAATGGCCTTCACCAGTATTCCGTTTGTGGTGCGCACCGTGCAGCCGGTGCTGGAAGAGCTGGGGCCTGAGTATGAGGAAGCGGCTCAAACGCTGGGCGCCACGCCCTGGCAGAGCTTCCGCCGGGTCGTTCTGCCTGAAGTGGCACCGGCCTTACTCGCGGGCACCGCGCTGTCGTTTACCCGCAGTCTGGGCGAGTTTGGTGCGGTGATCTTTATTGCCGGCAACATCGCCTGGAAAACCGAAGTCACCTCGCTGATGATCTTCGTGCGCCTGCAGGAGTTTGACTATCCGGCAGCCAGCGCCATTGCCTCGGTCATTCTGGCGGCATCGCTGCTGTTACTTTTCGCTATCAATACCTTACAAAGCCGCTTTGGTCGTCGTCTGGGAGGCCATTAATGGCAGAGATTTCGCAACTCAATCATGCCGACCGCCAGCCTGTTAACTGGGCCAAGTGGCTGCTTATTGGTCTCGGTGCGCTGATATCCTTGCTGCTGCTGGTCGTGCCGATGGTGTCCATCTTCTGGGAGGCCCTGCATCAAGGACTGGGCATCACCTTAAGCAATCTGACCGACAGCGACATGCTCCATGCCATAGGGCTCACGGTGCTGGTTGCATTGATTACCGTGCCGGTGAATTTAGTGTTCGGCACGCTGCTGGCCTGGCTGGTGACACGCTTTACCTTTCCAGGACGTCAGCTGCTCTTGACGCTGTTCGATATTCCCTTTGCGGTATCGCCTGTCGTGGCGGGCCTGATGTATCTGCTGTTCTGGGGCATCAATGGCCCGGCGGGCGGCTGGCTGGATGCCCATAATATTCAGGTGATGTTCTCCTGGCCTGGCATGGTGCTGGTCACCGTCTTCGTTACCTGTCCGTTTGTGGTGCGCGAACTGGTGCCGGTCATGCTGAGCCAGGGCAGTCATGAAGATGAAGCCGCGGTGCTGTTAGGTGCCTCGGGCTGGCAGATGTTCCGTCGCGTGACGCTGCCGAATATTCGCTGGGCCATGCTGTATGGCGTCGTGCTGACCAACGCCCGCGCAATTGGTGAGTTTGGCGCGGTTTCCGTGGTTTCGGGTTCTATTCGTGGTGAAACCTATACCTTACCGCTTCAGGTTGAATTGCTGCATCAGGATTACAATACGGTGGGCGCCTTTACTGCCGCAGCCTTACTGACCGTGATGGCAATCGTGACGCTGTTTCTGAAAAGCATTGTGCAATGGCGTTTAGAGCAACAGCACAAACGCCTGCAACTGGAGGACAATCATGAGCATTGAGATTAACCAGATCAACAAATCCTTTGGTCGCACAGCGGTGCTGAACGATATCTCACTGGATATTCCGTCTGGCCAGATGGTGGCCTTACTGGGGCCGTCTGGTTCGGGTAAAACTACGCTGCTGCGCATCATTGCTGGACTGGAACATCAGAACAGCGGTCAGATTCGTTTTCACGACCACGATGTCAGCCGCCTGCACGCCCGCGATCGCCAGGTCGGATTTGTCTTCCAGCACTATGCGCTGTTCCGTCACATGACGGTCTTCGACAATATTGCCTTTGGCCTGACCGTGCTGCCGCGCCGTGAGCGTCCGTCCAGTGCGGAAATAAAAAAACGCGTCACGCGCCTGCTGGAGATGGTGCAGCTTTCCCATCTGGCGAACCGTTTCCCGGCCCAGCTTTCGGGGGGGCAGAAGCAGCGCGTCGCACTGGCAAGAGCCCTGGCCGTGGAACCGCAAATTTTGTTGCTGGATGAGCCCTTTGGTGCGCTGGACGCTCAGGTGCGTAAAGAGCTGCGCCGTTGGTTACGTCAGCTGCACGAAGAATTGAAGTTCACCAGCGTGTTCGTCACGCACGATCAGGAAGAGGCGATGGAAGTGGCCGATCGCGTGGTGGTGATGAGCCAGGGCAGCATCGAACAGGTGGGGACGCCGGATGAAGTCTGGCGCGATCCCGCCACGCGCTTCGTGCTGGAATTCCTGGGTGAGGTTAACCGCTTCGACGGTGAAGTGCATGGTTCTCAGTTCCATGTCGGGGCGCACCACTGGCCGTTAGGCTATACCTCTGCACATCAGGGCGCGGTCGATCTGTTCCTGCGCCCGTGGGAAATCGACGTTTCGCGCAGAAGCAGCCTGGAAACGCCGCTGCCCGTTCAGGTCTTAGAAGTGAGTCCTCGTGGTCACTTCTGGCAGCTGGTGGTGCAGCCAACGGGATGGCAGAGCGAGCCCTTCTCGCTGGTCTTTGACGGTGAACAGACCGCGCCATTGCGCGGCGAGCGCCTGTTCGTGGGGCTGCAGCAGGCCCGACTGTACCAGGGCGCGACACCGTTACGGGCGGTTGCCTTTGCACACAGCGCCTGATATTTTCTTTTTCACGCAGGGCGGGACAGTGTCCCGCCTTTTTAATGACCTGAATACCGCGATAACCCGGGCTGTGGCCTGGATCAGGGCGGAGAGGGTTTTGCCAGGAAATGCATCGTGACCACTCTGGAAGACACCATCGGCAATACGCCGCTCATCAGATTACAGCGCCTGGCGCCTGACAACGGCAGTGAAGTCTGGCTTAAGCTGGAAGGGAATAACCCTGCCGGTTCAGTGAAAGATCGGGCCGCCTGGTCGATGATCCACCAGGCCGAGTTGCGCGGTGACATTACCCCGGGCGACCAGTTGATCGAAGCCACCAGTGGCAACACCGGCATTGCGCTGGCGATGATTGCCGCGATGAAGGGTTATCGGCTGCGGCTGCTGATGCCCGACAACATGAGTCAGGAGCGGCAGGATGCGATGCGCGCCTACGGCGCAGAACTGGTGCTGATTAGCCGCGAGCAGGGGATGGAAGGCGCACGCGATCGGGCTCAGGAGATGGCGGCACGGGGCGAAGGCAGGGTACTGGACCAGTTCAATAACCCGGATAACCCGCTCGGCCATTACCAAACCACCGGGCCTGAGCTGTGGCAGCAGTCGAAACAGCGAATGACCCACTTTGTTTCCAGCATGGGTACCACGGGAACCATTACTGGCGTAGGCCGGTTTTTAAAGGATCACCAGACCGGCGTTAAGGTGATTGGCCTGCAGCCTACCGAAGGCAGCAGCATTCCCGGCATCCGCCGCTGGCCGCAGGCTTACATGCCGGGCATTTATCGCCCTGAGTTGGTGGATGACATCATTGATATGGGACAGCAGGAAGCCGAAGAAACCATGCGCGCGTTAGCGCGACGTGAAGGCATCTTCTGCGGCGTCAGTTCCGGCGGTTCGGTTGCTGGCGCACTGCGCATCGCCCGGGCGAATCCGGGGAGCGTGGTGGTGGCTATCGTCTGCGACCGGGGCGATCGCTATCTCTCAACCGGAATTTATCAGTAGCGTCCTCCTTATTACCGATGCGTTAAAAAAGGCGTGTGTTGCCCACCAGGGCGCATAAGCCTTTTTTGTTTACCGGAGTTGGCACTATGCTTAGTCGCATCTGTAAGGATCGCGTAAAACCGGCTGCGCATTACGTTGGCTCGGTTCAAAATAGCGCCAGTTACGCATGAGAGATAACAATGAAAATCTTGCTGGTAGATGACGACGTAGAGTTAGGCACCATGTTAAGCCAATACCTGATAACAGAAGGTTTTGACGCTCAGCTGGTGTTAACCGGCAGTGCCGGGGTTCAGGGAGCGCTGTCGGGGGAGTTTAGCGCCATGATACTGGACATTATGTTGCCCGATATGAGCGGCACCGACGTGCTGCGTCAGGTGCGTCAGCAAAGCCGCCTGCCGGTAATTATGCTGACCGCCAAAGGCGATAATATTGATCGGGTCATCGGGCTGGAAATGGGCGCGGATGACTATATGCCCAAACCCTGTTATCCCCGCGAGCTGGTTGCACGTTTGCGCGCGGTCCTGCGCCGGGTTGAGGAGCTTGCACCGCAGCAGGACAAAAAAGAGATACTGCAGTGGGGCGAGCTCACCCTTAATTCTGCCAGGCGGATTACGGAGTGGAAGGGCAAAACGTTTGACCTGACCGCCTCAGAATTTAACCTGCTCGATTTGCTGCTGCGTTCACCCGACCGGGTAGTGACGAAAGACGAACTGTCAGAAAAAGGTCTGGGCCGACCGCGCGAAGCTTACGATCGCAGCGTGGATGTTCACATCAGTAATATTCGTCAGAAGCTCAGTGCGCTTACGGCAGAGAGCATTACGATTGAGACCGTTCGCAGCATTGGCTATCGTATTCGATGAGTCACAGCTATCGCGGACGCATGTTCTGGAAAATCCTGCTGGGCTTTTGGCTGGTATTTTTCATCATTAGCCAGCTTATCTGGCTGGGGTTTTCACTTTCCGGAACCCGCCACCATCCGCCTGAACTCCAGGTAACACAGCGTCTGGCGGATGTGTTAATGGCATCAGCCACGTCCGTGCTGGAACGTGAAGGGCCAGCCGCACTCAAGGTGATGACAGCAGAGTGGACGCCTGAGGAACGCCAGTTCCTGAGCATGAGTCCTGTTGATGACCTTCAGCCCGCCGTCAGCGCGCCGCCGCCGGTTTCCGATACCACTGATACAGCGTTTTTCCCCGACAGGCTGGTGCGTCAGGTAAAGGGTGCAGACGGCAACGATTATGAACTGATGTATGACCTCAGAGGAATGCGTAAACTGAGTCGGGAAGGGCGACCACACAACTTTCTGAACATACCCGAACCCATGTTTATTTTTGCTGGTTCGGTAGGGCTGCTGTTCAGTTTGCTGTTGGCCTGGAACCTGACCCGGCCGATGCGACAGCTGCGCGAAGGGTTTTCGCGCGTGGCTAATGGGGATTTACGCGTCCGGCTTTACCCGGCGCTGCGTAAACGCCACGATGAGCTGTCGAGCGTGGCTCAGGCATTCGATGCGATGGTAGAACGGCTGGATACGCTGGTGAAGGCGCGTGAGGCGCTGCTTCACGATATCTCTCACGAACTGCGCTCACCGCTCGCTCGCCTGCAGTTGGCCACCGGGCTGGCACGTCAAAGGCCAGAGAATGTCAGTACTTCACTGGATCGCATTGACGAAGAAGCGCAACGGCTTGATAAGATGATTGGCGAGCTGTTGGCTCTGGCGCGTGCAGAACACGAAAGCATGCCGGGAGAACACTATTTTGACCTTGCGGGATTGCTGGAGGCGGTAGTGACAGACTTGCGTTATGAAGCGCAGATCCCCGGTGTGGATGTCGTGTATGACGTTGATGAGCGCGCCGATCATACGGTGCGTGGCAATGCGGAACTGTGCCGCCGTGGCATTGAAAACGTATTACGCAATGCCCTGCGTTTCTCGCTGCCGGGACAACGTATTCATGTGAGCCTGAAGGTAGAATCGCAGTGGCTGGCTATTCACGTACGTGACCAGGGGCCGGGTGTGGAAGAAACCAAACTTTCCAGCATCTTTGACCCGTTTGTACGCGTGAATTCGCCGCTGATGGGCAAAGGTTACGGGCTGGGGTTGGCAATCGTACGTAAAGTGGTGTTGGCGCATCATGGGGAAGTGCACGCCGTCAATAGACCGGAAGGCGGGCTGGAGCTCACGCTGCGTTTGCCGCGCTGGCAGCCGGATTAACGCGGAAAACGAGCAAAAAAAACGGCACCCTCAGGTGCCGTTTTTCGTTTACTTCCTGATGCGAATCACAGGGGTTTCACCCACAATGACCTGACCAGAAAGCTTCGTCAGATCTTTGATTTCATCCATGTTGGAGATGACAACAGGCGTCAACGTTGATTTTGCTTTCTCTTCCAGCAGTGCCAGATCGAACTCAATAACCACGTCGCCTTTTTTAACCTTCTGACCTTCTTCAGCGATACGTTTGAAGCCTTCGCCTTTCAGTTCAACGGTATCAATACCGAAGTGAACAAAAAGCTCAATGCCGTTATCTGATTCGATTGAAAAGGCGTGGTTGGTTTCGAAAATCTTGCCGATAGTCCCGTCAACCGGCGCAACCATTTTGTTGCCGCTTGGTTTGATCGCAATACCGTCACCCACGATTTTTTCTGCAAACACCACATCTGGTACGTCTTCAATGTTCACGATTTCGCCTGACAGAGGCGCTACGATATCAATTGTCCCAGCGCTATCTGTTTTTTCGCCAAAAAGTTTAGAAAACAAACCCATGATCTTCTCCTAAGCAGTAATTTGGGGCCAGCATCTCGTGGATCAGCAGAGCGTTTTTTCTTTAATGAACTTGTTGACCAGGTTCATTAAGTCTTCCGCCGTAGGTTGAGCCAGTGCCTGCTCTGCCAACGCCTTCGCATCTTCGAAATGTGTATTACGAATAATTTTCTTGATGCCAGGGATAGAAATGGCACTCATGCTGAATTCGTCCAGCCCCATTCCCAGTAACAGTAGTGTAGCACGTTCGTCACCTGCCAGCTCACCACACATGCCAGTCCATTTACCTTCAGCATGAGACGCATCAATAACTTGCTTGATGAGGTTCAGCACTGACGGTGTCATTGGGTTATACAGGTGCGAAATCAAATCATTACCACGATCTACTGCGAGAGTATACTGCGTCAAATCGTTTGTCCCAATGCTAAAGAAGTCGACTTCTTTCGCCAGGTGACGGGCAATCACGGCTGAGGCAGGCGTTTCGACCATAATGCCGACTTCGATTGACTCATCAAACGCTTTGCCTTCTTCGCGTAACTGCGCTTTAAGCATGTCCAGCTCGGCTTTCAGACTGCGGACTTCTTCGACCGAAATAATCATCGGGAACATGATGCGCAGCTTGCCGAATGAGGAGGCGCGCAGAATAGCGCGTAGCTGTGCATGCAGAATTTCTTTACGATCCATCGCAATACGGATGGCGCGCCAGCCCAGGAACGGGTTCTCTTCCTTCGGCAGGTTCATGTAAGGCAGGTCTTTATCACCGCCAATGTCCATGGTACGCACGATAACGGCCTGCGAGCCCATCGCTTCAGCAACGGCTTTGTAAGCCTGGAACTGCTCTTCTTCAGTCGGCAGCGAATCGCGATCCATAAACAGGAACTCGGTGCGATACAACCCGACACCTTCAGCGCCGTTACGCTCTGCACCGGCGATATCACGCACGGTGCCGATATTGGCGCAGACTTCAACCTGATGACCATCCAGGGTTACCGCGGGCAGATCTTTCAGCTTGGCCAGTTCATGTTTTTCGGACAGGTACTGGTTCTGAACCGCTTTCAGCTCTTCCTGAACGGCGTCAGACGGATTGACGTGAATCGCATTGTTCACGCCATCCAGAATGATGAAGTCACCGTTCTTAATGGAGGTGGTCACGTTACCTGTGCCGACGATCGCAGGGATTTCTAACGAACGCGCCATGATGGACGTGTGCGACGTGCGACCGCCAAGGTCAGTAATAAAGCCCAGCACCTTTTTCAGGTTTAGCTGTGCGGTCTCTGACGGCGTTAAATCTTTCGCCACCAGAATAGATTCGTCCTGGATTGCACTCAGATCGACAATATGCAGACCTAAAATATTTTGCAGCAGGCGTTTACCGATGTCGCGCACGTCCGCCGCACGCTCTTTCAGGTATTCATCATCCAGTTCTTCCAGCGCTTTAGCCTGAGCGTCAATCACGGAATTCACCGCGGCATCGGCAGTTGCGTGATCTTTTTTGATCAGGTCGGTGATTTCCTGCTCCAGCTCTTCATCTTCCAGCAACATGATGTGGCCTTCGAAAATCGCTGCTTTTTCTTCACCCAGGGATTCGCTGGCTTTAATGCGAATGGCTTCCAGCTGTTCAGCCGCTTTGCCGCGGCCCTGAAGAAAGCGCTGAATCTCCTGCTCAACCTGATCATCTGAAATCTTTTTATGGTTGATGACGATCTCGTCTTCTTTCAGCAGCAGAGCTTTGCCGAAAGCGATACCTGGTGATGCTAAAATGCCTGAAATCATAACCCTACCTTTTAATCACGATGGCTGACTGGACTCGTTGCATTGCCATAGTCGTGGGACACGTACTCTACGAAAGCAATAACGCGGACAGTTTGTCCGCGATCAAGATGTTGCACGCAATGGCGCAGAAGAGTCGTTTTAAAGCGGTGCAGAAAGGACGTTACTCCAGTTCCGCCATCAGCTTAACTAAATGCTCTACGGCTTTTTGCTCATCTTCACCTTCCGCAGAAAGGGTCACAACGGTGCCCTGGGTCAGACCCAGCGTCTGCAGCTTAAACAGGCTTTTAGCGCTGGCAGATTTACCATTGGAGGTGACAGTGATTTCTGACTGGAAGGCTTTAGCTTCTTTGACAAATTGCGCAGCAGGGCGAGTATGCAGTCCGTTTGGTGCGGTAATGGTAACTTCTTGCTGGAACATTCTATTTCCCCAACTTTTTCAGGATTAGTGTTATGGATCTAAAGTCTAGCCTGGAGCCCTAACTTTAGCCTGTGAAGGTGCGCGGGTATACATCTTACTGTCTAACAATGCGCTTGAATGAGTCTTTCATTCCCGCTGAGTGTCAAAAAGCGATTTGAGCACGTCACCGGTTAATTATGCCGTGATTTGCCCTTTCACTAAATCTGAATCTTGACTCAGCTTGATCCACTTCAAAGGAGGATTAATTTCAGGCTTCGAAATAATTGGCAGTCTAAATACCAGAGCCACGTGAGTGAAATCAATCTGCGACATGGTGAAAGTGAGATCTGGGCCACAAAAAAGCACCCATCCGGGTGCTTTTTAGGCAATTATCCGCACCCTGTTCGGGCTATTGCAGCTCTTTTTCGGTAAAGAGATCGGCAAACAGGGCGGTGCTGAGATAGCGCTCGCCGGAAGAGGGGAGAATCACGACGATATTTTTATTGGCGTAAGCTTCATCTTCCTGCAGCTTCAGCGCGGCGGCAACGGCGGCACCAGATGAAATACCGGCCAGGATACCTTCTTCTTCCATCAGACGACGTGCAGTGGAGATGGCTTCTTCGTTGGTGATAGCCACTGCCAGGTCAATCAGCGACAGCTCCAGGTTGCCTGGAATAAAGCCAGCACCGATCCCCTGAATCTTGTGGGGGCCGGGTTTCAATTCTTCGCCCGCCATGGCCTGGGCAATGACCGGTGAGTCGGCTGGCTCAACCGCAACCGTGATCAATTCTTTTTTGCCTTTGGTGTTTTTTATGTAACGACTTACCCCGGTCAGGGTACCGCCGGTACCCACACCGGCGATGAACACGTCCACTTCGCCATCCGTATCTTCCCAGATTTCCGGGCCGGTGGTCTTTTCATGAATTTCCGGGTTAGCCGGGTTGCTGAACTGCTGCAGCAGCAGGAATTTGTCGGGATCGCTGGCAACAATCTCTTCAGCTTTTGAGATGGCACCTTTCATGCCTTTTGCGCCTTCGGTCAGCACCAGATTTGCGCCTAACGCTTTCAGCAGCTTGCGCCGCTCAACAGACATGGTATCCGGCATGGTGAGCGTCAGTTTATAGCCGCGTGCCGCCGCTACGTAGGCCAGTGCGATGCCGGTGTTGCCGCTCGTCGGCTCAACAAGTTCAATGCCAGGCTTAAGAATACCGCGCTTTTCCGCGTCCCAAATCATATTGGCACCGATACGGCATTTCACACTGAAGCTCGGGTTACGGGACTCGACCTTCGCAAGGATGCGGCCGTTACCGATGCGGTTCAGTCGAACCAGCGGCGTATGACCAATTGTCAAAGAGTTGTCTTCATAAATCTTGCTCATAGCCTGTCCTTAACTGTATGAATTATTGGGAACCCTCAGAGCATACCTGTTCTTCTTTCTGGCGGAAGGAAAGAAATCATATATCTATATGTCTCATGGCAATAAGACCTGCCAGAAATTGCATAAGGATAGTTGATGATTTAGCTCAGGTGCCACGAGCAAGCTTTGCGCGATAACGATCGACCCACATTGCCGTTGCGCCACAAACTGCTACTGGCATGATGGCCAGATTAACGACCGGAATCATTGTAAACAGGCTGACCAGCGCACCAAACTGCAAGTTTGCCGTCTTGTGCTGACGCAGCGCCTGGCGCATCTGCTGAAAACCCACCTTATGATTATCGAAAGGATAGTCACAGTACTGAATCGATAACATCCACGCGCTGAACATAAACCATAAAACGGGCGCGACGGTCTGCCCAAAGCCCGGAATAAAGTAGAGCAGCAGTAAGCCCAGCGCGCGTGGCAGGTAGTAGCCCAGCTTCTGCAATTCGCGTTTCATAATGCGGGGAACATCTTTGAGCAGGCCTACCCAGCCGCTGTCAGGCAGCGGTTTGCCGGTCAGGCGCGCTTCCAGTTGTTCGGCCAGTAGCCCACAAAAGGGGGCGGCAATCAGGTTGGCAAGGGTGGAAAAGAAGTAACTGAACACCAGTACCACGGAAATCACCGACAGCGGCCACAGCAAATAGCTCAGCCACTGTAGCCAGTCGGGAACGTGGGACATCAACTGCGGGATCCAGCTATCAAGCTGGTAAAAAAGCCATACGAAAGCCCCGCCCAGCAGAAGGATGTTGACCAGTAAAGGGATAATCACAAAGCGTCGAATACCGGGCAATCTGACCAGCTTCCAGCCCTCGCTGAAGTAATGCAAACCGTTAAAAGCGGAAACCGAATTGTTGACAACCATAAAGCCCGTTCTCCTGAAGATGGTAAGGCGCCTCTACTATAACCTGGCTTTTTCACCTCTCCAGGTGCCGTTTGGGTAAAAAAACAGCGAAAAAGCGTGGGTGGTCTATCTTATTTGTGAGAAAATACTGCACAGACTTGCACTTATCTGGCAGGGCAAATACAGTTAGAGAATAAAGTTTGCCGCGGTGGCAAGGTATTGGAACAACAGAGAATACAATGATGCAGGATTTGCGTCTGATATTAATCGTTGTTGGCGCGATCGCCATTATAGCGCTTCTTATTCACGGACTGTGGACCAGCCGTAAAGAGCGCTCTTCAGTCTTCCGCGATCGCCCGCACAAACGTTTGAAACAACGTGATGAACATGATGATGAGACGCTTACCGACGACGTTGATGACGGCGTGGGTCAAGTGCGTGTGCGCCATGCCCGCGACCATCAGGAACCTCACTTCGATGATATTCGCGATACGCAGCCAGACGAGCAGCACGCGCCTGTAACGCCACAGCGTGCACGCCAGCCTGCCACATCAGCGCCGGAAAGCGATCCCCTGTTTGCGCCAGCACCCAAGCCTGAATCCGCACAGCCGCGGCCAGCGCCTGCACGTCAGCAGCCCGCGCCTCAGCCAACCTTTGTTGCGCCACCGGTACAGGCAGATCCTCTGCTGGATTCTGACCCGCTGGATACCGTTCAGCCCAATCCCGTTTATCAGGCCGAGCCTGAACCCGCGCCTGAGGTCGTCAGCCCGCCGCCGCCTAAGCAACCTGAAGCGCGCCCTGTAACCAGCAGCAAGCCGAAAGAAGCGGTGCTGGTTCTGCATGTCGCCGCCCATTCCGGTGGTCAGCTAAATGGTGAAGCCCTGTTACAGGGGATTTTGCAGGCCGGTTTTCAGTTTGGTGAAATGAATATTTTCCATCGTCACCTCAGCCCGGCGGGCAGCGGCCCTGTGCTGTTTAGCCTGGCCAATATGGTGAAACCGGGCTCGTTCAATCCGGATGAAATGACTGATTTCACCACGCCCGGTGTGTCCATCTTCATGATGGTGCCGTCCTATGGCGATGCGAATC
The DNA here is from genome assembly GCA_030522485.1 of Stenchaetothrips biformis. Lineage (NCBI taxonomy): Eukaryota > Metazoa > Arthropoda > Insecta > Thysanoptera > Thripidae > Stenchaetothrips > Stenchaetothrips biformis. Next base: position 591,546 of record CM060086.1, read on the forward strand.
AAAACTTTAAGCTGATGCTACAGTCCGCACAGCGTATTGCGGACGATGTGGGCGGTGTGGTTCTCGATGATGAGCGCCGTATGATGACGCCACAAAAACTGGAAACCTACAAAGCGCGTATCCGCGATGTGGTTGAATCCCGGGACTAATCCACACTTTTCAATTTGTTATGATAAACCCCCGCCTGTCGGGGGTTTTTTATCTGATGGGGTTATATGAAATCCGTCCAGGAACACATCACCGAACTGCGCACGACGCTGCGCCATCATGAATACCTTTATCACGTTATGGACGCACCGGAAGTACCGGATGCGGAATACGATCGCCTCATGGGCGAACTGCGGGAACTTGAAGCGCAGCATCCTGACCTGATTACGCCGGATTCCCCTACGCAGCGCGTCGGCGCCGCACCGTTGATGGTGTTTGAGCAGGTTCGCCATGAAGTGCCGATGTTGTCACTGGATAATGCCTTTGACGAAGCCAGCTTCAGAGCGTTTAACAAGCGCGTGCAGGATCGGCTAAAAAGCAGCGACGATCTGGTCTACTGCTGTGAGCTCAAACTGGATGGCCTGGCCGTGAGCCTGTTGTATGAAGACGGACTGTTAACCCGTGCGGCAACCCGCGGTGACGGCACGACCGGCGAGAATATTACAAGCAACGTGCGCACAATCCGCGCGATCCCACTGCGGCTCAAAGGCGAGAACATTCCTGCCCGCGTCGAAGTGCGGGGCGAGGTATTTATGACGCAAAGCGGCTTTGAAAAGCTGAATGCGGAAGCGCGCCGCACCGAAGGTAAAGTCTTTGCCAATCCGCGCAACGCTGCGGCGGGTTCACTGCGCCAGCTCGATCCTCGTATTACGGCAAAACGCCCACTCACATTTTTCTGTTATGGCATTGGCCTGCTGGAAGGCGGCGAGATGCCACGCAGCCATATGGCGCGTCTGCAACAGTTTAAAGCGTGGGGCTTGCCAGTCAGCGATCGTATTCGTCTGGTCCATAACGCGGATGAAGCGCTGGCCTTTTATCACGAGGTTGACGCGCAGCGTGCAGAACTGGGATTTGACATCGACGGCGTCGTGATCAAAGTCGATTCTCAGGATTTGCAGGAGAAGCTGGGCTTTGTCGCCCGTGCACCGCGTTGGGCGGTGGCCTTTAAGTTTGCCGCTCAGGAACAGATGACCGTCGTGCGCGACGTTGAATTCCAGGTGGGCCGCACTGGCGCGATTACACCTGTGGCGCGCCTGGAGCCGGTGCAGGTGGCTGGCGTGATGGTCAGCAATGCGACCTTGCATAATGCCGATGAGATAGAACGTCTTGGTTTACGTATTGGCGATAAAGTTGTGATTCGCCGTGCTGGTGACGTGATTCCTCAGGTGGTCAATGTCGTCACCAGTGAACGGCCTGAGGATGCCCGTGAGATCGTTTTCCCCGCGCAGTGCCCGGTCTGCGGTTCTGATGTCGAACGTGTCGAGGGCGAAGCCGTCACCCGGTGTACAGGTGGTTTGATCTGCGGCGCACAACGCAAAGAAGCGCTGAAGCATTTTGTCTCACGCCGCGCCATGGACGTCGACGGGATGGGCGATAAGATTATCGATCAACTGGTCGAGAAAGAGTACGTTAAAACTCCGGCCGATTTGTTCCGGCTTAACCGTGAAACCTTAACCGGGCTGGATCGCATGGGCGCGAAGTCAGCGCAGAACGTGGTCGACGCTCTGGAGAAAGCCAAGTCCACGACGCTGGCGCGTTTCCTGTATGCGCTCGGTATTCGCGAGGTTGGCGAAGCGACTGCGGCTAACCTCGCGAACCATTTTGGCGAGCTACAAAAGGTGATGGATGCCGATCTGGACGCGCTGATTGCAGTGCAGGATGTGGGCACCGTGGTGGCGACGCACGTACGTCACTTTATGGAAGAAGAGAGCAATCGCGACGTGATTCGCCAGCTGGTCGAAGACATTGGTATCAACTGGCCCCAGGTGGTGGTGGTTAAAGCGGAAGAGATTGACAGTCCGTTTGCAGGCAAAACCGTGGTGCTCACCGGCTCGCTGTCACAGATGAACCGTGACGATGCGAAAGCGCGCCTTACCGAACTCGGCGCGAAAGTCAGTGGAAGCGTATCGAAGAAAACCGATCTGCTAATCGCGGGCGAAGCGGCCGGTTCAAAACTGGCTAAGGCGCAGGAGCTGGGCATCGACGTGATTGATGAAGCTGAAATGATTCGACTGCTGGGAGCCTGACATGGACAAACAGTATCTGGTTGAGATAGCTAACACGGTCATGCCGTTTGGCAAATACAAAGGCCGGGTGCTGATTGATTTGCCTGAACCTTACCTGTTGTGGTTCGCCCGCAGTGGCGACTTTCCTTCAGGACATTTAGGTGAACTGATGCAACTGACGTTGACGGTTAAAATTGAAGGGCTGGAAGGCCTGGTGAAGCCCCTGAAGCGCGGTGAATAATTACGCTGCCTCGTTATAGTGAGCATACGAGGCAGCAATTTCCTGTGCGTTTCGGTTACTTCTGCGATTCCACCGCAGCGGCTTTTTCTTTTTTAGCCTGTAACGCGTTGGTTTTCTTATAACGTCCGGCAATAAACGAACACACCATCAGCTGCACCTGATGAAAGATCATCAGCGGCAAGACGATAATGCCCACGGCACTGGCGGGGAACAGAATGTTCGCCATCGGCACGCCGTTTGCCAGACTCTTTTTGGAACCACAGAACAGGACAACGATCTCATCCTGACGGTTGAAGCCAAACAGGCGAGAGGCAAAGTAGTTAATTAGCAGAACGATAGTCAGCAGCAGTAGACATCCCGCCAGAATCCACAGCAGCGTATCAACGCCAACCCGTTTCCAGATGCCGTTTACCACCGCTTCACTAAAGGCGGAATAGACCACCAACAGAATAGACGTTTGATCCGTAATACCAATCAGGCTGCGGTGTCTTTCCACCCAACCACTGATCCAACGGCGCGAGAGGTGACCTAACACAAAAGGCACCAACAGCTGCAGCATGATTTTACCCACCTGCTCCAGGCCATCGCCCGGCCCGTTACTGTTAACATCCATCACCAGATTCACCAGTAGAGGGGAGATGAAAACGCCCAGCAGGCTGGATGCCGAGGCGCTACAGACCGCGGCAGCAACGTTTCCGCCCGCCATTGAGGTAAAGGCAATGGCGGACTGCACAGTAGCAGGTAAGATGCACAGATAAAGGAAGCCAGTATAAATTTCTGGGCCGACCTTCACCGGATGCCACCAGACAATTAACAGGCCAATCGCCGGGAACAGGACAAATGTACTGCACATAATCCACAGGTGAAGCCGCCAGTGGCTGCTACCTGCGATGATTTTTTCTCGCGACAATTTAGCACCGTGCATAAAAAACAGCAGGGCAATCGCTGCGGTGGTGAGGTATTCGAAAAAGTCGACAAACCCGCCTCTTGCCGGGATAAAAGAGGCCAACAATACAGTGATGATCAGCTTAATCATCATTGGGTCAATGCGTAAAAATCCCATCGTTACAATCCGGTTAAATTAAGTCTGGAATGATTGTGCGCGATGTGGGTTTAGAAATAAAATTGATTTATTAGATTAATCTATGTGAGAAATCGATGAATTACTCTTTGCGTCAGCTTCGCACCTTTGTTGCTGTAGCGCACTACGGCGGTTTTAGTCAGGCAGGGCAGGCGATTGGCCTGAGCCAGTCGGCCGTAAGCCACAGCATCAAAGAGCTGGAGAATGAAATTGGCGTTCGCCTGCTGGACCGGACGACGCGTGAAGTGGTGCTGACCGAGGCCGGACAGCAGCTGGCATCTCGCATGGAAAGGCTGCTGGAAGAGATAAATACCACGCTGCTTGATATTCGCAGCTATGGTGAACAGCGCAGTGGCACGGTGCGCATCGCGGCCAGTCAGACCATCTCTGCGCACCTGATGCCGCAGTGCCTTGCTGCCAGCCAGCATAGCTATCCGGACATAAAAATCATTTTGCACGATCGCGTTCAGCAGTGGGTTTTAGAAAGCGTCCGCAATGCTGAAGTGGATTTTGGCATCGTGATCGGACCGCTTAACGACACCGATTTTGACGGCTGCGCTATTCTGGATGAACCTTTTTTGCTGTTGTGTCGTGAGGACGATCCGCTCGCAGACGTTGTTCAGGCAAACTGGTCGCTGTTAGATGGGCGAACGATGGTGCTGCAGGATTACGCTTCAGGCAGTCGGGTATTAATTGATGCGGCTTTACGCCAGCAAAATATCAACGTTAATGTCGTTCAGGAGATCGGCCATCCCGCGACGCTGTTTCCTATGGTCGATGCCGGCATTGGGATTAGCATTTTACCGGCACTGGCGTTACCGCTTCCGGCAGGACGGGCGCTGACGGTGCGCCGTCTTTATCCGGAGATCAATCGTACCCTGACTTTAATTAAGCGTAAAAATCGATCATTAACGCCAGCGGCCGAAGCGATCTGGCAGGAGGTGCGTCAGCAGGCAAGATTGCTGACGCAACAACGCGAGTCCAGACCGGCGTTTTAGATATAGACATCGAGTTGATTGGTCTGCGTTGGACGGTTAACGCCATCTGCAGATGCAGTATTACCTTCTTTTTGTGCCTGCTTTGCTTCAGCTTTCTGTTGCTCTTTGCGTTGTAACTGCTGGATTTGCGCTTCTAAAACCTGGATCTGCGCCTTGATAACGTCTTGCTGCTTCTTTTTCTGTTCTGTCGTCAGCGTTTTATCATCGCCCAGACTTTTCAGTTGATCGTTGAGACGAGAAATCTGCTTATTCAGGCTGGCGATTTGTGCAGCCGTATCTGATGAGGCGCTGGTGCTGTCTGACGTCGAGCCACTGCCGATGCTGGGGGTGCTGGTTGTAATAGTTGTCATTATGAACTCCTTGCAATTAGACGTATTAGGTTATCGGACGCTCGTGGAAAAGCTTCATGCCCCAGAATGTTAATTTTACGAAAAGATTTTTACAGTCTGGCGTCAGTTTGCGCAGCAGGAGAAAAATGAAGGGCGGTTTGCAGGCGTGTCTGAGGGACGACCATCCTGCACGTTTTACAGGGTGAGCGGCGCAGGATAGTCTTGTTTACTGGCCTCGCCCTGCGGGTGAGGCTGGCGCATCAGCCTGAACCGCTTTGCGATTCAGTCGAACCTGCGGCAGGTTCTCATCCTGCACGTTTTACGCACAGCAAAAAGGCGCCTTTAGGGCGCCTTTCAACATTGGTGGGTCGTGCAGGATTGCCTCGGCCCTGCAGGCCTCGCCCGCCGGGTGATGCTGGCGCATCAGCCTGAACCGCTCCGCGATTCAGTCGAACCTGCGGCAGGTTCTCATCCCGCACGTTTTACGCACAGCAAAAAGGCGCCTTTAGGGCGCCTTTCAACATTGGTGGGTCGTGCAGGATTCGAACCTGCGACCAATTGATTAAAAGTCAACTGCTCTACCAACTGAGCTAACGACCCGAAGTGGTGGGTGATGACGGGTTCGAACCGCCGACCCCCTCCTTGTAAGGGAGATGCTCTACCAACTGAGCTAATCACCCACTTCAGTACTGCTTCACAAGAGTGTCATCTGACTAAGATATGGTGGGTGATGACGGGTTCGAACCGCCGACCCCCTCCTTGTAAGGGAGATGCTCTACCAACTGAGCTAATCACCCATATCTTATCTCTTGTCACTGCGGGCCACCTTAAACCTTCTTAAGAGTGGTGGGTGATGACGGGTTCGAACCGCCGACCCCCTCCTTGTAAGGGAGATGCTCTACCAACTGAGCTAATCACCCCCGCTGTGTGGAGTCGCATTATAGGGATAGTTGATTTTGAGTCAACGCTTTTTAAAACATAATTGTGCGTTCGGTTTAATTTTAAACATCCCGCAGGGATTTTATCCAATGTGCTGGTTTTCTTAGCAGAAATACAGGCTTTGCTGCCGCTCTGCTGTCTTGCATGCATTGAGGATTCATCATCAGATGCTAGAATATGCGCACTGTTTTCGCGTCTAACCCGTTTTTTGTCATCCAGACAACGAACCTGCGCATTTAAGGCAATACTGAATGAAAATCAAAACTCGCTTCGCGCCAAGCCCTACCGGCTTCTTACACGTAGGTGGCGCTCGTACTGCACTCTACTCATGGCTCTTTGCCCGTCATCATCAGGGCGAGTTTGTACTGCGCATTGAAGATACCGATCTTGAGCGTTCTACACCGGAAGCCATCGAAGCTATTATGGATGGGATGAACTGGCTGAGCCTGGACTGGGATGAAGGCCCTTATTACCAGACCAAACGCTTCGACCGCTACAATGCCGTCATTGATGAAATGCAGGAAGCGGGTACTGCCTATAAATGTTACTGCTCGAAAGAACGTCTTGAAGCGCTGCGTGAAACGCAGATGGCCAACGGCGAAAAACCCCGCTATGACGGCCGCTGCCGTGACAGCCATGAGCATCATGCCGCTGATGAGCCGCATGTAGTGCGCTTCCGTAATCCACAGGAAGGCTCTGTTATTTTTGACGATCAGATTCGCGGTCCGATTGAGTTCAGTAACCAGGAGCTGGACGATCTGATCATCCGCCGTACCGATGGCTCACCGACTTACAACTTCTGCGTCGTGGTGGATGACTGGGATATGGGCATCACCCACGTTGTGCGCGGTGAAGACCACATCAACAACACACCGCGTCAGATCAATATCCTGAAGGCGATAGGCGCACAGGTACCGGTTTATGCCCACGTTTCGATGATTCTGGGTGACGACGGTAAGAAACTGTCTAAACGTCATGGTGCAGTAGGTGTGATGCAATACCGTGATGACGGCTATCTGCCAGAGGCGTTGCTTAACTATCTGGTACGTCTGGGCTGGTCACATGGCGATCAGGAAATTTTTTCTGTCAAAGAGATGACGGCGCTGTTTAGCCTGGATGCGGTCAGTAAATCGGCCAGTGCCTTTAATACCGAAAAACTGCAGTGGTTAAATCACCACTATATTAATACGCTGCCGCCCGAGTACGTGGCAACCCATCTGCAGTGGCATATTGAACAGCAGAACATTGATACCCGCACTGGCCCGGAACTGGCGAAGTTGGTGACCTTGCTGGGCGAGCGCTGCAAGACGCTGAAAGAGATGGCGGCATCCTGTCACTATTTCTATCAGGACTTTGCTGAGTTTGATGCCGATGCCGCGAAAAAGCATTTACGTCCAGTCGCGCGTCAGCCGCTGGAAGTGGTTCGCGACAAGCTGGCCGCCTTGACTGACTGGAATGCAGAAACGGTGCATCAGGCTATTCAGGAGAGCGCGGATGAGCTGGGTGTGGGCATGGGCAAAGTCGGCATGCCGCTGCGCGTCGCCGTCACCGGCGCAGGTCAGTCTCCCGGACTGGATGTAACGGTGGAAGCCATTGGCCGCAGCCGTAGCGTTGAGCGTATTGAAAAAGCACTGGCCTTTATTGCTGAGCGTGAAGCACAGAGCCAGTAACCGTTCTCTTACACGAGAGGCGGCTTGCGGCTGATGGCGTCAGAGCGCTTTCTGTCATTAACCGATGAAGACCAGGCCGCGGGACGTGATTGTCTGAGACGAAAAAAAACCGGAAGCATCGCGCTTCCGGTTTTTTTATTGTTCGTGAATGCCCAGTCGGTCAAGCACACCTTTTATCCCTTCCCGCAAAATCAACGCCGTGAGCTGCTCTTGCTCGTTCTGACTCATTTGCTGGACAGAACTTATCAATAACGCAGGTAATGAATTCGGTGGGGGAGTATAATTTGCCGTGGGTTCATTAAGGTTGCGCGTCGACTGAATGAAACTTTTTACGCGTTCATCAATATGAATCAGTCTTGCTTTTCCGCCCTGAACGCCGGGTTTTGGCGTGGTCGTCCAGTTCTCGCGTTTGATCCATTTGTTCACCGTCTGCCGACTGTAGCCCGTTTCGATTGCCAGTTCTTCCGGAGTTAGCCATTCCTTTTTCACGATGCTGTCCCTGTTCAATACATTAGCCATACATATTACAGCAAATCGTAACGCGTGAAAGTAACAGGAAACGAAATTGCCTTTTGTCTCTCAACAAAAGGCAGGGGATGGTTTATTGCGCAGTGCTTGGCTGCTCGGCTGCGGGACGGAAAGCGAGGAAGTAAGCCAGACCAACGAAAACGGCACCGCCGACGGCGTTACCTAAGAATACCGCCACGAAGTTAGGCAAATATTCAGCCCAGCTCATCTGTCCGGCAAAGATCGCAGCAGGAATAATGAACATATTCGCGACAACGTGCTGGAAACCAATCGCCACAAACGCCATGACAGGGAACCACATACCAAAAATCTTACCGACGACGTCTTTACTGGCAAAGGCCAGCCACACGGCAAGACATACCAGCCAGTTACAACCGATGCCAGAAATGAACGCATGCAGGAAATCGGCATGGACTTTAGCATTCGCAATCGCCAGGGTCTTTTTCAGGTAATCACCCTCGGTCATGGCCAGCATGTGTCCAAAGAACCAGGCAATAGCGATGCTGCCAAGGAAGTTGGCAATCGTTACCCAGAACCAGTTGCGTAATACGCTGTAGCCACTAATACGGCGTGCAAACCAGGCAACAGGCAACGTCATCATATTACCGGTTAACAGTTCGCCACCGGCCAGAATGGTCAGGATCAATCCCACCGGGAACACCGCAGCCCCTAAGAAGCCGCCAAATGAGCCCCAGTCAGCAGGGAGAGAGTTAATGACATGAACATCCAGCAAGAAACCTGTAGCAATAAAGGCACCTGCCATGAAGCCAAGAATGATTAAGGAGCTAATGGAAGCATGGCTTTTTGCCACGCCAGCCTGAATCGCCAGTTGGGCGATCTCTTTGGGTGTATGCAGCGACATATATTCTCTATTGATTTTGTATTGGAGCGAAAACGCCTGGTTGAAGAACGGTGCGCTGGAGAAAACCATGCAGCCGTATTAGATAGCGGGCTAAGTTTTACACGACATTACAGGGAAGACAAGATAATTCCTATAACATATTTAACCGTGAATTAACTTAACTGCCGATAAAAAGTTACTCTTCAATCAGGCTCCTTTCATGATGTTAACAAGGGTTGGAGAGAAACAAACGCACGTCATCACGCTGAGTTTGCCGTCTTTTTCAGCGATCAAACACAGAATGTGATTTTGCCGTTGACACTCCATGGGGGGTTGCATATTATGCCGTCCGTCGCTTAACACGACGGTTTTTTCGGTTCGGGGCTATAGCTCAGCTGGGAGAGCGCTTGCATGGCATGCAAGAGGTCAGCGGTTCGATCCCGCTTAGCTCCACCAAACTTCTTCCCAAAAGTTTGGTACTGAAAAAATGATTTCCAGATGTGGGGGTATAGCTCAGCTGGGAGAGCGCTTGCATGGCATGCAAGAGGTCAGCGGTTCGATCCCGCTTATCTCCACCAAATCTCTGGCTTCTCAGCCATCCTGATATTTCTCTACGCCAATCTACACAAGCTTATATAGCGTTCCTGTGCGACTTATCCTCTGTAACATTATCTTTCTGCAACACAGCAGGCGCTTCTCACCCGGTGTTATGCCTGAATTCAGCCTAATTGTTGCGTCAGCCATCGACGGAAGTCATTAAGTTGTAGAATAAACGCCTCAGCTGTCGCCCGTGGTGCCTGACTTTCTGCGAAAAAGAAGGCTATTGCCGCTTCACGCGCCGGATAACGCGCAACGAACCGCGCAACGTGCTCCTCCAGGCTGCGCGGCCAGTCCGTGTCGCTATCTTTACGTAATATATTGGTGGCGCGAATCAGTTTTCTGGCGGCCGCGCGCTGAAGTGGCCGCTGTTGCAAGGGCTGGCTGGCACGGGACAGACGCGTAGCATACTCGCTCAGTACCTCTGTGACATCGCGGTTAATCGCCCACGCCAGCGCGCGGGATGGCCTGTAAAGCCCAAAAAGCACAGAGAGATCCTGGCCATAGAGACAGCGGCAATGGTGCTTCAGCCAGAATCCCCAGGAAAGGCTGTTCTCCGGCGCGCGGGCCTCATCGAGCGTGCCGATATCAAAATCGACTTTACTGACTACCGGATGCTTTACGGCCAGCGCCTTTTTCAGAGCGGCCAGGCTGTTTTGCTGCGCCTGATCAGGTGAATGGCTGAATATCAGGCACAGGTCCAAATCAGATGCACTCTCAACGGCGTTTCCCGACGCTACGCTACCGTAAAGATAAACGCTGTGCAGGCTATCCTGATAGTCAGCGCTCAGGTGGGCCAGGGCATCGTCGATGACAGCCTGAAACGCGGGCTGAACGTCTGCAAAGGGCAGGGTAAGGATAAAACCCTGTGGATCCAGGCTCATAATGGCTCCTGCATAGCAAACACAGTGGACGACTGAACGATGCGGAGGTGCGTGATAAACCGCAAGATCTTCCGCTCAGCAGACAAGGGCAGTATTTATCAGGGCGACAGGTGGGGTCAACTTTCTTGCCAGGCACGCAGGTTCTGGCGGGCAAGGGGTTATGAATGGGATGGAGACAAAAAAAAGCGAGTCGTTTGACTCGCCTTAATGTTGGCAAAACGCGAACTCAGAATGCCAGTACCAGGCCTGCAATCGCCGCAGATAGCACACTGACCAGCGTTGAGCCGTACAGCAGTTTCAGACCGAAGCGTGAAACCACGTTACCTTGCTCCTCGTTGAGTCCCTTGATGGCGCCAGCGACGATGCCGATAGACGAGAAGTTGGCGAATGAGACTAAGAATACTGACAGGATGCCTTCCGCGTTCGGTGACAGCTGACCGGCAATTTTCTGCAGATCCATCATGGCCACAAACTCGTTGGAAACCAGTTTGGTTGCCATGATGCTGCCGACCTGCAGGGCTTCGCCTGATGGCACGCCCATCACCCACGCAAAGGGGTAGAAGACATAACCCAGCACGCCCTGGAAGGTCACGCCGAAGATGAAGTCAAACAGCGCGTTCAGGCCCGAAATCAGCGCGATAAAACCGATCAGCATGGCCGCAACGATGATGGCGACGCGGAAACCGGCAAGAATGTACTCGCCCAGCATTTCAAAGAAGCTCTGACCCTGATGCAGATCCTGCAGTTGCAGATCTTCTTCGCTGTCAACGCGGTAAGGGTTGATGAGCGACAGCACGATAAAGGTACTGAACATATTCAGCACCAGTGCGGCGACAACATACTTAGGCTGCAGCATGGTCATGTAAGCGCCCACGATAGACATGGAAACCGTCGACATCGCTGTGGCCGCCATGGTGTACATACGGCGTTGTGACATTTTGCCCAGAATATCTTTGTACGCGATAAAGTTCTCAGACTGTCCCAAAATCAGAGAGCTCACGGCGTTGAAAGATTCCAGTTTGCCCATGCCGTTGACCTTAGACAGCACGGTACCAATTCCACGGATGACCCATGGCAGGATGCGGAAGTGCTGAAGAATACCAATCAGGGCTGAGATGAACACGATGGGGCACAATACGTTCAGGAAGAAGAATGCCAGGCCTTTATCATTCATGTTACCAAACACGAAGTTAGTACCCTGAGCGGCATATTTCAGAAGATGATCGAAGAAACCGGCAAATCCTTTGACGAATCCCAGACCGGCTTCCGAGTTCAGGAAGAACCATGCCAGAACGATCTCGATAACCAGAAGCTGTACGATGTAGCGAACCCGAATACTTTTTCTGTCGTGGCTGACCAGCAGGGCCAGCACGCCAACGACCACTAGTGCTAAAAGAAACTGCAAAATATGGGACATGATTGCTCCAAATTTGAGGAGGATTGTATTTTGCTGCGTATTCTATGTAACGGCTTACCGAAAAACGAGATCTCCACCACAATATAAGTATTCAATATCGCCAATTTTCTCAGAATACTCTCACCGATCACGCCCTGTAACCAAATTGTTCACATCATATTCACTTAAACCTATTGTCTGTAATTTAAACAACACGTAGAGTAAGGAGATTACGCCTGACATTGAGGCTTTTTGCACCTCCGATTTATAGCAATGGCTATACATTATAGCACTATCTATTACACTGATTATTAAAACCGCATTTCACTTGCGCCTGTGCCGCTTTAAGCTGCACAGGTAAACCAACGACAGGGTAGCCAATATGTTTGAAAGCCGTGCCGCCGAGCGCGCCGCTCGCGGAGCAAGAAAAGTGAAACTCGCCCTGTTGGGGCCCGCCTTTATCGCCGCTATCGGCTATATCGATCCGGGCAACTTTGCGACCAATATCCAGGCGGGTGCTGCTTACGGTTACCAGCTCCTTTGGGTCGTGGTATGGGCCAATATCATGGCGATGCTTATTCAGTTGATGTCAGCCAAATTGGGCATCGCGACGGGCAAAAACCTCGCGGAACACATCCGCGATCGCTTTCCCCGTCCGGCAGTGTGGTTCTATTGGGTGCAGGCGGAGATCATCGCGATGGCGACCGATCTCGCAGAATTTATCGGTGCAGCTCTGGGATTCAAACTGCTGTTGGGTGTGTCCCTGATGCAGGGCGCTGTGCTCACTGGCGTGGCCACCGTGCTTATTTTGATGCTGCAAAACCGGGGGCAAAAGCCGCTGGAGCTGGTGATTGGCGGCCTGTTGCTGTTTGTGGCGGCAGCGTACATTGTGGAGCTGTTTTTCTCCCAGCCCAAGGTCAGTGAACTGGTGACAGGCATGGCGCTGCCATCTCTGCCCAACGCGGATGCGGTCTTTCTTGCCGCGGGTGTGCTGGGCGCCACCATTATGCCGCACGTGATTTATCTGCATTCCGCATTGACCCAGGGAAAAAGCAGTGACAGTCAGGCCCGGCGCTATTCATCCACCAAGCTTGATGTCGCTATTGCCATGACCATTGCGGGATTTGTCAACCTGGCGATGATGGCCACGGCCGCTGCCGCCTTCCATTTTAGCGGCCACAGTGGGATTGCCGAGCTCGATCAGGCTTACACCACGTTGCAGCCGTTACTGGGCCACGCTGCCGCCACCGTGTTTGGTTTAAGCCTGGTCGCGGCGGGGCTGTCTTCTACCGTGGTGGGCACCCTGGCCGGGCAGGTGGTCATGCAGGGATTTATAAAATTCTATATTCCGCTGTGGGTGCGACGCGCAGTAACCATGGTGCCTTCGTTTATTGTGATCTGGGCCGGCTGGGATCCTACGCGCGTGTTAGTCATGAGTCAGGTGTTGCTGAGCTTCGGTATCGCGCTGGCTCTCATTCCGCTGCTGGCCTTCACCGGCAACCGTGAGCTGATGGGCGAGGAATTGGTCAATTCGCGGCTGATGCAAAACACCGGCCGCGTCATCGTGGTGCTGGTGGTGAGTCTTAACGCCTATCTGCTGATCGGCCAGATGATGGGAATGTAATGCCGCTGCCTGACAACCCGTCAGGCAGACTATCTTTAGCTTTTAAAGCCTGTTGCATTGAGCTTTATCCGCATCCGTTTATATTTTCTTCTGTCTTATTGATTCAGGAGCGGAACGATGCGGACACCGGATTATCCTTCAGAAGACCAGCCAAAATGGGCTGCGGTCGACGACTACTTTTCTCAGCAACTTATTCCTGCCGATAGCCATTTTCAAGCCGCGCTTGTCGCCAACCGTCAGGCGGGGCTGCCTGCGCACGATGTTTCTGCCCTGCAAGGCAAGATGCTCGGTCTGTTTATCAAAATGATTAATGCATCACGCGTGCTGGAAATTGGCACGCTGGGCGGTTACAGCACCCTCTGGATGGCTCAGGCGCTGGGTGCGGAAGGGAAAATTACCACACTTGAGGCTGACAGCCATCATGCGCAGGTTGCCAGGCAGAACATTCACCGCGCGGGGCTGTCCGAACGTGTCGATCTGCGTCTCGGTGCAGCGCTGGACGTGCTGCCTCAACTGCAGGGGCCGTTCGACCTGATCTTTATCGATGCGGATAAGCGAAACAATCCGCACTACCTGCGTTGGGCAGTCACCCTGGCGCGCCCCGGCACGATCATTATTGCCGACAATGTTGTACGCGGCGGGGCGGTAACAGAGGCGACTTCCACAGACTGCAACGTGCAGGGTGTGCGTGAATTTTTTCAGCTGCTTGCCAGCGATCCCCGGCTGGACGCGACGGCGATTCAAACCGTAGGCGAAAAGGGCTGGGATGGCTTTGTCATGGCCAGAGTGAAGTAGAGCGGGCACTATCACCTCAGGTGGCCTGCCAACCCGTTCGGGCTGACAGGCGCGCTTTAACGATAGCGTTCAGGATAGCGATGGTGGTCGCGGCGTTCAGCGTGCCAGTGGCGATGCTCATGCTCCCAGCGACGTTGTCTGTCGCGTGCGTGCCAGCGGCGTTCGCGTTCCCACTGTTGATGACGTCGCCACGCTTCGTGTCGCCACCAGCGACGCTCTTTATAAGCATAGCGATCGTTAAACCAGCGCGGCTCACGCCAGTGGTGACCGTCCCAGTAATAACCCCGGCGGTCGCGATCGCCCAGATGAAGCGTCACGCCGGGCGCGAGACGCACGGAGGTATCTGAGGCCTGGGCGATGTGCACTGCCAGCGGCATTAACATGGCTACAACGGCAGCCAGTAAGATTCCACGTATCATGATTTTCTCCTGACGGCAGCGTGTCTCCGCTGCTGAGATGCTATTTTGTCTGTACCGGGCCGGAGAAACCTGTGGAAGCCGTCTGAAAAACTGTTAAAACTCAAGGTTTGAGAGTTTTCTGGCGCAGCCGCCTGACGAACCAGGCGGTGCGGTTACAGCAGCGCGGACTCAATTGCGGCCAGTTCGTCATCCCTGAGGGGCGCCTGACTCAGCATCTGTAGGGCATCATCGATTTGCGCCGTTTTACTCGCGCCTATCAGTACCGAGGTAATGCGGGGATCGCGCAGTACCCACGTCAGCGCCATCTGTGCCAGCTTCTGACCGCGCTGTTGCGCAATAGCATTAAGCCTGCGAACTTTTTCCATCTTTTCGTCGGTAAGCTGGCTTTCGTTCAGGAATTTGCTGTCGCTGGCAACGCGAGAATCCTGCGGGATGCCCTGCAAATAGCGATCGGTCAGCACGCCACCCGCCAGCGGCGAGAACGCAATACAGCCTGCTCCATGCGCATCCAGCGTCTGAAGTAATCCCTGCTCCGGTGTACGTTCAAATAGCGAATAACGAGGCTGGTGGATCAGGCACGGCGTGCCCAGATCGCGCAGAATCGCCATCGCGTCGGCCGCCCGTTCCGCGGGATAGTTTGAAATTGCCGCATACAGCGCTTTACCCTGCCTGACGACATGATCCAGCGCCCGCATGGTTTCCTCTAGCGGTGTGTCCGGATCCGGACGATGATGATAGAAGATATCGACATATTCCAGCCCCATCCGACGCAGGCTCTGGTCCAGGCTCGCGACCAGATATTTTCGGGAGCCCCAGTCGCCATAAGGACCTTCCCACATGGTGTACCCGGCTTTGGTCGAAATAATCAGTTCATCGCGATGAGCCTGAAAATCTTCACGCATGATGCGGCCAAAATTCACTTCGGCGGAGCCGGGAGGCGGGCCGTAGTTATTCGCCAGGTCGAAATGCGTAATGCCGTGGTCAAACGCGTGGCGTAGCAGTTGACGGCTCACGTTCAGTTGCGTGTTGTCGCCAAAGTTATGCCACAGGCCCAGTGAAATCGCGGGAAGTTTCAGGCCGCTGCGCCCACTGCGACGCCACTGCATATGCTGATATCGGTCCGGATGAGGGAAAGCTGTCATAGTCAGGTCCTGAGTAAAAAACAAATAAATATGCCAAAACCGCCTCAGTGTATCCGCTTACACTCAGTATTAATTCGTGTGAAGTCGCATATTCACGGAATAATGCACGGTCGTAACGCGGGCTTGCCATGCAATGCATCGGCTAATTTTGCTGCCATTCTCGCCAAATTTTCGCCATGTCAGATACTTATCAGAACAATCCCCTCAAAGGAATTCGCTATGTCCGATTTTACGGTTGGTGATTATCTGTTGGCTCGCTTACAGGAGTGCGGCGTCAGGCATTTGTTCGGCGTACCGGGTGACTACAATCTGCAGTTTCTGGACCGCGTTATTGCGCACCCGGATATAGGTTGGGTGGGATGCGCCAATGAGCTGAACGCCGCTTACGCCGCAGACGGCTACGCGCGTTGCACGGGCGCAGCCGCCTTGTTGACCACCTTTGGCGTAGGAGAACTCAGCGCCATCAACGGTCTGGCGGGCAGCTTTGCCGAATACCTGCCGGTCATCCACATCGTGGGCGCGCCATCAAGCCAGGCGATGCAGCAGGGGGATTGTGTGCATCATACGCTGGGAGACGGGGACTTCGGCCACTTCATCCGAATGGCGAAGGAGGTCAGCGCCGCAACGGCAGCGTTGACGGCTGACAATGCCACGGCTGAAATCGACAGGGTTATACTCACTGCGCTCCAGCAGCATCGCCCGGGCTATTTAATGCTGCCGGTTGACGTTGCACAGCGGCAAACCTCTGCGCCTGAACAGCCGCTAATGCCCACTAGCGCGTCGTCTGATGAGGTGCGCATCGCCTTTCAGCAGGCGGCCGAGCGGTTACTGGCACCTGCGAAGCGAGTTTCGCTGCTCGCCGATTTTCTTGCCCAGCGCTGGCAACAGCAGCCGGCGCTGGCGGCTTTACGGGCAGGACGTGCGTTTCCCTGCGCCACGTTGTTAATGGGTAAAGGTGTACTGGATGAACAGCAGCCGGGCTTTGTCGGTACCTATGCCGGTGAGGGCAGTGAAGGTGACGTGCGGCAGCAAATTGAAGAGGTGGACGTGACGATTTGTGCTGGCGTACGGTTTACCGACACCATCACGGCGGGTTTTACGCAGCAGTTCAGTCAGGCGCGACTTATCGATATTCAGCCGCACAGCGCAAGCGTAGCGGGACAGACGTTTGCCGCGTTGTCGATGGCAGAGGCATTGCAGGCGCTGCTGCCTGTCTTCGAACGCCTGGGGGCAGGCTGGCAGGCCGCGCGTGCGCTACGGGCGGCAGAGCCGGTTCCCGACGCCGCCATTATCAGCCAGTCTGCTTTTTGGCAGGCGATGCAGGGGTTCCTGCAGCCTGGCGATATTATTCTGGCGGATCAGGGAACGGCGGCATTTGGTGCCGCATCTCTGCGCTTGCCCGTTGGGGCACAGCTTTTAGTGCAGCCGCTCTGGGGCTCTATCGGCTATACGTTACCCGCGGCGTTTGGTGCGCAAACGGCCCGCCCCGGGCAGCGCGTTATCCTGATTATAGGCGACGGTTCGGCCCAGTTGACCATCCAGGAGTTAGGATCCATGCTGCGAGATCAACAGCATCCCCTCATTTTTCTGCTAAATAATGAAGGCTATACTGTGGAGCGGGCGATTCACGGCGCCGCGCAACGTTATAATGATATTGCCCAATGGAACTGGACAGCGCTGCCGCAGGCGATGAGCCTGGCATGCCAGGCGCAGAGTTGGCGCATCAGTGAAACCGTGCAGCTCCAGGCGCTGATGGCGCAGCTCACACAGCAGCGCAGGCTGTCGTTTATTGAAGTGGTGATGCAAAAAGATGACCTGCCGCCTTTATTGCGCAAAGTCTCAGCCTGCCTGAGCCAGCGCAACGGCGGTTGAGATTCGGAAAGTTGCCTCTGTGCAGGCCAGCCTAACGCGGTTAGGCTGTTGCACACACGAGTCAGACGCTCACCAATAACTTCGGTGAGCGTTGTTGTTTTATCGGCAGGATTTTATAGTGTCCTCCAACTCTTTAAGACCCCCAAGCGGAGCACCAGAAGAATGACAACTTATGCCTTGGTCGGCGATGTCGGCGGCACCAATGCCCGTCTCGCTTTGTGTGAGGTGGAAAACGGCAGCATCTCCCAGGCCAAAACATTCGCAACATCAGACTACGACAGCCTCGAAGCCGTCATCCGCCACTATCTTGATGAACAAAAGCAGGATATCAAAGACGGTTGTATCGCCATTGCCTGCCCGATTACCGATGACTGGGTGGAGATGACCAACCACGACTGGGCATTTTCGACCAAAAAGCTGAAAGAAAACATCGGTTTTGAACACCTGGAAATTATTAACGACTTCACAGCGGTTTCCATGGCCATCCCTATGCTGGGTGCGGAACATGTTATTCAGTTTGGTGGCAAAGAGCCGGTCAAGGATAAGCCTGTGGCCATTTACGGCGCGGGTACCGGGCTGGGCGTGAGTCATCTGGTCCATGTTGATAAGCGTTGGGTCAGTCTGCCCGGCGAAGGCGGCCACGTTGACTTTGCGGCCAACAGCGAAGAAGAAGATCAAATCCTCGAAGTGTTGCGGGAAGAGCTAGGCCATGTGTCGGCCGAGCGCGTTCTGTCCGGCGCGGGGCTGGTCAATCTCTATCGGGCGATTGTGAAAGTCGATCATCGCGTACCCGAAAATCTCAAGCCCAAAGAAGTGAGCGAGCGTGCGCTTGCTGACAGCTGCACCGACTGCCGTCGTGCCCTGTCGCTGTTCTGCGTGATTATGGGACGTTTCGGCGGTAACCTGGCCCTGAACCTTGGCACCTTCGGTGGAGTGTACATCGCGGGCGGTATCGTGCCGCGCTTCCTGGAGTTCTTCAAATCGTCGGGCTTCCGGGCGGCCTTCGAAGACAAAGGGCGCTTTCGCGATTATGTCGCCACGATTCCGGTCTATATGATCACCCACGATCAACCCGGTTTATTAGGCGCTGGCGCGCACCTGCGCCAAACGCTGGGCCGCATTATCTAATGCCTGCTCTTGCCCTTCCCGGTGGGAAGGGCTGTGTCCATTCCGCCATTCCTCTACAAACGCATGAGCAGCCGGAAGGTTTTGACCTTGCTACGACTGACCGGCACCTGAAAATCCTTGTCCCTTAGCTTCAGCAGATAAGTATTATTGAACCAGGGTTCAATCTCTCTGATCTTATTCAGGTTGACGCAGTACGATCGGTGACAGCGAAAGAATTGCTGTTCAGGCAGGCGCGCGCAAAATTCGCTGATGTTCATCGACATCACGTAATCTTCACGGCGCGTGTACACGAAGGTTAATTTTTCGTGGGCTTCAACGTAGTAAATATCGTTTACGTCGGTAACGATGATGCGCTCATCTTTGATCAGGTTAACCGTGAGGGCATGTTGCGCGCTCGGTGCCTGGGTAATCGCATGCTGCTGTTGCCAGCTGGCTTCCAGCTTGTTGAGCATCGTGATAATACGTGACTCATGATAGGGCTTGAGAATATAGTCAAATGCTTCCAGTTCAAAGGCTTCGACCGCATGCTCTTTCCAGGCGGTAATAAAGACAATCAGCGGCTTGTGAACGAACTGATGGATATTCTGCGCCAGTAACATGCCATCCAGAGACGGGATATTAATGTCGAGAAAGATCACATCAACCCGGTGCTGTTGCAGATATTTCAGCACGTCGAGTCCGTCATCAAAGCAGGCGTCAATCTCAATTTTACTGTGTTGCTGAATCATCCAGCTCAGCTCTTGCTGGGCAAGGAATTCATCCTCTACGATGATGGCTTTCATGCAAGATTCCCCACCAGTGGCTGTCCGTTTTTGCCCAGCGTAAAGGCAATCTCTGTGCCGGGTTGATGACGCACGATATGCAGCCCCTGGCCCGAAAGCAATTTGACCCGGTGATGCACGTTTAACAGACCGATTTTATTGCCCGGCATGTCGTTGCGCGCGACCTTGTCGATCACCTCATCGCTAATGCCTTGTCCTGTATCCCGCACGGCAATGCGGACCTGGTCGCCCAAATCGCGCACGCTCAGCGTGACCACGCCTTTGCCTTTACAGGGTTGAATGCCATGCACGATGGCGTTTTCGACCAACGGCTGAATCAGCAGGCTGGGCAGCGAGAAATGCAAATCCTCATCCACGTCATAAATCATCGTCAGCTTGTCGCCGAAGCGAGCCTGTTCAATGGCGATGTAATCCTTTACCTGCCATAGCTCTTTTTTAATATCGATCAGCTCATCGTCATTCAGTTCGAGGTTGTAACGCAGATAACGCGATAAGTTAATGACCAGCTGACGCGCCGTATCCGGATTAAGGCGGATAGAAGATGAAATCGCATTGAGCGCATTAAACAGGAAATGCGGATTTATTTTACTCTGGAGTGCACGCAGTTCCGCTTTATTGGCCATCTCTCGCAGCTGCTCGGTGCGGGAAACTTCAAGCTGGGTGGAGATAATCTGCGACAGGCCCACGGCCATCTCTTTTAGTGAACCCGTGATACGGTACGCACGGCGATAGTAGATTTTTAAGGTGCCGGTAACCTGTCCTTTTTCCCGCAGTGGAATGACGATCATTGAATGAATGTCTTTTGTCCGATGGGCTTCATCATTGTTTTTGATGATGATTTTTCCGCTGTGAATCGCCTGCGCCGTGGTGGGGCTGATACCGTCATCGCCGTGCTGATAGTTGTGCTCGCCATAGCCAACATAGGCCAAAATCTTCTGTTTATTGGTCATGGCGACGGCATCCGCTTTGATTTCCCGCCGGATAATATCGCAAATGTTCCGAAGTGAATCGCTGTTCACCTGCCTGAACAGCGGCAGCGTCTGGTTAGCAATATCCAGCGCCAGCTTGGCCTGACGCGCTGCAATGGCCTCTTTCTCGCCCTCTACGCTCTGCACCAGCAACACGATTAAGCCAATGCTGGAGGCACCGAGAATCATCGGCAGGGCGATTTCAGACACAATCGCCAGCCCCAGCGCGACAGGTTTGGCCCATAGCACAATCAGCAGCATCGTCAGACTTTCACAAAACATACCGCCCAGAATCCCTACCAACCAGCGCCGTTCGCGCTGCACCCGACGGTTGATTCCCCCCGAGACGATCCCGGCTATGATGCTGGTGATCAGGCAAGGCACAGAGGTAACGCCATGAACATCAATCAGAAAGCGGTGCAGGCCGGCAATCACGCCTGTGGCAATTCCCACCCAGGGGCCAAGGAGAATGCCGCCCGCCATCACCGCAATCACCCGCACGTTAAGCAGTGATCCCTCCACGTTAACGCCTGACCAGGTACTGAATAAGGCAAACAGGGAAAAGATCGCAATGACGGCGGCTTTTTCCAGCGAGGTATGCTCATCCTTTTGTAACAGCTGACGAAAAGGCCGGGTTCGCGTCAGAAAAAACAGGCAGATCAGCATCAGCGCGGCGCGATCAAAGACGGCGAGGAGCATGTTAAAGTGTGAAGTCACAGGCGACTCTTCAGCTATGTTAAAGAACGCTATGATAAAAAATGTGATGATGATGCGCCAGCATGCCTGACGGTCTGCGCGGCTGTTCATGTTTTAGATCAATTTATCTAAAACAGGGAAAGCGGAAATGTTGAGTGCATTAAAGGGGAACAGATTACCCCTCGCTGAATTTGGGGCAGGGCGCGAACGCCTGACAAGGTGATTCGCGCCGTTATCCTCGTTTAAGCCATCGCTCGGGAGTAGAGTATGCAGGTAATAACCTCACGTTTGACGCTTAAGACATTACGCCCTGAAGACTGGCAACTGTTCAGGGCTGTGCACGAAGATCGCGATACGATGAAGTGGGTGAGTGACATTCCCGACGAAGATGATATCCGCGAACGTTTCACCCAACGTCTGGCACCCTGGCAGGTGGGCAGTTTTCACATGTTGTGTCTGGTCGTCAGGCGGCGCGATAGCGGAGAGGCCATTGGCTTATTGGGTTGCACGCCGGAGTGGCAGCCTGCTCGCCAGGCCGAGATCGGCTACATGCTGCTGCATCGCCACTGTGGCCAGGGCTTTGGCAGTGAAGCCCTGGAGGCACTGTGTGAGTGTTTGTTTGATGCTGATTTCCTCAAACTCAAGGCGATAGTGGTGGAGGGGAACTGGGCATCACGTCGGATTTTGGAAAAAAATGGCTTCACGCTACAGCGCACACTACAACATAATTATCTGTTAAATGACCGCTGGGTGAATGACTGGCTGCTTGAGCGGATTCATCCGCACTTATAAAAAATTTTCTGCTCCTATCGACAAAGTTGTTATTGGCACGTTATGTTCTTGTTGTGGTCACCGCAGTGACCAGCGTCGCTCGGACGGTCCGGGCGCTAACGTTTTCCAGAGGATATCATGGCTGATAACAGCACAACCCGTCGTTTCTCACGTATTGAACGCCTGCCGCCTTACGTCTTTAACATCACCGCTGAACTGAAGATGGCTGCACGTCGGCGCGGTGAAGACATCATTGATCTTTCAATGGGCAACCCTGATGGGGCGACACCGCCTCATATCGTCGAAAAACTGTGCCAGGTGGCACAACGCGAAGATACGCACGGTTACTCGACGTCGCGGGGTATTCCTCGTCTGCGTCGCGCGATCTCACGCTGGTATCAAGAGCGTTATCAGGTTGATATCGATCCGGAATCTGAAGCTATCGTCACGATTGGCTCCAAAGAAGGCCTGGCCCACCTGATGCTGGCCACGCTCGATCACGGCGACACGGTGCTGGTGCCTAACCCCAGTTATCCTATTCATATCTACGGCGCAGTGATCGCCGGTGCCCAGGTGCGTTCTGTACCGCTGGTGGAAGGCATTGATTTTTTCAATGAGCTGGAGCGGGCCATCCGGGAAAGCTATCCCAAACCCAAGATGATGGTACTGGGCTTTCCCTCGAATCCGACGTCTCAATGCGTCGAACTGGACTTTTTCGAACGCGTGATTGCGCTGGCGAAGCAGTATAACGTCCTGGTGATCCACGATCTGGCGTATGCCGATATCGTTTATGACGGCTGGAAAGCGCCTTCTATCATGCAGGTGCCGGGCGCACGCGATGTGGCAGTCGAATTCTTTACCCTGTCAAAAAGCTACAACATGGCAGGCTGGCGCATTGGCTTTATGGTCGGCAACAAAGAACTGGTCGCTGCGCTGGCGCGTATCAAGAGCTATCACGATTACGGTACGTTTACGCCCTTGCAGGTGGCGGCGATTGCCGCGCTGGAAGGGGATCAGCAATGCGTGCGTGATATTGCCGAGCAATATAAACGCCGTCGCGATGTGCTGGTAAAAGGGCTCCACGAAGCGGGCTGGATGGTTGATATTCCTAAAGCCTCTATGTATGTCTGGGCAAAAATACCTGACCACTACGCTCATCTCGGTTCACTGGAATTTGCCAAGCATATGCTGCAGGAGGCGAAAGTCTGCGTCTCGCCAGGCGTGGGATTTGGTGATTACGGTGACACACATGTCCGCTTTGCGCTGATTGAAAACAGCGATCGTATTCGTCAGGCAGTAAGAGGGATTAAAGCGATGTTTCGTGCTGACGGCATTCTGCCAGGCAGCGTGAAAAGCATGGAAGAACAAATATAGTACGCCACTGGGGCGACCGTCTGTCGCCCCTTACGGACTGCTTGCAGAAACTACAGCATCAGCACAAAGGTGCCGACCCAAAGCAGTACGAAGAAAGAAATTCCCATCAATGCATATTTCACACACGAACTCCTCTGAGCGGTTACGATATTGGCGATCCCGATCCAGCGCAACGCGGACAGAAGGGATAAGGCCGCCGTTCAGGTCAACGGTCAACGGTTTCCCGGACGAACTGAATAACTCAGTACAGGATCGGGGCTAATCTACGCGTATTCAGACCGAAAAGAAATAGTTTGGTTCTGAGAGTTTGTTCACATTTTTTACTGAGTGTTAATTTCCGGAACGGCGGACATTCCGACACGTAGCTGGGCCAGATTCGGCTGGCCTTTATCCAGCACGATTTTCACCGGCAAGCGCTGAACGATCTTAGTGTAGTTGCCTGTCGCATTGTCGGGAGAAATCGCCGAGAAAGTCGCGCCCGTCGCGGGTGCAATACTGTCGACATGGCCGGTAAAGACCTGATCGGGTAACGCATCCACTTTGATGCGCACGGGTTGCCCGGGGCGAACATCTTTCAGCTGCGTTTCCAGATAGTTGGCTGTGATATAGGTTTGCTGCAGCGGTACAACCGCCAGCAGACGCGTGCCAGCGGAAACCCAGGCCCCCAGCCGCACCGTACGCTGTCCCACCATGCCTGCTACCGGCGCCACAATACGGGTGTAGGAAAGATTCAGACGTGCCTGATCGACCTTGGCTTTCGCTGCGGCGACATCGGCCTGTGACGACCTGACGGCCGCCTGCAATACGCCAACCTGCTTAATGGCGGCAGCCAGCGCCGCTTCGCTCTGGCGCACCGTGGCCGTGGCCGAACGCTGTGCAGAACTGGCTTTTTGCTGCTCGTCTGCAGCCACCGTACCGCTTTTGTAAAGGCGGTTATAACGTTCAGCACTCTGACCGGCATACTGAGCCGTGGCCTGGCTGGCCGCGACGCTGGCCTTTTGCTGCGCAATAACTGACTGCTGTTGCTCCAGCTGTGCCTGGCTGCTCAACAGTTTGGCTTCACTGACCTGCAAATCAGCTTCGGCGCTTTCAAGCGCCACGCGATAATCGCGATCGTCCAGCGTGGCTAAGCGTTCGCCTGCCGCCACCTGCTGGTTATCTTTCACGTCGATATGGGCGACATAGCCGGACACTTTTGGCGCGACGATGGTGTAATCAGCATTCACCCAGGCATCATTGGTACGATAATCGTTACGGGTCATGACTGTCCAGACAGCCAGCGCCATCGCCAGTAAAACCAGCAGCAGCAGTGAAAGCAGCAGGGTTTTTCTCATTACTAAAGCACGCATATTCAGTTATCCCGACGTGGAGGTTGCAGAGTGGATCAAGGTTTGTGGCGGCCAGACCCGCTTGGGTAGCAGAGCAGTGATCAGCAACAGCAGTAGCGCAAAACCGATCAGCAGCAGCCAGGTATCACTCAGGCCGAGCACCAGCGCCTGGTGCTTAACCTGGGTGGCGAACGCGCGCAGGTTTTCAACAGAGCTTGCGCTGCCGTCTGGCAGAAGCGGATAGCGGCCACTGGCCTGGCCGCTGTCGGGGGCCGTCATCAGCCAGGGTCTGCTGGCCGCCTGATTAATCAGGATGCTGGAGTGAAATTGCTCACGATGGCTGACGAACCATGACACCAGGGTTGAGGCGGCGATGCTGGAGAATCCCCGCACGGTATTAAACATCGCCGAGGCGAACGGGCCTTCCGGCGGGGCAACGACGCTGGTGGCGCTCATCAGGACCGGCAAAATGACCATTGGTTGGCCCGCGGCCTGTAAGGCCTGAATCAGCCAAAAGTTGTCTCTCGCCCAGCCGGTGGTGATCTGCATGCCAAGCAGACAAGCGGCGATAAGCAACCCCAGGCCGAGCGACAGCACCCAGCGACAGTCAATCCAGCGAATATTCAGCAGAGCGGCGATAAAGGGCGCGATAATCAGCTGCGGTAAGCCGATGGTTAAGGCCAGCGGCGCAAACTGGGCAATACGGAACCCCTCAACCTGAGCAAAATAGGTTGAAGGCAGCGCCGAGCCGGACAGTGACACAATGAGTACGCCCGCCAGTACCAGTAAGCCGTGCATCAAATTACGCCGCCTCAGCATCTGCAACTTAAACAGCGGCAGCGGATGAAACCACTCGTTAATCAAAAACACAATCAGTAGCGGCAACGCCGTGAGAAGCATGGCCGCAATGAGTCGCGAATCAAGCCAGTCGAGCCGTTCGCCTTGCGTGAGCACCAGAACGACCAGCGCCATGCCGCTGCAGCCGGTGAGCATGCCAAACAGGTCGATCTGCTGAAACCGTTCGGTGCGCAGGGGATCCTGAGGGAGTCCCCAGGCCATCAATACGAGGGCAATCAGCATGCCGGGCACAACCTGCCAGAACACAAACATCCAGCTGACTTCATCTGTCCAAAAGGCCGCCAGCGAGGCGGCCATGTTCGGGCCAAACGTGGCGGTAAGCGCATAGGCGCCCAGGCCATAAAGCTTAATCGGAGGGGGCAAAAATCGCAGCGCGACGGTCATCAGCATCGGGGGAAGCGCCCCGCCAAACAGGCCCTGCATGACGCGCAAGGCAATAAACAGAGCAGGGTTCGTCATCAGCGGCAGCAGCACGCCGGATAATAAAAAACCGGCGGACATGATCAGCGAAAAACGGCGCAGGGAAAACGTCACGGCAAACCACGGCGCAATCATCATGGCGGCGACTTCGGCGGCCTGATAAACAGAAATAATCCAGCTACCCTGGTCGTAGTCGATGCCCAGCGCGGCACGAATATCGGCCAAAGCGATATCACTGACCCGATCGTTAAGGCCTGACGTTAGTGCGGCGATCCAGACGCCAAGCAGGCCTAATGCCAGTCGCAGGGTAAAGGGATGCAGCGTCGGCGCATTGCCGGGCTGGGTTGTCATAGCAGGCGCTCTCATTATTATGGTTCAATGTATTGCAATGCGATACAGTGCGGCGATATTACATGGCAATATGCTGTATTGCAATGCGGTACATGCTGTAAAACGTGCGCTTTTCGGGTTACAGTAAGTCAGCTCAAAAAGGACGACGCTATGACTCATCAATCATCCAGCCGCGAGGATGAAAAAACGGGCGGCATTCAGGTGATTGCCCGGGCGGCAAAAATTCTTAATGCCTTAGGCGAACATCCCGGTGGCATGAGTCTGGGAGAGATTGCGCAGGTGGTCAATCTGCCACGTTCCACCGTACAACGTATCGTGGCCGCGCTGGATAGCGCAGAGCTGGTGCGAAGCAGCGGGGCAGGTGGGCTGCGCCTGGGGCCGGCTTTGCTGAAACTTCTGTCCAGCGTCAACACGGATGTGGTGGATTTAGTGAAACCCCTGCTGGAAAAACTCTCTGCCGATACCAATGAAACCGTATCGCTGGCCCGCGCAAGCGGCTCACAGCTGGCGGTTGTGCATTATGTTGTGGCGTCACGCGATCTGCGCGTGGTGCCGCGCATCGGACTGGATCTGCCGCTTTACAGCACCTCAGGCGGCAGAGCGTTGCTGGCGCTGGAAAGCGATGCCGACGTGCAGGCGAGGGTAGGCGATGACTGGCGCGAACTGACCGATAAAACGGTTAAAACGCTGGGGGCGCTTTTGCAGATGATTCACGAGGTGCGTAAAACCAGTATTTCCTACGATCGCGGTGAAACGCTGGAAGGCGTTTCAACCATGGCTTTCGCGCTGGATACGATCTTCGGCCGCTTTGCGGTGTCATTACTGGTGCCTACGGCACGTTTTAAGAAACACGAGGCACGTTATCGTGAGGAAATGCTGCAATGTAAACAGGCGCTGATTCGCGAAATTGGCAAAATCGCCGCTGTCGAAGGATAACGTCCCGATGAAAACAGTCTTAATGGCTATTGATAACACCCCGGTTGCGAAGAAAGTGATTTCCCTGACGATTGAAGAAGCGCTGGCACATCGCGCAGAAGTGATGGTGTTATGCTGCATCGATCCCGCTTATTCATCCTGCAGCCAGCCTATCGATATTGATGCAGGGGAAGATCCGGCGGATTTTGTCGCGGCTCAGGATGAGCAGAACACCGCTGAAATGGTGGTGCGCCATGCGCTGGCCCCCTTATTGCAGGCTGGAGTCAAGGCGCGCGGCATGATACTGGCCGGCGAAGCGGCGGACACGATTGTGGCGCAGTCGCAACAGTTAAACGCCAGCATGATTATTATGGGGCGACGCCATTTGTCTCCCTTTAACCGTTTATTAAAAGGATCTGTGAGTGCGGCCGTTGTTGAACGCGCGCATTGCCCGGTACTGATTGATGTGCGTAAGGATTAACAACGTAGTATGACTTCCCTGCTTTTAATTACGCTGGTGGCCTTTGTGCTGCTGGCGATTATCATTTTTATGTTGGTCAGAACGACCCGGTTGCGCGTCTGGCAGGGCATCGTCTTGTTTATCCTGCCGCTCATCCTGTCGAATATTTTATTGTTCAAGTGGATTTTGCCGCAGCAACAGCAGGAAAAACGCTACGAACGGGCTGCGGACTATATGGCGCAGGCAACGGTCTATCGGGTATTGCGTACTCAGGAGCCAGCCCTGTGGCAATTACTGACACGCGAACTCGCCCATAAACTGCGTGAAGGGGAACCTATGATTCAGGCCGTTGGCGAGCTGAGAGGCTGGCTGACGGATGTGATCAATCAGCGCCTGATGCGCGCGTCAAATCATGCCATCGTTAATTATATTGGCGTTTCTGTCGAAGAAATGCAGGCGCTGAATAAACGCGATCCCGGCCTCTGTTTCCAGTTTCTCTACCCGCAGGTGAAAGGCGGTGTGAATCTGGCAGAAACGCTGCCGGCCGCGCTGAACCAAAAAGAGGCAGAAGCCACTGAATATTTGCTGCTTAACAGCCTGACGGAAGAGCAGCCGCTGGATCGCGATCAGGCTCAGAATGATTTGAAGAATATTGTTGACCGCCTTTACCAGAAATGGGGCGATAAGCTGCAGCAGCTCAATATGCCAGCAGATACGGCAGTAGACCGCTCTTCAATGTGCGCCATGTCCATCGATCTCTACAGTGCCATTCTCGCACTCCCGGACAAGCAGGCCGCGAACCTACTTCGTAGAATGATTGCGCTTTCCGGCGAGGGATAAGCAAAAAAAGCCCGCTTAACGCGGGCTAAATTGAGAGGCTTCTTATTAGTAGAGTAATACCTGGTGTTGTGCTTTGACTGTTTCTCGTTAGATGGAGATTCGCAGTTTAATGGCACATTATGCCAACTGTTTACCTGTATTGAATCAATTGGTAAAACTTCGTAAATACGCGACAGTCGCGTACTATTCCTATAGATACGCATTTTGCAGCACCTTACACTGCGTCAAAATGTGAGGGAAAAATGAAAAAAACACTTATTGGTGCACTGGCACTTATTTTGCTGAGCGGCTGTACCGCCAGCAAACCCGGGGCGTTTGAGCGGGTCGATGAAGACACGTCCTCAAATACGGTACAGTACCGTTTCGATCCGTCAAAAGTTAATCGCGATGCCATGGAAATTGATGTGGCGAAATACTGTATGGATAAGGGTTTCGATAAGGTAGAAGATCTGCCTGCTCAGGACAGCACAATACCAGGCCTGAAGAAAACCTGGTATCAGTGTAATTACGCGGTGAAGAGTTAACGAATAAAACGAGGTGGGATTAAATCCCACCTTCTTTTTATATTATGCTGTGTGAAATCTTTGCCCTTCAGTTTTTCTCATATCTGGCGGACATCCTTTCCTGTCGCCGCCTGTCGTTATTCTGCCCTGATATCATTTTTGACCCGCTGATAAAATAACCCGCTGATACTGTGGACAGGACCGTGCTACTTAATGCTTTCATACGACATCTCCACTTTTTCGATGCTTAAAATATTACGCTGAAATAGTGGAGTAAACATGTAGCCAGTGTAGAGTTACCTCGATAATTATTTCTTTATATTTCAAAATGGGCGGTGGTGAATAAAGAATCTGACTATTCCAATCAGAACAGGATGAATAAGCGCTAATATGCGTAAGACCTGTCTTAAAAACAAGTAAGAAAAGCGTTGTACCGGGTGGGGAAATCGGAGCTACATTATTAGCAGGTCTGAAAAGGGAGGCAAACATGGCTCATAAGGTAAAAAATATACTGCAACTTCAGGCGGAGTTAGGGGAATGCCCGCTTTGGTCGGTAAAGGAGCAGGTATTGTGGTGCGTTGATATTCTGGCACCGGCGATTCATCGTTTTGATCCCCTCAGTGGCGAACTGACGACCTTTCCTCAACTGGAGGAGATTGGGTGCATAGGCTTACGTGAACAGGGCGGTATCATTGCCGCGCTACGCGGCGGCGTGTGGCTGCTGGATGAGCAGGGCAAACCACAGAAAAAAGTGGCTGATAATCCCGGCATCGCGGAGAAAAGCCGGTTCAATGACGGACGTGTCGATCCCTGGGGCAATTTCTGGTGCGGCAGCTTGTGGGAGCCACAGGATAAAAACGGCGGTTTGCTGTGCCGTGTGACGCCAGACCTGAAACTTGAGGTGAAAGCGCGTGATATCAAGATCTCAAACGGCGTGGCATTCTCCGCCGATCGCCAATGGATGTATCACACGGATACGCCCAATGCAGTGCTTTACCGCTATCCGTTGGATGCGCAGGGCGAACCGGGCGAGCGGGAGGTTTTTCGACGTTTTGACGCCAGCGGCGGTTTACCCGATGGTGCGGCGGTAGACAGCGAAGGTTTTTACTGGTCGGCGCTCTTTGATGGCGGCCGGGTTGTGCGCATCCATCCTCAGAATGGTGAAATCGTCGATGAGATCAGGCTGCCGGTTAAGTGGCCAACGATGGTGGCCTTTGGCGGCAGCGAGTTAAAGACCTTGTATATCACCAGTTCACGAGAAAATCTCAGTAAAGAAGATCGGGAACGTTACCCGCAATCGGGAGACATTTTCGCGGTTGAGCTGGACGTGGCCGGCATGGCGGAACCGCTGTTTCGCGGCTAAAAGAGAGGCCAGGCTGTCCTGGCCCCTGAAATTACTGGCGTTGCAGCAGCGGCGCGTGCCCGGACTGACTCTGCGGCATCCGGATAGTGAGCGACAGCAGTAAGGACATGACCAATAGCGTCATGATAAGGCTGAACGTCACGGTAAAACCGCCAAACAGTGAGGCAACCAGCGAGCCCAACACGCTGCCAATGCCGAACCCCAAATAAATCAGACCATAGTTTTTCGTCAGGTTATTCAGGCCGAAAAAGTCACTGACCAGGGAAGGGAACACGGTAATCGTGCCGCCGAAGCTGAAAGCGACACAGGCCAGCGACAGGAAAAAGGTGGTCTGGTTCATGTGCGTAAACAGTAATACGCTCATCCCTGTCAGAGCGATCAACTGGGCCAGGGAGATAACCCGGATACGAACCATTTTGTCCGACAGAACGCCCAGCACCAACCGACCACTCAGGTTAGCGACGGCAATGACGGTGACCGCGTTAGCCGCTGTCTGAGTGCTGAGGTGCACCAGGCCTTCCCCGATATCTTTGGCGACGCCAATGACGTAAAGCCCGCTCATGCACGCCGTCAGGAACATCAGCGCCAGCATCCAGTACTGCGGAAGGCGCACCGACTCAGCCAACGTATAATTGCGGACCGCCTGATGTTGCGCCGTCGACGAGCGTTGCAATGGCGCATCGCGCATCATCAGCGCACCCATAACTATCATCGTCATGGCTAATAACCCCCAGAGTACAAAGGTTTTTTCAAGCCCAAACTCAGCCAGTAGCGCTCCACAGATAAATTTGAACCCCAGGCTGCCCAGGCCGTAGGCACCAATCGCGCAGGCGGAAATCATCCCTTTGCGTTCAGGAAACCATTTCACGCAGTTAGACAATGTCATCAGGTAACCTGCGCCGTCAGCCAGCCCCAGCAGAATGCCTGCGCTCAGGTAGAGCATGACCAGGTTATCGGCATGTGAAGTCAGCCATAAGCCCAGCGCCATCATGACTCCCGCGCCAATGGTCACCTTACGGACACCAAAACGTTCCTGCAGCTTACCGGCAAGCGAAGAGGCTACCGCCAGACCCAGACTCAGCAACCCAAATGAAAAAGCCACCTGGCTCACCGATGCCGCCAGCTTTTGCGACAGCTGACCGTTAAACAAACTCCAGGTATAAACCGATCCCAACGCAAACTGGGTAATCACTGTGCCGAAAAGGGTTAACCAGCGTGTACGCTGACCACCAGCCTGTTGTCGCTCATTCATTATTTTTACTCCCACAGGAAAACTGGAAACTGCGGCCAGATTAAACAAATGCCTGACGCGCGGGAGGGAAAAGAGCATGAATGGAATGCAGAACGGAATGAAATGCCGTGAGAGCGGCATGAATGGCAGGCACGATAAACGTAACCAGGCTAACCATGTGATGAATTCAGGTAAACAGACGTAAGGGAATGTTACTGTTAGCGGTTTTTACCAGCAGATTGCGTGTTTTTTTGCCAGACTTAAAGTCCATTTAACAGGAGGAAATATGAAAGACCGGACATATGAATCCATCACCAGTGAGGATGAAGTTTGCTGCATTATCGGTCAGGCAGTGATCGAATTGAGCACAGAACAGCAGCCTGTCACGAAATCTACGCTGGCGCTAAAATTATTGTCAATGGCGGACCGTGACAGTGATGATGAGCGAGTTCTGCTCTACTGGATTGCGCGCAAGGCGATCAATCAACCACAATATCTTGTCAATCAGCAGCAACAACGGGCATGACGCCCTGACAGGAAAGGGGTCCACGCCCGGCACGGTTCAGCGTAACGCACAGCGTGTA
Source organism: Stenchaetothrips biformis (assembly GCA_030522485.1). Lineage (NCBI taxonomy): Eukaryota > Metazoa > Arthropoda > Insecta > Thysanoptera > Thripidae > Stenchaetothrips > Stenchaetothrips biformis. The sequence goes on from CM060086.1 coordinate 623,687, forward strand.
ATCGTAACGCATACAGCACACCTGAAAGCTGACCGTAAAATCGTGGTAAAGCCAGGGATGGCATCGACCTTCTCATCTCCCCCCGTGATCTCTTCTCCCTGGCCCGGCTGCCGTTTTCGTTTTACATTCTCATCTCTGTCTCGCGCTGCGGCGCTTCCCGATGCCGCACCCCGCGCTCTGGTGGGTCTGACGCTGGACGGGGCGGGTCAAAGACTCGGATAGAAGACGCCCACTAACCTGTGGTCACACTCAGACATATTCCCCCTGCTGACAGGCTCCACCTGTTGTGGGAATAATGAACGCCTGTTTTCCCTGCCGGAGAGATCTATGAATTCAGTGCCCCTCAAGTGCCTTGGCGTAATGATACTCGCTATCCTCGCTACGGCATGCAGCCCTTCATCCCATGGTCACATTCCTCTGGGTAAATGTGACGTCAAAGGGACTTACAATATAAATTTCCCACGCTTTGACGAAACGGCACAGCAGTTAGCCCATGCGTCAGGCTGTTTTATTGAGACGGACTTGTCACGAACCGGCGCTGTCCACGTCAATCCTGTGCAAGGAACGATGACGATTCGGGAAGCGGTCAGTCAGGCGATTAAAGGCACCTCACTTACCATTGTGGCGCAAAAACCGGACACCATCACGGTTAAATAATCAGGGCGAAGAATATGCGTAACTTAGCGGCGCTAACAGGAATGGTCTGGCTCTTATCCATGTCAGCCTGCTACGCCAGTCATGGCGGAGCGGACAGTAATGGCGGAAGCGGCCTTCCAGGAAAGAACGGGCAACCCGGGATGGCGGGCTGTCCCGGTGGCACGCCACGCTCAACAGACGGTCACTTTTATTTGCCGGGTAGCCAGGAGCGGTGCAATCCGCCCTCTGCCAAAAAACACCACTGGCGCCCGCAGCGGAGCGTTGAGAGCGTTTAGGCTAACCCGCCTGAATGCCTCACGGGCGCGTTAAAAGGTGATAACAATCAACCCTGACAAAATTAATATCTTGATCAAAATGGATAACCTGTTTTCACTGTCAGTGACCATAAAAAAAACTAAAAAAGCAATGCTTTTCTATTTTCATAATTTATATTTATCACGCCATTCACAATTACACGTTTTTCCACTCTTTAAACGATAATAGCCTTCTTTAGCTTTGCTAAAGGCTGTATTCAGAAATCACAGAAAGAATGGACGTTCTGGTCGCTATCTCTGCCGATATTTTCGCCCGGCACGCCACGCGCGTTAACTGGCCTTTTCCTGCCAGCCTGTAAATATGCCTCTCAGAAACTATTTTTTATTTATGAAGGTTTTTTAACAAATCAATGTAGCCTGGGGCCTTTACTATGTCGTAATAAAAACAGCTTTTCGCCAACCGCTACAACATGCGCTGGCGCAGAGTACGCCTTGAAATCACATCCAGAGGTAAACACCGCTGGCGAAGCTGGAAGCGATCGGGTTTTTCACAAGCGGAGGTCAAATGCAATGAAATAATTTCGAAAAAGGACACTCTAATCCGGAATAATTATTAACCATGTAATTTATATCAGGTTATAATTTTTTAACATGAGCGTCACTATAACGAACGAATGCTGTGCGTGAACCAATCTATATTGGGAATGTTATCACATTGAGCAGAAAGGCGATGCCGTTAAGAATATTCTTCTTAATTAATATGTAACTCTAATATGTTTTACTTTTCGATCTTTAATTCTACATTTTGACACTTTATTGAGATAATAATCTATTGTTTAAATTTTTATGGTTTTATCTGCTTTGTGGCAAGATTAAATTAGTATTAAAGATCGTATATACATTTGATTTCTTTATTTTGTTTGTAAATCAAAAACTCCAATGCATAATTGGCCTCGCCAGTTTTAAGGTGTAATTTTTAATTAATTTCTATGCTTTTGTTAAATGTATAAATATTTGTTAAATAGGTATTCATCTGTTTGATGATATTTATTTTTTATTGCATTAATCAATTAATGGGATTAAATAGGTATGAAAATTAATAAAGTTGCAGTGGTTATGATGCTTGCTCTGGGAATGGGCGCAACAGGTGCGCATGCGGCCAATCAGGGACAGGGAAAAATCACTTTCCATGGTCATATCATTGATGCTGCATGTTCCATCGGGAGTGACAGCGAAAAGCAAACTGTTGAACTGGGCCAGATTTCAGCTCGACAGCTTGAAGATCAAGGAACATCCAGCCCAAAAGTTTTCACTATTGATCTGGAAAACTGCCGCATGAACAGTACCGACGATGGTAATGGTAACATTGTTATCACCTCGCCAACGGTGAAAGTGACCTTCGGTGGAACGGCTGCCTTAAAATCCGATGGCTCCACAGATAATAATAAGTTCGGCATTATGGGCACCGCATCCGGTGCGGGCGTGGTGATCACCGATGCGTCCAGCGCAATTATTCCCGTTGGCGGTTCCAGTGAAGCCCGTACCTTAATTGAAGGCAATAATACGTTGGCATTCTCTGCCTATCTGCAGGGACTGGACGACAATAATGCGATTAAATCCGGTGAGTTTACCTCGATTGCTGACTTTACGTTGGCGTATGACTAAGGCCTGATCATAAACGTTTCCCTTATCCGGTCAGCTCATGACCGGGTAGGGGAGTTATCTGCAGGCATAAACAGGATGCATATTGTTTATTTGCGTTTGACGCTATTCATCTTTTTTATTTGCCATGCCACTGTCCAGGCGTCCCCGATTAAAGATGAGGGGCAGGGCCGTGTTTACGTTAATGGTCAGATTCTGACATCGGCGTGCAATATTCATACTGAAGATGTCTGGCAAGAATTTGTGTTCGACTCACTTACGCCGCATATCCTGGAAAATAATAATGGGCTTAATGAAAAACGGTTTTCCATTCGCTTAGTGAATTGTGACCTTAGAGATGAAGATAAAAGGCGAAGTATTGCGTTCACCCTTTCAGGTGAGGCGGTTTCTCACGCACCCTCTTTATTTTCGCTGAGAGGCGAGGCCAAAGGGATCGCACTCAAAGTGACTGACAGTGACGGCGAGCAGGCATTGCCGGGCATCCCTATGCACCGCGTTGTCCTGAGTCAGAATGAACATCAGTTTGATTATGTTATGCAGGTGGTTCCGGATGGAAAAGTCTTTATAGAAGGCGACTGGGCGGGTGCAATACGTTTTACGCTGAGTTATCAGTAAATCCCTTTCTTGCACGATTCGCTATAACAAAAGATAACGTAAATGGGTAAATCGCAACTATTACATCGATATCGTCTTTTTTTTAGCATTTTAATAATACTGTCGGGTTATTGCGTTGAGATACGCGCTGTTGAATTTAATACTGACATTCTTGATGCCGAAGATCGAAATAATATTGATTTATCCCGTTTCGCCCGTGCGGGTTACATCATGCCGGGTACCTATAGTCTTACACTTCGGTTGAATGAGCGGAATATCGTTGAACAAGAGGTGGTGTTTAAAGAGAACCGCCGTCAGGGCGATGAGAATGGTGCCGAAGATGTGCAGGCCTGTCTGACGCGTCAGCAGGTTGAGTTACTCGGTCTTAAGCACGATGCGCTGGCAAAGATAAGCTTCGACCATGATGACGACTGCGCTGATTTTTCCGCGTTGGACGGTGTCAGGCTGCGCGGGGATCTTTCAACGTCGTCGCTCTATATTTCGGTTCCCCAGGCCTGGCTCGAATATCAGGATGCCACCTGGCTGCCCCCTTCACGCTGGGAAAATGGCGTACCTGGTGTGATGCTGGATTATAACATCAATACCAGCTTCACCCGTCCAGTACACGGCAGTCAGTCACAGCGAGCCAGTGCCACCGGTACGCTCGGTGCAAACAACGGGCCCTGGCGTCTGCGGGGCGACTGGCAGGCTAACTATAACAACACCGGCGGCCCCAGCGGCGGCACGACCCAACGTATCGACTGGAGTCGCTTTTACCTTTATCGCGCGCTGCCGTCGCTTATGGCGAAACTCACCCTGGGTGAGGATTATCTCCGATCGGATATTTTTGATACATGGCGCTTCACCGGCGCGTCATTGGTCAGCGACGAAAGCCAGCTGCCCCCCAGGCTGCGCGGCTACGCGCCGGAGGTGAGCGGCATTGCACGCACCAATGCCAAAGTCATCATCAGCCAGCAGGGACGGATCATTTACGAAACCATGGTGGCGGCAGGACCGTTCCGCGTGCAGGAACTCAGCAGTGCGGTGAGCGGGCAACTGGACGTAAAGGTGGAAGAGCAGGACGGTAGCGTACAGCACTTTCAGGTCACCACCGCCACCGTGCCCTATCTGACCCGGCCGGGCCAGGTGCGCTACAAGCTGGCCACCGGGCGACCCTCCGATTTTCACCACCACCTGCAAGGACCGACATTCGGCACCGCCGAAATATCATGGGGCGTGGCTAACAGTTGGTCGCTGTACGGCGGGAGTATTCTTTCTGCGGACTATCACAGTCTGGCCATTGGCGTGGCACGTGATCTTTATCGGTTTGGTGCGCTCTCAGCGGATATCACCCAGTCTGCAACATCGTTACCGGACAGCGGACATTTACAGGGCCGGTCCTACCGTTTGAGTTATTCAAAGCGCTTCGAGGACTTCAACAGCGATTTGACCTTTGCGGGCTACCGTTTTTCCGAACGCAATTACATGACCATGACGGAATATCTTGATGCGCGCTATCGCAATGGCGTAACGGGCAGCAGCAAAGAACTTTATACCGTTACGGTGAGCAAAAGTTTTGCAGATCTCAACCTTTCTGCCTACCTGAGCTGGTCTCACCAGACGTACTGGGATCGCCCGCGTGCCGACCGTTACAGCCTTTCTGCCAGTCGTTATTTCGACCTGAACCGTTGGCGCAATCTTTCCGCCACCGTTTCCGCCGTGCGAACGCGCGATTACGGCCGTAAGGATGATGCGCTCTGGCTAACGATAAGTGTTCCCTTTGGTCAGGGGACGGCCAGCTACAACGGCAACTGGAGTCAACAGACTTACAGCCAAACCGCAGGCTGGTATGAACGCCTGGAAAACGGTGACAGTTATCGCCTGTCGGCCGGAACGCGAAGCGGAAAAAGTGAGAGCCTCACAACGCAGGCGAGCGGGCTTTACAGCCACGCAGGAACGGCTGCAGACATCACCGCCAATCTGGGCTGGCAGCAGAACGGCTATACCTCAGCGGGCTTGTCGATTAGCGGCGGCCTGACAGCGACCCGCGAAGGGGCCGCGCTCCATAGCAGCAGCGTCAGAGGTGGCACCCGAGTGTTGGTCAGCACCGATGGCGTGGCGAATGTGCCGGTAGGCCGTAATGGCATGACTAACCGATTTGGCCTGGCCGTGGAACCCTCAGTACCCGGCTACTATCGCGCCACGGTCAAGGTCGATGTGAATCGGTTGCCGGATGACATCGAAATCAGTAGCGCGCCCGTTGCGGAAGTCTCACTAACCGAAGGGGCGATTGGTTTCCGCCGTTTTGACGTGCTCAAGGGCGCCAAAGTCGTGGCGACTGTCGCGATGGCTGACGGCACTTTTCCTCCATTCGGGGCCAGCGTGCGCAATGCAAAAGATCAGGAGTTAGGCATGGTGAGTGAAGGGGGCTTAGCCTGGATTTCAGGGGTTAAAGCCGACGAGGTGCTGACGCTGTTCTGGAGCGACAAAGCACAGTGCCGGGCAACGCTTCCGTCGCACATCCCCGACAGTCAACTGCTGCTGCCCTGCGAGTAACCTTCCCATGCAGCCGGTCTGGGATCTGAAAGCAAACGTATACAAGGTGCAAACGAGATGATGAAAAAATGCAAAGACAGGTGGGCATTACTGTTGATAACGAGTGTGCTGGTGACGCTGGCAGGGCAAACCGCGCAGGCCGCCATTGCCCTTGACCGCACGCGCGCCATTTTTAACGGTGGCGAAAAAAATCTCATCCTGAATATCAGCAACGACAATCAGAAAGAGCCCTATCTGGCTCAGGCCTGGCTGGAAGATGCACAAGGCAATAAGCTCACCAGCTATCTCAGGGTCACGCCGCCCGTGCAGCGCGTGGAGCCGGGCGCAAAAAGCGTCATTCGCATTACCGCATTGCCCTCTTCCGCCTCGCTGCCGCAGGACAGGGAAAGTGTGTTTTATTTCAGCGTCCGGGAAATTCCGCCGCGCAGCGACCGCGCCAACGTGTTGCAGCTGGCCCTGCAGACCCGAATCAAACTGTTCTATCGACCAGCCAGTATCATCCCTGAGCGCTTCAGCCGCCATGATGATCAGTTAGTCCTGCACAAAGTGAAAGGCGGTTTCCGCGTGGAGAACCCAACACCTTATTACATGACGTTGCTGGGGATTATCAGTAAAGGAAACCGAGCTGTTGAGAAAAGCTTTGTGCCCGTCATGATCGCCCCGATGTCGAGTGAGACGGTGAAGTCCTCGGTTTCCCGCGATCCGCAAATTATCACCATTAATGATTTTGGTGGAAAACCTGTTCTGCCCTTTCTCTGCCAGGGCTCGGTATGTCGGGCCGATCCCGTGACCGTCACTCAGCACTGAATAAGGAGACAGAATAGTGATAGTGCGATCGTCTGAACGGTATGTCGGATGGAAACACATGATGGCAGTAACCCTGATCGCAGTGCCGCTGATATCCACGTTCCCGCGCGCTCACGGACGGGAAGCCCGGTGGGAAAATACGCTAAGTGGAATGTTGCAGGCCTCAGGCTCATTGAGCACATCGCCCTGTGTATTAATGCCGGAATCTCAGGTTCAGCATATTACGCTCAGCCCTGTTGCGTTGGCGGCGTTAAACAAGAGCGGCGATGTCACTGTGCCCGTGGATATTCATCTCGTACTGGATCACTGTCCCAGCGGCGCCCGGCATTCTGGCACCCCACAGGACCTGCGCCACAGGTTATGGCTCGCCGATCAGCGCTCGGTCAGACTGCGTCTCCTCGGCGACAGGGCTGATGATGATGCGCGATTTTTTAGCATAAAAGGCGCATCCGGTCTTTCTCTGCGCATGGAGGATCCTTTGGGTAACATCCTGATTCCCGGCCTGTTAAGCCAACCCGTTCCGCTTGCCGAAGGGCGCAATGACCTGGTACTCAAAGCGCAGCTCTGGCGTAACCGCGATCCGCTGGAAGCGGGCGAGTGGCAGGCCGTTATCAACATTGGCATGGAGTACGAGTGATGGAGAGCCTGATTCTTTTTCGTCGTGCAGGCGGCGGTCTGCTGATAGCGATCGGCCTCACGATGTTCATCGCGCTGCTGGTGGTCAGGGCGAAAGCGGATGCGGGATCAACGGACGTGGTGTTCCGCGGAACGCTACTTGCCGTGCCCTGTCTGGTCGACATGGATTCGGTGGATCAGACGGTAGCTTTCTCGCCTGTCGTCGCCCGGCACTTTACCAACAATCATCAGTCCTATCCGGTCGACTTTTCCATTGCGCTAAAAGCCTGTGACCTGTCTGTCGGCTCGCAGGTCAGCGTCACGTTTTTTGGCGATAAAAACGCCGTAAATTCTGCACTTTTTGCGCTGAATGGCACGGTGGAAGGGTTGGGGCTGGCGGTCAACGATGGTCAGGGCAACGCGGTACTTCCCGGTGTGCTTCAGCCGCCTGTTGAACTCACCGACACAGAAAATCGGCTGGTGTGGCTGGCCCGATTGCAGCGTACGGCCGCAAATGGCGAGGTCACGTTGGGAGAATACAGCGCAATGATCACCTTTCAGTTGCAATACGAATAAAACAGCACCGTCACTGCCGCCTTTTAGTCAAGGCCGTAAAGCGCACAGCATCAGGAGGTCCAGCCGTTGAACATCTTCAGCTTGTCAGATCCAGGTCATCAAGCCGCTCCTCAAACTCATCCGGCCAGCGCGTGCGGCCGGGTGCTGATCAGAGAGGTGATATGCGTAACCAACGCCTGAAACAACAGTGCCTTGCCGTGCTGGGCACCGCCAGGGACGTGGACAAGGGACTCTCCACCCGAGACATCGCTGACGCGCTGGATATGAGCGTGTACAAAACCCGATTGCTGTTACTGGATCTTGAGAAAGAAGGGCGGGTCAAGGCGCTGCCGCGTGAAAAGCCCTGGCGGGGGGCGGCCCGGCACTGGGCGGGTCGTTGATGACTGGCATAAGTGTGTGTTCAAACGCCTTCTTCCAGCTTGGGCTTGAGGCGATACAGCAGGCGCTGTCAGACCATTTGGGCAAGCAGATTCGCCTGCAGGGATTTTACTTTCCGACGATGCAAGCGCTGCTCGCCTGGAGCATGAATCCACGGCTCGCAAAGGGATGCATGATTGTGATTGCCGGCAGTAATCCGGTCTTGTCGGTGTTAAGCGGCCTGGTGGATCCGAAGCGCATCCTGCTGTCAGACGCAGGCGAATCCCGGCAGGCACTGATGGAGAAACTTTACATCAAGGCACGATGCGCGCACCTGAAGGTGCCGGTAAAAAAAGAGGCCATTTACCTGACCCGGCGAGAAGTGACCTATATGCGCGCCTTTATTCAGGGCAAACCGCACCAGTCACACAGTAAACGTGACAGCGGTATTCGACTGACTGTGATGAAGAAAATTGGGGCAACAGGGCAGGTTTCTCTGCTGATTCGTTTTCGCCTGTTGCGCGGCCTTAAAAGCGATTACCTGCTGAACCCTGCCCGGTTAGCGCACGCGCAGGGGGTGGAACAGCGCGGCGGCATGCTGCAGAACATCACGCCTGGTGCGCAAAGAGACAGGCGCTGCCTCGGGCAGCCGGAAAAACAACAGGACATTTTGCTATGTGGACAAAAGCGATATTGATAAAGCTCTGGGGCATTCTGGCGCTGGCAGCCAGTGGGAATGCCCATGGCGCGCTGACGGTTGATCGATCGCGCCTGATCCTTAATCAGGGGGAAAAGTCGATCAGCCTGAACGTAACCAACCGCAATGAAAAAGATCCCTACCTGGCGCAGGGATGGATGGAAGATGTAGACGGGAAAAAAATCAGCGGCCCGCTGATGGTATTGCCGCCGGTGCAGCGTGTTGAAGCGGGCGGCAAGACGCTGGTGCGTATTCAGGTTCTCCCGGCCATCTCGTCATTGCCGACAGACAGGGAAAGCGTTTTCTACCTTAATCTGCGGGAAATACCGCCAAAATCGGATAAAGCCAACGTCCTGACGCTGGCGATGCAGATCCGGCTCAAAGTCTTCTATCGACCTAAAGGACTGAACGTGGATCCGATGTCAGATACGGTTCCCGGCACGGAAACCCTGACGCTAATTAAGCAGGGAAACCAGTATGAAGTGCATAATCCAACGCCCTACCATTTTTCCTTCGTCGAGATCAGACGAAGCCTGACCGGAAACGGGCTGGCACGTTTTGAACCCGTCATGGTGGCACCGAAAAGCCGCCAATTGCTCAGTCCGACCGTTAGTGAGTTAGGCAGCACGCCGGTTCTGATGTTCGTCAGCGATTACGGCAGCCAACGGTTATTGCCGTTTATTTGCAATGGCAACACCTGTCAGGCAGAGAAATCACGCATACCGAATGAGATTTCCTTTAGACAACAGCAGGCGGTGCGCAATGACAGCTAACTTCAGGCTGTGCAGCCTTCTGCTGCTGACTGCATTCATGATGAGCAGCGCACAGGCAGAGGTTAACAATGGGGATATGACCACGCTGACCGTACGCGGCATTCTGGTGGAAACGCCGGAATGCGTGGTCAACAACCAGGAGCCCATCGACGTGGACTTTGGTGAGGATGTGGTGATTAGCCGGATAAACGGCATTGATTATAAAAAGACGCGAATCATTTACAGCCTGCTGTGTACGTCTCTGGCTAAACAGGGGCTAAAAGTTACGATTAGCGGTGAACCGGCTGCATTTAATGCTTCACTGCTTGCAACCAGCAAACCGGCACTGGGTATTCAGCTAATGCATGAGGATGCCACGCTGACGCCGGGCAACAGCGTTGCATTCAATTATCACGACGGCACCTTGCCGGAATTATGGGCCGTGCTGGCAGTACAGAGCAACGCTCTGCCCACGGCCGGTACCTTTACAGGTAATGGAACGATGGTGTTTGAGTATCAGTAAGGAGCCAGCATGCACCCTGTTTATATTCCGCTCGTGTTTAGCGCCGTATTCTGCTTGCCGGTTAATGCAGCCAGCGAGAACCCCAAGGCGGATATGACGTTTCGCGGCACGCTAATTGAACGTATTCCCTGCACCGTTAATAACGGTGACACCATCACGGTGAATTTTGGTGATGACGTGATGACAACCCGGCTGGACGATGACAACAGCAATGTTTACAGCCGGGAGGTTGTGGTTCCGCTGGACTGTAGCTCACGCGATGTGCGGTTGCGCATTGATGGCATCACCGCGGCGTTCAACCCTGAACTGCTTGCCGGTCATCAGGCGGGATTCGGTTTTCGCCTGATCTATGGTGACAGAACGATGCCGCTCAACGACTGGATCCAAACGAACGTCAGCGCGCAGGGCATGCCCGATCTCACCTTTACCGTTCGGCCCGTCAGGCAGGAGGGCGTCACGCTCAACGGCGGAGAGTTCAGCGTCGTCGCGTCGTTGATAGCGAATTACCTGTAAACATGGAACATCATGACAAATCAAGGAGTCAGGATGCCTGGTGATGAAGGACATGCGAAAGGTCGACATCGGTGGCCCGGAATAGGGGTGGGCAGTCTGCTGTTGGGGGGATTAGCCCTGATTGCACCTGATGTCTACGCGAACAATCTTGCGCTCAAAGGAACGCTTATCACCCCGCCGTCCTGCATCCTGAACGGGGACAGCACGCTGGAAATCAGCTTTGGGGAAAGCATCAGAATTAAAAGCGTTCCCGATGGTCTGTATCGCCAGGCCGTTAACCCGGGGCTGGAGTGCGATGGCAGTAATCTGGCATGGAACCTGGTGTTAACTGTCGCCGGGACGGCGGCAGGATTTGATAACGAGAGCGCAACGGTCGTGACCGCAGAGCAGGCGGATCTGGGCGTGAAACTGTATATCAACGATGCGGCGTTTGAACTCAACAAAGCGTACAAGGTGAATGGCCAGACGCTACCGAAGATAGAAGCCGTGCTGGTTCAGCGTGAAGGCGCGGAGCTAAATGAAGGCGATTTCACGGCCAGGGTAACGTTACGCGCTGAGTTTCAGTGAAAACGGCGGACGCCTTACCTGGAAAGGTGACGCCCACATGGCGCGGTTTTCACCTGGCGCCTCTCTGTCGGGAATCCTGTGGCGAAAGGCGGAGCTTAAGGCCTTTTGTAATGAATAGTCTGTGAGGAAACCTCATGCGTTTTTTTTATTTCCTGACCAGCGTGTTTTTTCTGCTGTTTTCGTCATGCCCGGTGAAAGCCTTATTACATGAGAATGCACCTTTCCCGATTTTTGTGGGTGACACGCAAAAACTGCCCGGCACACAGGTCGAATTTCATATTGGACGCGCCACGTCTAACATCGTTCCTCATGAGCCTCACTACGTGACGGCAAACGCAGGAATTGCGATTTATTTTTACTGGTGCACGCAAACTGGCGGAAGCTGTGCAGGCCCCGCGAACACCCGTGTTCCACCCGAGAATATTATTGCCCGTGGGGACGGCTGTCCCACCAATGACATACATCAATTTATCGATTGTCTGCATGAGAAAATAGACCCAGGCGGGCAATATATGGCGACTGTCCCTGACAATGTGGGGTCCGATTCTCGGCTGACGCGCGGCCAGGTTTGTTTACGCTATCTTAGTGATGTTAATTCGGCGCTCGGCACAACGTTTACCACCAGTTATAACTCTTGTAAGTTATCGCCGCCGACCCAAACCTGGTGCGCGATGGAAACACCGAATGTGGATATTGATTTTGGCATAGTCCATGTGGGAGAGGCTGAAGGACAGCGGCGGGAAAAGGATATCAGCGTGTATTGCTCGGGACCGGCCAACTATATTATCGATCTGACGAGTGAAGATTCCTCTGTCCCTTTAAGTAACGGCATGAAAGCTGAATTAACCATCGATGGGCAGTTGATACAATCTCAAAGGCTGGTTTCAACGGAGGAAGGCTCAACGGCTTACAAGCTGCAAGCGGAACTGAAGGGGCAACCTGTGGCAGGCGCTTTTAACAGTACAGCAGTACTGTTTATTTCCTATCCGTAATCGTGCTGGCAGGGATGATATTTACCGGGCCTGACAGGGCGACGATGTTGAACGGGCCATTCTGGTTGGATCTAAAAGGCTACAGTAAGCCAGGCCTGTTAATTATCACCCTGTGAGTCAGAGTAACAGGGCGCAACTGTTTTCACATGTCATGCCCCGGAATAAGGCGCCCACGCATTGGCGCTGCTTTTTAACTACTCAGAGAGGTGAGATGTCAGCTAAACCCGTCGCGATCCCCGCCATCCTGCCGGGCAAGGTTGTGCAGCACCATGGCGGCGGCCCCAAATGCGACGGTATCCGTGGCAGAGATATCCGGCAGGCAAATCTCGGGTTGCACGACACGGCTGCCGTTTAGGCTCTCCAGCCTGGAGAAATCGAGCCAGACAGCGAGCCGTTCACGAACGCTTTGCGGCAGTGTTCCACCCACATAGATCGCCGCGGGGGCAAGAACAGCGTTCAGCATAAAGCCCAGACGGGCGATTTCCGGGCCTGTTCGTTCGATCCATTCGTCGAGAACGCTGACGTTTTCAGCAAGGAATCGCTGCCAGATGTCTTGTGAGCGCCCATCCGGTATCTGGCCGAGGCGATGCTGACACCAGGCCGCAAGGTCAGTAAACGAGGGACGTGGTCTGTCGAGAGGCAGCAACAGACCAATTTCACCCGCGTTGCCAAGATGACCGCGATAACGCTGTTTACCCAAAATAATGCCGCTGCCGACGCCTTCTGACAGATAGAGATAGACAAAGTCATCATGATTAGCCGCGTTACCCAGTGTCATTTCACCCATCGCTGCAGCATTGGCATCATTCTCAATTAACACCGGACAGCCCAGCGCCTGCTGAACGGACTCGAACAGTCCGGGTTCATCCCAGGACAGCACCTCGGGTGCCAGATGCAGGGGAGCAACGCCCCGTTGGAATCGCGTGGGCATGGCGATGCCTGCACCAATTACCAACGGCTCTGGAATATGGTTTCTCTCAAGCAGGGCTCTGTGGCCCTTCTGAATCGCTGACCGGGCCGTGGCAAAGGTATCGTAAAGGCCGCGCAGCGCAATTTCGTCAACCCGCTTCCCTGTGAAATCAAGCAGCGTCAGCGTAATGGAGAAGCGGCTGGCATGAATCCCAACGGCATAACCAATGGCGGAATTCAGCGTGAGATCTATGTGCGGAGCGCCCCGGCCAGACGGGCGACGCGCCCCTTCAACGATGATCCCCCGCTTGATGAGATCGCGGGTCATCATGCTAACGGCCGCCGCTGTTACGCCACAACCCTCGGCGAGCTCGGCACGCGATGCGGCGTGGTTGCGACGCAGATAACGCAGCACCGCAGACTGCGTTGTACCAATTCCTTCCCAATGCTTCGATGAAGTCAATCCTGCTTCTCCCTGTTTTTATCGCGTGGTCATGAACCTGTCATTTAAATAAATTAACTTACTTAAATAATAGGTACAACGGGAATAAAAACCATGTCGAAAAAACGCACTCTCCTGGCAAGCATAATGATTTCCGCGCTCTGTGTCGGTCTTGCCCATGCCGAAGAGATCACCATCAAACTCTCCACGCTTGCTGAGCGCAGCGCACCCAACCGCATCACCAATATTGAAGATGCCGCCGACATCATGAACAAGCAATTCAAGGCTGCGGGGGTCGATAAACATATTGTGATTCAGGCCAACAGCAGTGCGGTCAAAGGCTGGGACGACTTCGCGATGGACATGCTGAAGGCGATGTCTGTCGGGCAGGGGCCCGATATCTATGTGCTGCCTCATGAGTGGATTGGCCAGTTTGCTAAGGACGGTTATGCCTTGCAAATGAACGATAAGATCGCTGCTGCGCCCTGGGTCTACAGCGATATCCTGCCTGTGCTGTGGGATTCCGCAAAAGCAAACGATGGCAAGATTTATGGCATACCGCAGGATGCCGAAATACGCATGTTTTTCTACAACAAAGATATGTTGAGAAAAATCGGCAAGGATGAAGCGTTTATTAACGCTATCCCTGCCAGGGTGGAATCGGGTGATTTTACGCTTGACGATCTGACTGCGCTGGCCAAAGAGGTTGTGGACGGTAAAGCGGCCCAGTATGGCATGCTGCACCGCCCGAACGTGGGTATTGATTATCTCATGGTTTTTCAGTCATACGGCGTGAAATTTATGGATGAGAAGATCGGCAAGCTCATCTTCCCCAAAGCGGAAATGGCCGACGCTCTTGGCTGGTATGCGCGTAATGCTAAGCAGGGCGTCACGCCAGTCGATAATACGGCGATGAGCTGGGATGCCATTCAGGGCGCGTTCAAGCAGGAGAAGGCGTTTATTTTCCACCAGGGCGTTTGGGCGGTGGCCTGGCAACTGGGTGACAAAAATGGGGCGGTCTGGCCGTCGGACAAAGACGGTTATTTTCATAAGATAGGCTGGATTCCTGCTCCCGCGGCCAAAAAGGGCGGTCAGCCCTCAAACCTGTCGCATCCGCTTCTCTATACGGTGAATGCCAAGAGTAAAAACGCCGACATCGCTGCCGAACTCGTGGCATTAGCAACGCTGCCCTATTTTAACAACGAACATGCTGTGACCTCCTATCACACCGCCATCAGCAACGCGCAAACGGCGATGCCGAAATACCGGGATAACTGGGTATTGTCTGCTGCCTCGCCCATGATGGCGCATGCGAAGTTCGTGCCCAATCAGACGCAGTTTGGCAGCTACAACAAGGTGCTGTTCAGCGGCCTTCAGGCCGTGGAAACAGGCAAAATGACCGCAAAACAGGCCGTGGATTTTATCGCTGAAGAGTTAGAACTGCAGTTCGGCGACGATATAGAAATCCGTTCGTCCGTTGCCAACAAATAGGGTTTAGCCCACCCAATGCGAACGTTAATATTGAGGGAGGTGAGATGATGTCGCAGTTCCAGCCTCGGGCGCACCGACCCGCCCGGCCCGTCTTCTATCTCGCGCCCGCTATCGCGCTGTTGGTCGTCTTTTTCCTGGCGCCCATCATCGTTAATACTGTTATTGCCTTTACCGATATGGGCGCGGATCTTCGGGTCGGTCAATTTACACTGCACAACTTTGAGCGGATTGTGTCGCGTGATGCGCGTATTCCTGGCGTGCTACTCACAACGCTGATTTACGTAACGGCGACGCTGTTTCTTTTCAATGTCGGGCTGGGGGCGCTGCTGGCTATCACATCAACGGCAATCCCTGACCGACTCGGGAATCTGTTTCGCGGTCTCTGGCTTTTGCCGCGCATGTCGCCGGCCGTTCTCTACAGCATTCTGTGGATATGGGTGGCCGATCCCACGCCGTCCGGTTTGCTTAATCAGATAACGGGTTCCTTCGGGCTGCAGCCGATGAATCTGCGCAATGATTTCCCCTTGTTTCTGATCGTGGTGGCAAATGGCCTGGTCGGCGCATCCTTTGCCATGGTCATTCTGACGTCAGCGATTCGTTCCATCCCTTCACATCTTGCCAATGCGGCACGGATAGATGGGGCAAGCGAGTGGGGCGTGCTGCGTTTTGTTGTGGCCCCCGCGCTGTCTCAGCCCATTCGATTTATTACGATCTATCAGGGGCTCTCCCTGATGACGACCTACGAATACATTCTGCTCATTACCGGGGGCGGTCCCGTTTACGACTCCACACCCTATGCGCTCTATATCTACCGCCGTGCCTTTGAAAATGGTGCTTATGCCTATGGTGCAGCCCTGGCGCTGGGTTTGATGGTGATTGGCGTCGCCGCGACCTTAATACAGTGGCGTGTCAGCAATATGCGCGCGACGTTCGCCGCGCCGAAAATCGAGGTATTGTGATGTCACGCGTGCAAACTACATCGGTTGTCACATCGAAATGGGCCCGTCTTGAACGCAGAGGCACCGTCAATCGTGTCGGCTTCCTCTCTGTGGTCATTCTCTTCCTGACGCTGATTTCGGTTCCGATCCTGCTGCCTTACCTCTGGCTGCTGGCGAAATCCCTGACTACCTCTGATGCGTCTGTCAGTCGGCTTGTTCTTTGGCGCACCAGCGCCATTGCGGGCGTGGCTTATCTCGGCGCGATTGTGCTTGCTGTTATGGCAGAGCGCTTACGCAGGCCGGCATTGTCCTGGAGTGCGCTCGGCATCATCGTGTTGTTACTCGTGATGATCTTTCTGATGCCCTATCTGACGTTGCACAACTACCGGTTTCTCTGGCTGCGGGATATCGCGAATACCGGCACAACGCGTGTGGATCTGATGCCGTCGGTCTGGACGGCACTGGGCAGCTCCCTGATCTTTGCCGTCTCCCAGACGCTGATTGTGACGATCGTCGCCACGCCAGCAGCCTACGCGCTATCCCGCTTTGCCTTTGCCGGCCGGGAGAATTTTCTTCGCGGTTTGCTGCTGTTACATGCTTTTCCCGCGCTGGCACTCACCATCGCCATCTTTATCCAGCTCCACTATATGGGGCTGCTCAACCATCTCTCCGGCGTGGTGATGGTCATGAGCGCGCTGGAGCTGCCTTATGCGATCTTTGTTCTTAAAGGTTTTTTTGACGGCGTGCCCTGGGATATTGAGATGAGTGCGGTGACCGATGGCGCCACCCGTTTTCAGGCCTTCCGCATGGTGGTTTTGCCTCAGGTGCGTAGCGGGCTGATTGCGATTGCCACCTTCACCTTTTTGCGCGGTTGGGAGGAGTACGTCTTTGTCCAGACGCTACTTATCGACAAAAGCCAGATGACAATGAGCCTCTACCTCTTCTTTGTTGCACAGGACAATACGGGCGCGGATTACGGCATGATCGCCGCCGTCGGCATTATTTACCTGCTCCCCGTGCTCGTTCTCTACACCTTCACACAGAAATACATCACCCAAATGAGTTTTGGCGGTATTAAGGGATAATTGTCATGGCTTCAATCACTCTCAACAATGTCACCAAAAACTGGGGCGAGACCCGGGTCCTGAAACCGATCAACCTTAGCATTGAGAACGGCGAATTCGTCGCCATCCTTGGGCCATCTGGATGCGGTAAATCAACGACGCTGTTTCTGCTGGCGGGGCTTTATGCGCCGAGCAGTGGTGAGATCGCGTTTGACGGGCACAATGTCAATCGCATTGATGCCCGCGATCGTAATGTCGGTATCGTCTTCCAGTCTTATGCGCTTTACCCGAATTTGACGGTGCGTGAGAACATCGCGTTTCCGTTGCGCTTTAAAAAATTAGATAGAGATGAAATCGCCAGGCGCGTAGAAGACGCGGCCAGTCTTGTACAAATCAGCGCACTACTCGATCGACGTCCGTCGCAGCTTTCAGGTGGGCAGCAGCAGCGCGTGGCGCTGGCTCGGGCCCTGGTCAAGGAACCGAATATCCTGTTACTTGACGAACCCCTTTCTAACCTCGATGCAACACTCCGTATCACCATGCGGACAGAGCTCAAGAATCTGCAGAAACGTCTTGGCTTCACCACCTTGATCGTCACTCATGACCAGATGGAAGCCATCACCATGGCCGATCGGATTATCTGTATGAATCAGGGCGAAATCGTCCAGATCGGTACGCCAGAGGACCTTTACC
This sequence comes from Stenchaetothrips biformis, assembly GCA_030522485.1. Classification (NCBI taxonomy): domain Eukaryota; kingdom Metazoa; phylum Arthropoda; class Insecta; order Thysanoptera; family Thripidae; genus Stenchaetothrips; species Stenchaetothrips biformis. The sequence continues at coordinate 641,346 of CM060086.1, forward strand.
GACGTCCTGACGATCTCTTTGTGGCAGGATTTATCGGCTCGCCGCCAATGAATCTGGTGAAGGGGCAGGCCCTGGGGCGCTTCCTGCAACTGGGACAAATGTCACTCGAACTGAATCACGGATACGATGGCCCCGTCTGTTTTGGCCTGCGTCCGGAGGATATCAGCCTGGTTGCCCCTGATGATGCGCCGCTGTGTGGAGAGGTGTTAACCGTTGAGCCGATGGGGCGCGAAGTGTTTTACACGATCGACACGCCAGCCGGCAGGCTCCATGCACTGGAATACGGTGAAGCCGTGCGTCATGCGCCCGGTTCCCGAATCGGTATCACATGCCAATCCGCGCTGACCCTGATTTTTAATTCGTCCGGTAAACGCATTGTCGATCTCCATGCCAACCTCTCCGTGTTCTGCCATCCCGGCAAACATGTTCATGCTGCCAGCTAACAGGAAAATACCCTAATGACCCGAATCGTCTCACACCGTGGCGCCAACCATTTTGCGCCAGAGAACACCTTCTTTTCCGCAGACCTGGCGCTGGAACAGGGGGCCGATTACATTGAGCTGGATGTGCGAGAGAGCGCCGACGGCGTGCTCTACGTTATCCATGATGAAACGTTAGATCGTACCACTAACGGCACCGGCCCTGTGGGTCATGCCTTATCGCGCGATATCGATGCGCTGGATGCGGGAAGCGGGTTCGACGAGCGCTTTAAAGGTGCCATGGTGCCGCGGCTTGATGCTTATCTTGAGCATTTGCGCGGTCGTGCGGGCGTTTATATCGAGCTGAAATACTGCGATCCGGTTAAAGTGGCTGCATTGGTACGGGATCTCGGTATGGTCCGTGACACCTTCTTCTTTTCGTTTTCCGAGGAAATGCGCCGCGGTCTTCAGGCCGCCGCGCCGGACTTTCGTAAAATGATCACCCTTGATATCGCGCTGTCGCCCTCTCTTGTAAGAACCGTCCATCATGCATCGATCATTGAGTTGAGCGTAGAACAGATGCGTAATCGCGCCATCCTTGAAGCGAGCCGTCAGGCCGAGCTTGAAATCATGGTTTATTACGGTGGTGACGACATAGCGATTCATAAGGAAATCGCGGCGGCGGGCGTCGATTATATTAACCTTAATCGGCCGGATATTTTTAGTAAAATACGCAATCAAATAGCCATGTAATATGAGCGAATAGCGCACCTGAAGGTGTTTTTTATTGGGAAGCACCTTTAGAACGTCGAAGCAAAATACTGCTTTGAATCACA